>VXAV01002084.1:39183-59482 GCA_013399715.1 Alectura lathami | reverse complement strand
AAAAAAACTGTGGTCCTTGCTCAGAGGGAGACACCAAAGCTCTGGAACAGCTTGTGCCTCTGTGAGCTGCTTCTTCTTGTCTGTACATGGCTAACTGTCCGGCTCCAGTCACCTTGCACCTTTCCTTGGATTTAGAACAACAGCTGTGAGAGAGTCCTGTGCCTCTTCTAGGATGGCTGGATAGAAAATCATAGCATCATAGAGTGGTTCAGGTTGAAGGAGTGTGCGATCACACAGGATGTGTGGGACAACCAGGGGATCAGGCCTGTTACAGTTGCCAGCATGGGTTCATGAAAGGCAGGTCCTGCCTGACCAACCTCATCTCCTTCTATGACCAAGTGACACGCCTGGTAGATGATGGAAAGGCTGTGGATGTGGTCTACCTATACTTTAGAAAATCCTTTGCCTCCCACAGCATTCTCCTGGAGAAGCTGGCAGCCCATGGTTTGGGCAGGTGTACTCTGCGATGGGTAAAATACTGGCTGGATGGCTGGGCCCAGAGAGTGGTGGTGAATGGAGTTAAATCCAGCTGGTCACAAGTGGTGTTCCCCAGGGGTCAGTACTAGAGCCAGTTCTGTTTAATATCTTTATTGATGATTTGGATGAAGGCACTGAGTGCACCCTCAGTAAATTTGCAGATGACACCAAGTTGGGAGGAAGTGTTGATCTGCCTGAGGGTAGGATGGCTCTACAGAGGGATCTGGAGAGGCTGGATTGATGGGCTGAGGCCAGTTGTATGAGGTTCAACAAGACCAGGTGCCAGGTCCTGCACTTCAATCACAACAACCCCATGTAACTCTACAGGCTTGGGGCAGAGTGGCTGGAAAGCTGTGTGGAGGGCAAGGACCTGAGGGTGTTAGTTGACAGCCAGCTGAACATGAGCCAGCAGTGTGCCCAGGGGGCCAAGAAAGACNTGGCCAAGAAAGCCAATGGCATCCTGGCTTGTATCAGAAATAGTGTGGCCAGCAGGACCACAGAGGTGATCGTTCCCCTGTGCTCAGCACTGGTGAGGCCACACCTTGAGTGCTGTGTTCAGGCTTGGGCCCCTCACTACCAGAAGGACATCGAGGCCCTGGAGCGTGCCCAAAGAAGGGCAACGAAGCTGGTGAAGGGCCTGGAGCACAAGGCTTATGGGGAGCGGCTGAGGGAACTGGGGCTGTTCAGTCTGGAGAAGAGGAGGCTCAGGGGAGACCTCATTGCTCTCTACAACTACCTGAAAGGAGGCTGTAGTGACTCTTCGGCCTCTTCTCCCAGGTAACAGTGACAGGATGAGAGGTAACGGCCTCAAGCTGCACCAGGGGAGGTTCAGGTTGGATGTTAGGAAAAACTTCTCAGAAAGAGTGGTCAGGCATTGGAACAGGCTGCCCAGAGAGGTGGTGGAGTCACCATACCTGGAGACGTTCAAGAAACGTTTAGATGTGGCAGTTAGAGACCTGGTTTAGTGGGCATGGTGGTGGTGGGTTGATAGTTGGACTTCATGATCTTAGAGGTCTTTTCCAATCTTTATGATTCTATGACTCTAGTTTCAACACCCCTGCCATGGGTAGGGACATCTTTGGTGACCATATGTTAGGGCATCCCAAATAATTATGTTGCCTTCAAAATATGAGCCCCTAAACCAAATTTTGCTAGTTCCCCTGGTCTTCAAACATCATACCAGACTCAGGCCATGGAGTTATTCTTTTTTCTTGCTTTCTGTCCCAGTAACTCTCATGGACCAGCTGTTTGCCAGCAGGGAGGAAGAGCTGCCCCTAACATCACTTCTGTGTGCACTTGTGACTGATGGAGATGGATGCAGAGAAATTTGTTTCTGCTCTTGTTCTTTCATCACAACAACAAGGATGGAGGGGAAGATGAGTTTTGTCTGGGACCACATTGCTTTTTCTTTTAGGGCTTATTTTTTAAATTTTGGCCACTGACCCATAAATCAGTTCTTCCTATAGGTTCCATGTGCTCCTGAGGGCTATGTATCAGCACTCACCCATCACCTGGATAATGAGATCAACAGCTTAATTTAATCAAGGCACATTCAGATGTGAAGAGAAAAGGTTTTGTGTGAGGACAAATCACCAGACTTTCTCTCCTGCTTGGCTTCCAGCACAATCCCCTGCCCCAGCTGCTACTCTGCAGTTCATGTGCCCACCCTCCCCTTTCCTGTCCCTCAAGCCTCTTACCAACCAGTTTGTTCCTGGGTTTCTTTCCCTCTCCTTCACAGCCCAGGCCATTCCAGCTTCCTGCCCAGTTCCACCTCCTCCTCTGCCTGCTGCTTGCTCTTCCTCCTCCCCCTAATCTCCAGGCTGCTCAAAACATCAAGGCTTCTGCTTCCAGTATTTTAATTTCCTTTACTTCTTCTTACCAGCTTCTCACTCTCTGGTGCACTGAAGCAGCCCCTCCATCTCTTTAATCAGAACAAGAGCTGCTTCCTCATTCTTCTCCACCTCTCCCTCATCTTCAACAGCCGTACCCTTTGCCCACTGAGATTAGCTTCCTGTTTTCTCTTTTGTTTGCCTTCTCTTTCAGGGTTATACTTGTTGGAGGTGCTATCCTGCTTTCCTTTTATACTTGCTTATTTAAATCCTTTTCACCAGTTGCAGTATCACATCTGCACCAACAGTTGTGAATGAGTGACCAGGTGTACCTTTCCCTTGCTCTGTTCTCCTGCAAGGTCTCCTAATATCTCGAAACTAAATTCACATTTTTCTCCCTGGCTATTATAACTCCAGCAAATTCTCCATCATTACAGCTCTTAATGTGGAGCTTATTTCTGTCTCCTCCACTGCCTTCTCTCTGCTCCAATAAAGTCCATCCCATGTTTGCACTACTACTTCTGTAAATTCCTGGTAATTATCCCATTTACTCATCCTTGCTGCTCAAGCAGTGTTCCATTCTCATTCACAATAATTGTACATCCTCCTTCCTGACTGCTCATCTCCTGTGTTTGACCACAGCTCTTCCCACTCAAAATCCTGCCCCGGATTTGCCTTCCATGACCATAGCTCCAGTCCTGCACTAGAGAGGTCCCCAACGCAGCACACGCTGCAGCCACGGCATCAGCCACAGAACTCAGCCCTGACAGAGCTGGGCTCTGGCTCCAGGCATCCCTTTTCTGCATCTCAGGGCCTTTGTAGGCAGTCTAGCATAAACACAGGGAAAACTGTGTTTATATTTGCAGAGAAGAATGAATAGTTAAATCTTTTATCATACTACCTTCTTTTCTGTATGGAAATTCAGATAAATGCGGTTTATGGGTTTCTAATTAACACTGAGGTTGAGTTTTTGCAGCCTTCCCAAGAGGAATTTTACAGCAACATAAATCTTCAGATATCAGAAAGGGAGTTAGTTTATATCTTGCATCCTTTTATAAACACAGTTTTCACACTGCTTCCTCAGCTCTCCCAAGGCAGGATATAATACACAGGATCCATAATGCTGGCCGCTACAGAGCAGCGTTTGGTGTTTGTTAACTCTGGAGGCAGGGCACGGACAGCAGGACCTGTGCCAGTGGAGGTGCTCCAGCCTCGTCCCATGTCCTAAGGGACCACGCACTGGGGCACAGCAACAGGACTGCCTCACATGGCCACCAAACCTGAGCCCAGCGTGCCAGCACTTTTCACAGCATCAGCTCCCAAGGACTGTGAGCGGAGCTGGGTACAGATGGGGACAAAACCTCCACTGTGCCATGGAGTCTTGCAGCAAGAAGGCAGGAGAGATCGAGGATAACTGGGAATTAAATATAGAAATTAATTTCTAACCTGGAAATCCTGGAGCAGAGAGATATTTCTTTTTATCTGCCACTAGTAAGCACGTGCACCCAAACAGAGCATCACTCTAACAAACTGCCTCTCTGCCACCTCTGAGGGCCTCAGAAATACTGGTGGTAATTAAAATATATTTGAACTATACCTTTGCAATTTATAGCTGAAGTGCTTTTGAAAAGTGGAACGGACAATGTGAAATGCAGATTTCCCTGCGGGTCAAAGGTCTCTTCATCAATGGACGGCCAGCACATTTGATGTTTCAGATCTTTCTTTTTAAAATGCCCGGTTGGGAATTTTTACCAGATTGCTTCATAAAACTAAAGTAGTTCAACATTCAGGTAGAATTGATCTAAACACGTACTTGAGCATGAGAATAAAATCTAATTTGGAGCAAATATATCTCCCTAACTTTTACAGTAATTATAAAGAATGAAAATAGGCAGTAATTACTTTTAATAGTTTAGCCTGCAAAATCAGTATCATCATGTATCACAATTTAAAACTGTACACTTTGAAAGTACATACTGAAAATATACCCACTATCCTCTTGGCACTGGCTGCCCCTCTCCCCACAGCAGTCCCTGGGGTGCCCTGCACCTCCTTGACCAGGCTGTTAGTGCCTTCATCTGCTCTCTGCAGCAACAGCTCAGTGCTCCTCTGGGGACTTCTTGCAAGAGTTGAGGTCTTGATACCTCCCATAATTCTCCATTTCCCAGCCTCCCTTTATGCTGTTTTGCCTCCACCAAGATGTCCTGGGTGTAGGAAACACTCTGCTCATTGACACAAGACGAAAGCAATGCAGGTACTTCAGATAATCTCTTGGGGTTTAAGTTACTTTTGACTGCTGATATTAAACAATTTTTTTTTTTTTTTTTAGAAAAGGGCAAAAAGAATCAATAAAGCATGCAAATGTAATCTGCAGTGTAATGCAAGCCCAATCTTAGATTTTGTGCATTTAAAGTAGGAGCAGAGATCCCATTCCCCTGCAATAGACGTTGCGTTTGAAAGGATCCCAGGAACATCTGCCTTGTAGTGCAGGAGACACTAGAGCCCACAAAACATCGCTGACGCCCAATGGCAAGCAGACACCCCGGAGCAGAAAAACCAGAAGCCACAGCCTTAATGAGGGGAGGAAGCGAGCACAAAGAGGAAAGGCATCGCCAGCATCCCAGACCCCTGCCACGCCGAACAATGCTGCCTTTGTTAAGAGCTGCTGGTTCAGCCCTGCTTCCACTGAATTCAGAGGGATTTTGTCACTGATTTCAGCAGGAGAAGAACCGGGTTCTGTGCAGAGCAGAACCAAAATTATCCTCCTTCTTACCCTTACTGTGCTGTGGTTAAGTACAGAATTAGAACAAGAAGACAATGAAATCCTTGCAAAAGCATGTTATAGTCCAGGCTCTTACCTTGTAGCAATTGCCTCTTCTTTCAGACAGTTTTCTTAAGGAGCAGAAGCACAGTATGTCATGCCAAATAAAAAAAAAATCCAGATCCTGAAGATTGTGTGCTTAATCTATTCATAAGAATTTAAAACAAATAAACATTAGAGTTGCCTTATTTTTCAAGAGGTTGGAATTCACATTCTCTTCAGTTCTAAGAGTCATGCATATAATTTTTCCTATTTTAATGAAAATGTAGCCCCGCATAATTGGAGATCTCTTGGTGCTACAATATGAACAAATACTTCAAGGTGCAAGATGGCTTCATCTGAGGCAGCAACATGATGGCCACTCCCAGACCCCCCTTCTCTCTCGCTAGCCCCTCACTACATTTTGCAGTTTGTCAGTATATCGTACATTGAGTTTCGAGTTAGTGAGGTGAAATGTTAAAAAAAAAAAAAATAAATAAAAAAGAATATCTCCTGGAATCAAATGCAGATCCTACTTCCAAGAATTGTATGCTTTTCCAGAAAAGGAACAAGATGACTAGGAGCTTGCTCCAAGGAGCATTATCTTTTGCACATCCAATGAAAGGAATCCAAATCTAAAAATACTTCATAGTCATATTACAGCATAATTGGTGTGAGGTATTTGTTGCCAAGAATTCTCAGACTCTGTGCATCTACTTTATTGTTCTTGGCACAACAGGCACTTCCACTCTGTTGCTATTGTTATTTGAGCAGTCTGAAACAAGAAGGAAAGTAATACCAAGTCTATCTCTATGTTAATTCTCTCCAGCAATGCGGTTGCCATAGCAAGGTTATACGTGGATTTAAATGGGCGCACGCAAATTGAAATTTATCAGCTTTTAAAACCAGTTCAGCATGTTTACAAGTCCTGTATCTGCCTTCTGGATTCCTTGAAAACTTTGGGAATGTCATAATCTCATTCTCTGTATGCAAGAATGTTTCCTTGATTATATAAGCAAAGAAGAAATTAATTCACTATTTTCTAATAGAGAAGGAAGAATGAAAAAGACAACGCATAGCATCTTGTCAAATGCATAAACAATCCAAAACCTGATTTTCTTTCCCTGTTTGTAGCATTCCTTTCTTACATGTTATTTTTGGATAGGAGATGAAACTGAATTATATTTAAGATGGTACTACCACACAGCAAATCTGTCTTTATGTGTATCTATACACATGCATAAATACACACATACATACATATCTGACCATCTTTATTCAACACCAGCTATTTGAGTCAACATACTTCATACATAACAAGGGCTCCACAATGTGTTTTGTTTGTGTGATGATACGTGAAATACATATTGAAGTTTTTTTACTCTTTGAGTATATGAAAAATTGCTACCTTTTAAAATATCATGTAAAAAAAATTTAGAGTGGGATTTCAGCCAGTTTTGAATGCTTCATAATTAAACTACCAGAATATCAAAATATCAAAATAGCAAATGGAAGAAGTTATATTGTTACATTTGAGATAATTGTGTATTTACAAAATAAAATTTTGTCAAGCTCCTAAAGTACTTTTTAGGCAATACAGATTATTTTTGTTTCACCTACAGCAGAAGACTGTGAAAAACCTGTGAACAAATATTCACTAAATGATGTTGAGATTTGTGCTCTCCAGGTCACAAAACCAAGAAACTCCATCTTGTTCCACCTTGTGTCTAAACTTCCCGCTGCACATTGATTCATTTCCCCTCAAGTTAAGAAAGCAGAAGAATTATCCCACCAACAAAACCAAACATAAAATCTGAAGATAAATCCTATTTCTCTGGAAATTCAAGTCTGCAGAGAAGGAGCACTGTGGATTAAAGGTGAGTGGGAGAGCTATAACTGGCCCCTTCTCCAAGACTTACAGACGATATAAGCATGGACACAACATAAATTAAACACAGCAAGATTCCACTCCCAGTTTCTGCCATTTTTTTCTTTTAGATTGGAAACTCTTTCCTCATCTTGCTAAGGGATTCCCAAGACACAGATCACACAAGTGCCTGAGTGCCAAGTACAATACTGTCTTAGAGGATTACCATCACTGGAGCCTGCCTTTTGCCACATAGAGTGCTGGCAGATATTTTAGTGTTGTGGTACTTTTCTTTTTTTCCACCGTTGTTCCATGTTATTGCATCAAAAGAAAATATATCCCTGAAGGGCAGATTTGGCTCTGTCATACCTAGTAATGACCCCAGTAAGACATTACACAAGCGAGTGCCAGCAACCAAGGACATCTTATCTCTGGTGCTGAGCAATTCAGCCTTGGACACAGAGCTGATGTGCATCAGCAAGCAGCAGGGGTCAGTCCATGGTGACGGACAAGGACTGGGAATCAAGACAGAAGGGAACAACTGCTATCTTTGATGTCACCAGTGCATAAATCCCTCACTTTTCTATTCTGTGTAAACCATCTGAGATGTGAACTCAAGTCCTTTAGTAATAAATCATGGGAAAACATCGTCCTAGCCACAAGCCCTTCCTCTCCATCTCCTTGCAATGTCCCCAGGCCCCAGAGCTTGTGCAGTGCCTGCAACAGCTTCACCATGTTAAGCTCAGTGATGCTACGAGCACTCAGATCGGGCAAACTCCTCATGCCTCCTTCCCAGTGCAGTGTTACCTGAGGATGTCATGCTGACCAGGGCAGCACAGCCACTAAGCAGCACTTTTTTTTTTTTCTCTGGAGACACAATGCAAAGCTCATAGAGAAAACCAAACTGCAGCCCCAGCCATCCCAAAGAATTGCTATAGACACAGATGGTCCCTGCCACAGATGCACTACCTCCCCTAAGCCCACAGCTGCATTCAGGAAAAGGATGGTGATCTATCGTTTAGTGACAATCTTTCTGAAGAACAGTCTTTAGTGCAGTAACACCCAGAGAACTGCAGAACAAACATTAGTGCTGGAGGGGGTCTGGCAAGTGAAGAACTCAAGATGTGTACACAAGTGCCAAACCAAGAGGGCAGGCCCCCAGGCTGCTCTGCTTTTCTGTGTCCAAACCTACAGAGACACAGTACACCAGGACTGCATTCATACTGAATGAAATTGAGAACGCCAACATTGATATGTGGTAAGGGACAGGATTTTAGAAGGAAACGAATGGAGCCATTGCTTGGTCACTCCAGCATAAACATGTTGGTCTGGAGTAACAAGCAAGGGATCCTATATAAGGTAAAACCAAAGGAGTTGGCAACTTCAACAGAGAGAAGCCACCAGACAAGCTGAAATGTTGAAGGGTGCCTTGTTTTTAAAGATACGCAGGTATGGCACTTCGAGTTGCATTTATGCTCAATAATTTTGCTTCCAGCCTTGAAACCAGATGCCATGAGCTCGGCTGACACTGGAAGCAAGGTCATGGTAGATGAAAGACATTCACACACACTCTGTGTTAGGAAGCAATTTGTCCTACAAAGCTGCACATCCGTGCTGTGGGGTGCCTCATGGCACCCTGTCAGGGCGAGGGTGGGAGCAGGTCCGGCTGAGTTCAGAGGGAAACGCCCTTTAAGCGTGCTGCTGCAGCTGGAGGGCAGGCAGCTGGGCACAGGGCAGCAGAGCTGGACAAACCCACGGGGTGCCCCAGGACTTCTACAGTATGGCTTCATGCCTTCTGCCATCACCAAGATGGGCAAATGTTAATTTGCAGAGACCAAAATGTTAATGTACGAGCGTAAAATCTTGACAGCTAAACTTAGTGTATTCATAGCTCCGAGTAACTAATTTTATAGGCTCAAGCTTTAAAACGTTTTTATCTGCCAGCGTGCCTCAGTTTTCACACTTGGTGTTAATACAAATCAACCGAAATGGGACTTCTGTCACTTCAGTGTTTTAAGTCACTAGGGTCTCCAGCAGTGCTCAAGACTTCAGTGCCTTCTCACAGCTCTCTCTAAATCTTTTCAATTATCAGAAACTGCGTAAGCAACAGGGCTCTCTGGTTTATTGTAGCAGCAGACTACAGGAGGCGAGAACTAAAACCTCCCTGGCAAGTCACACAGAAACGATATAACCTCCCCGCAACACAGCCTTCCAGCAGCTCTCAGGACACATCAGACCGTGGGGTTTGGTGGCTTTGGCCTGTGACCTACAAAGTGGCCAAACCTTTCTCACAAGATGCACTAAGCTCCGAGCTTTGTGGCTGCGAGCCCTGTGGAAAAGGAGCCCTGAGGCAACGTTCAGTTGTTTTGTGCGAGGTGGAACAGCAACAACAGCAAGAAGACAGGATGGGGGAAAAAACGGTTACTCTCCATTTCTGGCAATTTTATTTCACATAGGTACATAGAAACATTGTTTTATCACAGAATTGTGCACCTTTGGTTTATTTGCTGTGCTGCTCATTGCTTCTCCCTCAAGAATGTCTGCCTAGGGTCTGTCCCTAGAAAACACTGAGTTATTTTTATCTTCCAACTAGACAAAATAAATCTGCAGAGGGACAATGAGGCCGGGTGAGTGACCGGTTATGGGAGGGCAGCAGGTGGTGGGGCTCATGCTGCGTGCCCAACAGGCCGCAGGCCCCACTGCACCCACAGGACCTGCTGTGCCCACAGGCACCAGTGTGGGGAAAGGCTGGGTTACCGTGGGGGTCTGGGAAACCACCCACATCCAGGGGCTGCCAAGCTTGTAAATCCCTGGCCATGGACTGTGGGAGGCCAGGGGAGGGCTGACCTGTGCCGAAATGCAAAGGATACCGCAGCTTCCTAAGCAAACAAGAAATGCAACTGCATCCCCTCCCACTCCTTGAAAGGACAAAAATTAGACTAGCAGAAAATGGTTGCCACTGGTAACAAGGTGTTTTAACATGCCAGTGGTTTTTGATAGTGGCAAGAGCTCGTAAGCAGAGTTTTATGGGAACATATATTCTCCCTGGGACACAGCCACAGCCCTGCTACCATTTCTGTGGGATTTTGAAAGGCACAGGGATGGCTCCTGCCTTCAGCTGCTGCTCTGTGTGGCCAGCCTGGATTTATCACCTCCTCCCCAACTGGAGCTGCTTCCCTGCCTCCAGCCGGGTGGGGAAAGGACCAAAGCCATGCCCTTGCGTGGTTCCTCAGTGGAACCCAGTGCCCCAGTGCTGCGTCAGGAGTGAGCCCCTCCAAGCACTCCTAGGGCTGAGCAGGCGGGGCCATTGGCTTCCACCCAGAGACTGGTTCCAGCTCTCCGCACGGGAGACATGTCAGACACACCAACCCCAGGCCAATTCTGGATCTTCAGGATCACAAAGAGCTGAGGGGTGGCAGTTGCAAGGAAAGCTTAAATGCACCAGGCCCTTTGTACAGCAGGAGATATACTGAGGACGTTGCAGAAGCATTTGGTGGTTTCAGATTTCCAGTAGCTTGTGCATGTTCAGTACATGCTGGAGGACTCTGCGGGTGTGCAAGGTTCAGACCCTTGGATCTTCACCAGGCATTGGAGCACATTTGGTGTGCATTTGGAGCTGAGTTTCTGACAGTCTCCTCCTGAAGGAAGCTGGTTCACAGGCACCAAGACAGCTTTGCATAACAAATCAACACAAGGTAAGCTGGGCTAGCCAGCAAGTTCACTTCAAAACCATACTATAGCTTTGAATGAAAACATTTTGGCAGAGACAGCCTTAGGCAATTAATTCATACAAAAATGTTAGGCTGTTGTGGAAAGCAAATGCCCATGTTCACTGCAAATTAGGGAAGGGAAGCAGATGTTCTTCAAGACCTACTGAAGGAGATATCATCCACTTACATGTCTGAGTTGGATGGTTGAATCCTTCTGACGGGAACAAGGGAAGACAGTAAAAAAAGAGTAAGTGCTTGGTTAAAGCATGGACAGATCATGAGCCAGGTGGAGGAACAACAGCTCTCCTCTCACAATACTCACACTTAGCTATGCGTTAGTAACCACATTCGTGTGCTGCTTCCCACCTCAGTAGGTCACTACGTGAGCAGCACTCATTGTCTTTGGGCCTTACTCTGCAGTTTGCACATACAGCAGGAACCAGCCAGCAAGAAGGTGCAGCATAGCCAGACTCACCCTACCCTCAGATGCTGTCATCTCCGTGAGCAGCCAGCTCTTTCTCTGGCTATGCCCATGCTGTTCATCAGTCCTAGGTTTGAGTTTGTGCTCCAGACCAGCACCATCCACCACCCACCCTGTGTCTGTGAATGCTGAGTTCACTGGAACACATGGATCCAAGCTTTCCTTCATCTACTCTAGACAGACTGACATTGGCAGGAACAATTAAAGTGATCTAACAGAGGATGTCCTGAAACTTAAGTCTTCCTGAGCACAGCCCAGATGATTTATCTTTAGACAGCAGCTACCAAGAGGAACCAAAAATGGACAGATAATATGACTGAACACCTTCAGCATGTCCTGAGATCCATGTTCCAGCTAACAATCATGACTGTGTTTGATCGGACTTCAGCGCCCAAGGAGCCTAGAGCCAGGAATGGGATGTGCTCCAGGCTTCGCAAACCTACAGACTTTATGATACATTTCCATGGCTGTTCCCAGCTTTTATGGGAGTAGCAGAAGACTGCTTTGCTAACAACAGCCATCTTAACCTCCCCACAGGTCCTAAGACTTGGGGAATCCTGGTCTGACCTACTATTGCAATTATTAAAGATCATGCCTAGAGACATGCAACTTGCAGCTCCCTTTGCTGCTCCTTTCTCCTCTCCATTTCCTATAGCCTTCCCTTCACCAGTTTAAAAAAACAACACCCATTCTCAAACCACATATCCATGCCAACTAAACCTCTAATATAGATGCTTTTATACATGCAGCAACTCCCTTCTGCTCATGTAGCTCCATTCTGGGAAGCTGTCTAACTTTCATCTTCATGGGAAGGGTTTGCCAGTTGTAGTTCTAACAGGAAACCTCTTTAAGTGGAAACAAGCTCTGATGTTATGGCTCCCATAGCAGCAAAAAGCTGCTTCCCTGCATGACTCTCTCATCTCCTGGGGTGCCTGCTGCCCAGACAGATTCCAGACAGCTGTCTCTAGCCTGCTGCTGCTGTTCACAGGCAGGCTCTGGCTCCCTCCCAAGCCTTGTCTTCTCTGACCCACGACTGCCAACTCTTTGGGATTTTATAGACAGGATCATGGTATTTGATGTTTTTCTTACTGTCCCCATTCCTAGACTGAGGAAACTTATTTATCACTCAAAATTAAAATGAGTTTCTGTTCTTGGAGGCAAAGAAAATCTTGAAAAGCATGAAATGTAGTGACTGACAAAAGTTGCAGGCATATATATAATTTTAAAATCTTTTGATTTTTTTTAATCCAAGCTGGTGATGGAGAAAAGTGAGCAAAATGATTTACACGTTAATTAGCAACACTGCTGACATGATATATTATTTCCTTGTCTAGCACTCCTGATACTATGCAGCATTCCAATGAGGCAAGATGGAGAGCTGCAATTCTGAACTGGTGGGTTTTTTACACTCTGGGTCCCAGAGAAAATCCAACGTAGCACGCAATCCTCTGTCCTACCATGCAGAGAGAGGCATGCCTAACTCAAGGACCCTCCTGCCCAGCCAGTCCCCATCTGACCAGCTCACCTGACTAGTGATTCACCCACAAAATCCTGGGCTAGGCACTTGGGTCAAGAACGTAATGGAGAAAACCACCAAAAATAAGTAAGTTCCCAATGCTCAGAAACAGCCAAGCAGCTTCCGCCTCCATGTTACCTTTTCTACTGTTGTCAGAAAATGAATTTTCCAAATATTTAATTAAAGACTTTCTGCAAAAACTAAAATATATGTTTTGATAAAAATGTCAACAAAATAAATCATGCAAAAAATTGGCTGCTTTGTGCTTTCCTTTTTCTCTAAATAGGACATTTTTCATGAGGTTAAACTTCAAGATAATTGCAGGCAGCTCTCCAAAAACCTTGAGGTTTTGCCTCATTCAAATGGTTCCAAGTAGGATGTGATCACTGTGATTATGATGTTTTTATATTTTTTTTTAAATAGGAAGGATTCAGGAAGACTCTTATGTACATTGGAAATATGGAAAAGGAAGCTGGAGGTGAGGAAATAGATGATGACAAAAAAGCTAGGCCAATTGAGAAGAATATAAACATCAGGGGATTATGAAAGACACCTGGCCTGGTGCAAAGATGGATGAAACAGCTCCCATTAGACATTGGACAATGAGGTGAAATTTATATGCAGATCAAAGTAATTTATGCACAGTTGTTACATAAAGGATCATTATTTCTTGCTAATAAATGAGCACATTTGATGGATCTAATCAGTATTCAAATATTTAATGTGTTTCAAGAGCAGCTAGGGTATATTCTCTGAGGCATAACTCATTGCACTTGGGAATTTTGTCAAATTACAGAGCTGCATGGAAAGGCTGGAATTTGAAGCCAGGGCAGTAAAGGAGATAAAACATTAAAAAAAAAAAAAAAAGAATTTGTCCAAAATTTCCTCCTCTTTTTCTTCTAATCCTTCCCACTTATCTATAGATCAGTATTGGGACACTTCTGTTTGGCAGCATTGATTCAATCGTCCAAGAGAATAGGATAAAAGCTCCAGATGACACTATTGCCACAATGTAGATTCTACAGTATAAAGACTGGAACCTTATGTTTTCATTCATTTTGGGTTTCAGCCCACAATATTTCCCTCATGCTCTTGTTCCTGTTTACTTCTTTCCTTATCTCTTCTCTGCCTTTATAAAAAGCACTTGGGATGTCTTTGAAGGACCACTTTTCAACACATCTTTCATCTGTGCTTGCTTGTGGAGAATGCCGTTGACCAGGTAACCTCTGTCAGTCCCTAAATTGTTCTGTTCTACAAGCACAAATTCCTGAGCAATGGATGCATCTTCGAGAAGAAAAAGAGTGTGGGCAGCAGTTTAAAGATTTAACCTTTGGGTTCTTTAAAGGGGTAAAAAGAAATGCAGTCTAACCATAGTGTAAGCTAAGGTACAAAGTACTGAGAATTTAAATGAAAAAATTCACACCTGACATTTACAGCCACACCAAAGGCCATTCAAAATCAGCACAGCACTATATCTGTGCCTTCACAGAAGAGATGCTGTGTGTTTCTTCCTGGAAAAAGTACTTAAGCGCAAGGCATTTTGCATCTGAGCTCTTTGACCCTTCCTGCTGAAGGCCAGTCAACAGCAGCAGGAATGGCATTTCTATCTTGCACCTAAGACAAAACAGTGGTTTTAAGATTTTCTGTCTGTGGTTGCTTCCTCTATGAAACTATTATTGGAAAAATAAAAGAAAAATCTGACACCCACCTTTCTGGAGGAGCTCAGTTCCCCTCACCGCCTCCCGAGCCTGCAGGTGCAAAGTGGAGATTATGCCACAATTTACTAGTGGCTCCATATAAAGTAGAAGTCCACAGCAATCTTACTGGAAAGTGTCTTCTGAATGGGATAACCACTAGGAAGTACTCCAGACAGTTCCCTGGTAGGATCGTTGTGAACCTTGAAACAGTTTTGCTGATCATGTAGAGCATGCAGATGTGAGAAATACATTGAACACAATGGTGTTGGACAAGCAAAAACTAGAATAAAAGCTTCTTAAAGAGAACTGTGTTGTTATGTGTGTGGATGGTGTACATACTGTACAAATCACAAGCTACCAGAAATTATTAGAACTTCTATGAAACACAGTATTTGCCATACACAGATATGCTTTGCATAATGAGGAAACCGCTGATGTTTAGAACCCCTACACTGGAGCTGGGTAACGAGCGAGCACCTCAGCCCATGCCCCAGCCCACTCTTTACGCTCAAGAAAACTTGCATCACTGGTCCCAGCCTGTACTAGCAGTTGAAAATACATATCCTGAGAGGGAGTGAAATGTGCTGTGTCAGCTATGCACACAACCGGACAATGCACAGTTCATTCAAGAAGTACATGCTCAGTAGTCACCATATGGAGCGCTGGGACAATTTCAGTTGTAAGTGACTTTAACAACTCTTCGATGAACAAAACAGGTGGTTGTTACCGCAACTGCTCCACTGGAAAAGAACAAGCTCAGAATAACATGGCACCTTCATTTTAGCGTTCAAGCATATGGGTTTGCGGGTAGATGGAAAAAACTTTCCTTCCTTTCCTAAAAGTCTTTGAAAAGGCCTCTTGGATCATGCGCACTCAATCACAAAGAATCATCACATCAGTTTCTTTCAGCTCTGTTTCCTAGCTCTCGTTCAGGAAATACCATCCATTTGGAAACAGCATCTGGTATTTTGACTACGGTCCAGTGCTGCCCAAATGTGAGGTTAGGATAATACCGATTAGAAGTGCAAACAGTTGTAAGCATGTCCTCTCCTTCTTCACAGATCATTCTACGGCAAGTCGATCTGGCATGGGCAATGTACGCTGACAAACAGACTGCTTGGTTGCACAAGCAAAGCAACAGGTAATTTGAGATGGCTGAGGCAGAGTAAAGAGTGAAGGTGGGAAGAAGCAGCCAACACACAAACACCAAAAACTAAAAGCTCTTTCAGAGCACGTCATCCCCCATCACCTCTAGGCTGCTCAGCTCCATCTCTCTCCTCTAGACCAGCCTATGAAAACAGGGCAGCACAGACAGCCTGCATTCCTGAAGCAGCAGTGGGGAAAAAACAGACTGATCAGAGCAGTTCAAGGGTAGGGTTTTCCTGTTGGCAGTGTTCTAACTTTGAGACTATCAAGTCTCATCTTCTACACTCTCAAATGAGTCTGAAGAGAACTGGTAAGGGAAGCTTTCTTACAACCCAGTGGAGAGCGCAGGGAGCCCCACACGTTCCTGTTTGGCTAATGTGCACACCTGTCAGAACAGAAATGAACTCCCATCTCCTATAATGTCGAGCCTTACTTATTCAGCAATTTCCTGTGAAGTTTCACAGTAATTAAGTGGATAAATGAGACTCTATTCTTAATATCAACCCCGGAAATATTTTCAGGTCTTTTTACTTAAGAAAATAGCAGAAACAACAAAAGAACTAAAAGAACTTTTTGATAGTTCTATAGACATTAACTTTGAGGAAATACGCTTTTACAGTATGGGGGCAAAAAAAAAAAAAAAAAGGTTTTACCTTGATTAGGGATGAGAAATACTGCAAAATTCTCCTACAGTGTCCTATTACCATATCTACTGGATGCCTCATGACGGTTTGGGAATAAACCATCATGAGCAGCACACATTTGGAGCCCTTGCCTGAGCAGATGCCCTGCCACAGAACACTCTGGAATGGGTCTGCCTCAGTCTTTCCTGTTCAGGCAGTTATGTTCACCTAGAATTAAGTACCAGATGAAGAAACAAGGTGTGCCCTGAAAAAGTAACAATATCCAGGAATTTCCTCTAGCTTAGTGAATATTTATTTTGCAGAGCTGCTATAGACATGGAACTTTGAAGATCCTCCTCCAAACTAGAAGAAGAGGGTATTGGAAATTGGGTGTCAAGAAATCCATGAATCCTGGCCAACTATGTTACTTGACTTGAATTGCCTCGTTTCTGTGAGTAGTGTCTAAAATATCGTATGAATGTAGTCACTTGATTCCCGATTTCCTCTATTCGTAAACACAGTCACAAACTGAGCATTTGAAGTCAAACTGAACTTTTTGTTCAATGTAAAATCAATGGGTTTGATTCAGACATATGAATCAGAAAATTTCCTTAATGTTTCAGTCCACCGGACCAAAAAGAAATACAGGTGTTTTCACTACTACTGGTCTCCTGTGTGTGCAAACTTTGAAATCAGACTACAGTACTGATATATTGTAAATTAGCTTAAACCAACTCTTCTCAATAGCATGAAGACCCCAGGACTCCGCCTTGCTAAGAAGTAGCAAGTGAAAAAATACTTGGGATCAAATCCACCATCTACAAACTGAATTCACTTTGCTCTTTGCTTCTGACAGGCAAGAAGATACAGAGACACACAACATCCCCTTCCTGTTCAGAACAAAATCCAAGTAGCACAAGTCTTGCCGGTGGCAAGCGTACACAACGATGTTCCTCGTGAGACTTGGGCATAAACAGTTTGTTGTTTACAGGCTGGCAACAGATGGCTTCAAGGACCAGTGGTACACTTTGATCCTTTTGATGTGAAAACCTATAAGCAACATTAGAGTAGAGAAACGTTTTGCAAGTCATTGCTTTCTCCTTTTACGAACTCCAGTCATGAGCAATGTACTTGCACAAAGAAGAAGGCACTGCCTCTTGGATTCAAAGCCTGCTCTAGGCAACATGGTTGTCTCAACTCTCTTGACGTCTGTGGCCATCACACAACTCCTTTTGGCATTGTGGTATTCTGAAATGCAGTAACTTTGGAATCACTGGATAAAAATTCACATGTTGGTAAAGGAAATAGCACAACTTCCAGCACACAAAGCCATTGTACGAAGGGAGCTCATATGGGAGGGAACCAGCTACTGCAAGAGAAGTCTGCCAACAGAAGCTACCACAAGATTCCTGTTTAATATGAAACCAGTCGTGCTGACTGAACTAGACTGGGCAGTGTACACTGGATTTATCCTGGGTCTGCATTTTGTCAGTCTCAGAAGCATCTACATACGAGAAGGTGCTGAAACCCACTGAGTTAAATCAAGCAAATGACACCTCTCACATCACATGTGTGTGTAAGAACAGCCACACCAAGAACAGCCCCGAAATCCATCAAATCTAATACACTTTCTCCAAGAGCATCTGTACAGGTCAAGTACAATAACATTATTAGTCTTTCAGGTAAAATAAAATCTACGGCTTCCATGCTTTAAAATTGTCTGATTCAATACTGTAGCAGGTTTGCACACCCCTTTCTGAACTTCCTCAGTTCTTGTCTACAGCTAAGAGGTCCAAAAAAAGCCAACCGTTATCAACCTGCACAAACCTAAAATAGAACAGATTTCTGATTCATGACCTTCCTCAAATGAGCACGAAGACAAAGAAGAAGGCAGGAATTGCAGTTTTGAGAGGAAAAAGAGGGAAGAGATGGACCACAGGTAATCCTGCCCTGGATTGCCTGCCACAAACTATCATGAATGCGACCAGGAAACTAAGCTGTGTTAGCTTCCCTGTAAGCTGTTAGCTTTCACACTCTCCTGTATACTGATCCTTTGCTGAGCTATCTCAGCACATTAATTACCAGAAAACCTGACTAGATTCCCCAGATTCCCCCCTTAACTGACTTCACAGACAGAAATAGCTCAGTTAAGAACCTGCAAATGCAGCTGCCAGTTTAGATCCAACTTCCTGACAGAGTATCAGCAAAGCATGCTACACCCCGAAAAAAGTGCTGCCTCAAAATCAAGAAGTCAAAGCACAACCGAGAGGAAAGTAAGTACACCTTAGGCATACAGCCCACTCAAGAGTCACTCAACAGAGCTAACGCTATTTCACAGTATTTTGTACCCAGGAAGAACATTTCAGTGTAAGCATCAAAACAAGGCAGCACCAACTATGGTGTCTCCTGTATCATACCTCTGGCAGCCTTAACTCTGCTCTTGAAATTTCACCTAGTCTGCCCTATGCTTGTTTATGAATTATGTGAAAAACCTGCACAAGACAGCCGCTTAAATTTCATCATCTACCCCAATTTTTCAAAAGAATACTGAAAAAGTAGTTCATCCTAGCAGTAGGAGCAAACTTCACTGCACAGGAGTCAACTAGACACTTCAAGCATAAAAATCAGTCCTCTTAACTTGCATTTCTAACAGGGGATGTCCAAACTGAAATACCTGGCATTTGGCCACACTGCAGTTTGTCATACTGAGTTTGAAATCAACACAGCTTTGCCTGCGAATTTAAGTAGGTATTATAGCCCCAGAAATACCACGACGACATGCACCCTTGGACTTTCATTTCCTAATTCCCTTCTGAAATGTGACGTGGCACTCCTGCAGCGATCAGCAGGCAGTCTAACATTATGTAAACAATTTCAAAACCTAATGGTCATAGAAGAGATTGTTAGTTTCAAAGAGCGAGAACTTCCCAGCTTTGCTAAGTAAGAACCACGTAACAAAAACAGGTTTTAGAAGAGGCTGCTTGGTTTAGATTAGCAATAGCAAGTTTTTGCCAACAGCCTCTACACATCTAGCTGTCCTACTGCCTCCATCGAGAGCTGGCAACAAGGAGTCAATAGCAATCAGGAAAGAAATTTGAAGTCACCAAACCATTCTATAAACAAGGTGTGAAGTCATTCATTCCACTGTGGAGACTGGCAAGTTTCTTCTTTGCTAGGATACTGGGGACACAAACTGTCTCTCACCAAGCACTTTTTGTTCTTCTCCCAAGCTCAAAAAAGAAAAACCAAACAACCCTGCACCTTTGCTTCTCGGACACCAACTGCAATGGGTAAGACCTAAGGAAAGCCCTTAAGAAATCAGATTTAAGAGAGACTACCCATTGCACAAATGGAAAATTGGTATTCTCCAGTCAGAAGAGTCAAACTACACTATGAATTTTACATTGCAGTCCACTGTGAAGCCCAAGAGAGGTTTATAAAAATGATTACATGCAAGTAATTACAATGATATGATTATCTACCATTAACCATCTAACAGACCTGTGTCGACAACCAGTGCTGTTTTGCTGTGATCAGGTATCAAGTCTTGCTCTTTTTCCAGAGACAGGCACTTCACTGTGGTATCTGGGTCACACCAGCGACTCCTTTTCACTATCACAGTCCACCTTCAGACATGCATATATTGCTTCCATGAGTAGTTACACTCCTCACCAGCTCCGAGCTTGTTTGCTGGAGACACCCAGGTGTCTTCATGAAGTGCACACATGCCGTCCTCCACCAAGGCACCCATCCCTGCGCAGTCCAGTTTCATTGAACTGAAACATCACGTGTTCTTTAACTTTTATTAAGTTCACTTAGGTTGACCAAATGAGCTTCCCTAAAGCAAACAGGCTTATAAAATATCAGGATGATTCTATCTTTAGGTGCTCAATAGAAACAAATACTTAGTTCAACTAGAAAACTTTAAAAATGACTTCAGATACAAAAGTGTTAACAATTATACTGCGCAATACATCTGTATATATCACTAAGCCCATGAAATTAAAAAAAGTTTTTGCACCATCAAGAACAGCCACAAGTCCTGAACCTCCATTCTTTACGCATCCTTGATCAGAGTAAACTGAAACTTGGGAATGCTTGGGATTCAAAATACCCTGAGCACATACTAGTGCAACACCACAAAGCATACATA
>VXAV01002084.1:8381-25786 GCA_013399715.1 Alectura lathami | reverse complement strand
TGAGGGTGCACTCGATCCCACAGTCTAAGTCGTTGTCAAAGATGTTGAAGAGCACTGGTCCCAAGACGGACCCCTGGGGGACACCGCTCGTGACCGGCCTCCACCTGGACGTAAAGCCATTAACTACAACCCTTTGGTTGCAACCCTCCAGTTAGTTCTTTATCCAACAAGCAGTCCACCCTTCAAATCCATACCTCTCCAATGCAGAGATAAGGATATGGTGTGGGACCATGTCAAAGGCTTTGCAGAAGTCCAGGCAGACAACATCCATTGTCTTGGTCCACCGATGCCATCACTCCATCACAGAAGGCCACCAGATTGGTCAGGCACGACCTGCCCTTGGTGAAGCCGTGCTGGCTGTCTCGGATCACCTCCTCATCTCGCATGTGCCTTAGCATCTCCTCCAGGAGAATCCACTTCATGATCTTCCACTTCATGATCAGGCACAGACGTGAGGCTCACCGGCCTGTAGTTCCCCGGGTCTTCCTTTCTCCCTTTCTTAAAAATGGGAGTGATATTTCCCTTTTCCAGTCACCAGGGACTTCACCTGACAGCCACAACTTTTCAAATATGATGGAGAATGGCTTGGCAACCACAACAGCCAGCTCCTTCAAGACCCTGGGATGCATTTTGTCTGGCCCCATAGACCTCTAAATATTCAGTCTCATCAGGTGGTTTCGGACTTGCTTCACTCTTACACTGGGAGGGATTTTGCTCCCCTGACCCCTGCTTGGAAGTTTAGAGGCAGAAGAGACTTGGGAAGCCTGACTGGCAGTGAAGACTGAGGCAAAGACCTCATTAAGTACCTCAGCTTTCTCCATATCTGAGGAGGCCAGTTTCCCTTTTCATTTATCAGAGGGGGTACACTCTCCTTTGCCTGTCTCTTATGACCAACGTAGCTAAAGAAACCCTTCTTGTTTTTTACATCCCTTGCCAAGCTTAATTTCATCCACGCCTTGGCTTTCCTGATCCCATTACTGCACATCCTGCCAGCATCCCTGTAATCCTCCCAGGCCACCCATCCCTGCTTCCACTGCCTATACTTTGCCTTCTTTTCCCTCAGCCTGAACAGCAGATCCTTGCTCAGCCATGCTGGTTTCTCCTCTGCCTAGTTTCTTATACTGGGGGATGGAGAGCTCTTGGAGAACATCAGAAGGATGGTTCTTAAAGTGCTGCCAGCTCTGGTCCATTCCTTTGTCCTTAAGGACAGTTTCCCAGGAGATCTCTTCCAACAATTCCTTAAAAAGCCTGAAGCTTGCCCTGCTGAATTTCAGTGTCCTGACTCTACTCTTTGCCATGACCATGTTCCTGAAGATCTTTTTTTTTTTTTTTTTTCTTTCCCAACTGATACCAATCCCTGTCATTCCTCCTACTTGTCTACGGACAAAGAGCAAGTTGCATTGTATCAAATGCACCTCTTGGCTCCCGCTGCTTGACATGGTGGACAATCACAGTCCGGCTCTTCAGAGTACTTAGTGGTGATATTAGTGGAGATTCAGCAGAGGTAACGGATGTGGTGCAAATTCAGCTGCAAGGTGGAAATTGTGTAGTGCTGTGCTACCATCTCTTTTCTTTCCTTGTTCAAGGGTTGTGAGGGTACAAGTAAAATCTCCAGTCTTCTCCTGCATGCCCCCATTCCCTTCTGTTTGCTTGCACTGGATGCTGACATAGAGAAGATCCTCTGATCTCAGTGGTGGCGAGTGGTGGCCAGCAGCTGGCAGAGTGGTTAGGTAGAGTGCTGCTGCTCTGAAGTAACCAAGAGGCCACAGAGAAACAAAAGCAAAACTTGCTAGTGGCAAGACCAGAGACGCTAATCTCACCCCAGCAGCCTACCTCTAGCACAGGTCTCCCCCATCCCTACCCTCACCTCTAGCCACAAACTATTTTCAGTTTGGGAATTCCTGAAGTCTTTGGCGGAGTTCTTGCCCAAGAGTGTGCTCAGGCTTCCAGTAACCCGCCTGAATTACATCACCTGGCCAGGAGCTCTAGGGGTCTGCTATGCAACAAACACATTCTGGACACCAGCAGCTGGGGTTTAGATTACTCTGGAAAGAATTGCAAGAAGGAGAATATAAAGAGTTTTAAGGAGACCTACAGAAAGGCTAAGGACAGCAGCAGTCCAGAAGGACCTAATTGTATGAAGAAATAGACTGCATTACTAGTGCCACAAACTCGAGGGCTGAACGTACCCACCCAGCGCACAGCACAGGGCCAAAGGCATTACAAAAGGAGGAGCTCGTGAGTGAAATAGGCTATGTTGCAATGGGTTAACCAGAAACCTGTAGTTCAATCATTCCATTTTCAAAGGAACATTTGTAGTTGCTCTTGGTGAGAACATTCTCCTGAGCTTCAAAAACATGGTACAAAAGAGATTATGCCTCTGTAAGGCTGTGGCCTTCCTTACACTGCGATTGCAACAGCTTGGAAAGCACCACGGCAGTAATTTCAGGTAGGCAGCAGTATACACTGCTATTATCCCTTTGTTAGATGTGTATTTGCATAATATGCAAGCAAAATTCCTGAAACAAGATTGATCACAGACAGCCAGTGAGGACCAAATCCTTTCTGTGCCTGTGTTCGAATTCTTTGGCTTTCGTGTAGCACTGGACTCTGTGCTGAGAGTGCCCCTTCTCTAGCATGTGTTGCCACAACTCTTCCTAAATATTTGGGTGAGACTTAGCAAGCTGCGGGTCAAACACCGTCTCCTCTCTCCAAGGGACAAATAAGTCTAAGTGACACATTACTTAAGAAAATAAGCATTATTAGTAAAGGACAAGAGAACAAAGGACAGTAGAAAACATCAGTATGTGACCATAAATCCATGTTGCACCTGTTTGGATGCAATGTGCAGTCCTTATCAATAGCTTTGGTCTAGGAGAACTAGGAAACCTGTGAGGATGAAACTTGACAGGGATGAAGAAACAGTGGGGTGGTTCTGTATAACAAAGAAGTGCTTGAAATTTTAGCCTGTGTAAAATAGATATATGGCAGAGAGATGAAATCATGAGTGAGTGAGAAAGACAAATGGGGAATGTTTATGCACCAGCTCTCAGAATTTAAGACCTATAAGGAATAAAATCAAATTCTCAGGTGGCAAACAGACTATTCTAGCAGTGCGCAATTAAGCTGTGTAGCTGATTGCAAGATGCCATGCGATTCAAAAGCTAACATAATTCAAAGGACAATTAGACAAATTAATGGCCTAAAACAATCTACTAACCACTATTAAATGAAGTTGTACCATAGGATAAGGTCTTGGTCTGGATATGCTACTGAGAAGTGTGGTTGTGTCCCCAGGATTAAGCAAAGAGAATAGCCTGGAGATGCCAGTCCTCCTCCAGGTACTAAGTGGCAGTTGCTGCACTGGTGACGATGAAAATAATAATTAAGGGCTAGATAAAATTATAGTTTGAAAGAATACTGCAACAGGGTGGACCTAATTTGAGGGTGGAAAGCATGGCAGAGACAGGGGCCTAGGGTTCCCTTCTAGCATGTGAAAACTAAGCCCGGGGAAAACCTATAAGGAGACTTGTGATTTTTGTTTACAAGCTTTGCACTTACAAATTTAAGAAGGAATAAATATTGGTAAAAGACATCTGTCATTGCTGCTGTAATGCATAAGCAGACCTCAAAGACTATGACTACAACAAGAAAAAAAAAAAAAAAAAAAAAAAGAATAAAAGGAGATTATTAATTACCATAACCATGCCCATAGAAAATGCCTCACTATTCAATTAAAGAAAAAAAAAGTTGTCTTCTGGTTTCAGATGCTCTGAATATATGTGTTTAAAATCCACATCCTGGATGTACATGCCCTAGGATGGCACTTGTCTTTTTCTAGGCGCAGATGTACAATGCTTTCTTCCATTGAGCGAGCATTAGCTGTACTGATGTGACAAAAGAGAATTCTTCTGGATCCGTTGCAGGCAGAAAAAAAAATACACAGTCCAGAAATGATACAGTCATTACCCTTCATGAAGATAAATGGACATCTTGATCACCACAAAGCAAAGGGAGAACTAGAGAGATACCACTGTCACTTCCCTGAAGATTTTTGACAGAACAGGGGCCAGCCAGTGCTAGTGCAGTGCAGATCTTTGCTCTGGTTACTTGTGGGAAACAATCCCTCTCGCCTCTGTCATACTAGCAACCTCCATTCCATCTCTGTGCTGTCACCTGCTGTGGTCAGCATGGCCACAGGAAAATCTTGGAACTGGGCACCCTGTGAGCCAGGTTGAGCAGGTGTGTCCTGGGCTTTGCACAGCAAACCTGCCTGTAGTGTTGCCCCGAAACTAAGGCCACCCTTAGGATACTGTGCTTCCGTTAATGCCAAACAGTTCCAATCCACTTTTGAGTTCAGCATACACATCTGCAGCTAGCTGATGCCAGTTTGCAGCTGGCTGGCTGCCTGCCAGCAAAGATTCCAGTAATATCAAGGTTATTTTACTAACACTGAATGTGTTAATGAATGGATTTGTTTGTGTGACATGCTGCTGAATAAGCGTGCAAAAGATGCAAGGCAATGGATCCAAAACAGGAAACTATCTTAAAGTTTTATACAGTGATCATCAGGCAAACAACAAGTAAGACAACTGACTGAATGAATGGGAGTATATCCTACTTCACAGCACTACACAGAATCACAGAATATCGTTAGTTGGAAGGGACCCACAAGGACCATCGAGTCCAGCTCCTGGCCGCACACAGCACCACCCAAAACCCAAACCCTGTGCCTGAGAGCAGTGTCCAAACGCTCCTTGAACTCCAGCAGCTTGGGGCCATGACCACTGCCTTGGGGAATCTCTGCTATGCCCACCACCCTCTGGTGAATAACCTTTTCCTAACACCCAGCCTGACCCTCCCCTGACGCAGCTTCAGCATTCCTCCCCTGCAGTCTAAGATGTCCTCACCCGAATCCTTACCAGTTATCACTGCATGGCCGCAAGCACGAGACCTTTCCTGCTGTGTTACCCTCTCTGCCCAGCCCAAATGAGTCATTCACCTTCTAGCTGCCTGTTGTTCAACACCAATGCTGTAAGCTCACCTCCCTGCATAAATTTCTTCCTTCTCCTGTTAGGTCTTTGGAGGGCACTGCATGCAGCAGCAATACAAATGACATTTGCTTCACTAGTTTTGTGGGCAGAATGAAGCTTGCAGTAGGTTTTACTTTAGCTTCAGACCACAAAGGGAGTACTGAAGAGCCACCCCTCTCAGCTGTCCCTTGCACTGAGATTCCCAGAGACTTCCAGCTCTCCCTGTTGGAAATAAGTTCTCTTGCTCTCACTAGAGCTGGCAATTTTGTTTGCTTCTTTGTTTACTTGCTTTTTTTCCTAACCAGTGAAGGACTGAGACCACCTGCCACTTGCAAACAGGGTTCCTTGCCCATGGCCAGAGAGGCTGAGGACAATGAGGCAAGGAGTGCCACCACCAGCTCCATAGGAGCAGTTCATGCTTCTACCCACCCGTACCAACTTGCTGGAAAACTTGTAATCCAAGGTGACTTTTTTGAAGTTATGGGATTTTGCTAAATTTAATTACAATTCATTAATGGAAGTCTAAAATTTTTAATCTCAGCTTCACACTAGAAGTTTCTTAAAACATTCCATTCTCTCTAGAAAGGCTGAGTTTTGAAACTCATCAGTATTGCTGACTGCATACCATTCAGCTTCATACTGTTCACCAGGAACTGTGACTTCTCCTTTTTTAAATATAAATCACCATAAGTTAGCATGCACTTCTATTGGTATGCTTTTCTTTCTCTTTTTTTGCATCAAGTATAACTTGATCCTCACCTTACGTTACTGGAAAAATATTTGTGTTTCACAATCATTTGGCCTCTTTTACTAAAGTTCATAATATTTGCTGTATCGCTTTTACATTTTACAACAAGATATTGCTGATATCTTGACTAGGATCTTTACATCTGAATTTAATAGTAACTTTGTCCTGTAGTCTGCTTTCCTGCATCAGGGATAACTATCAGCTTATGAGTCTGAGTAGAAGCTGGCTCATCAGTCTCCCAGCAGATCTGCTGGAGCTATGAGGGTGCAGAGTTTTACCATCCTCCATATTCTGGCAGACAATGTTCTGATGTCGCATTGTTCCTAACAACTGGAATGTCCGTAGCTTTCATTTTAGTGTTTTTGAAGGATTTTACCTGAGAAGCTGTGGAGTGGCTGCAGAAAGGCCGAGGGTTTGAGGAGAAAGTCTGCTCTGAGGAGCTGATGTCCTGCATCACAGGACATTGCAGGTTCAATATTTTAACACCACTCGTGTGGCCCTTCATGCTTAGGGTGGTTATCTGATAGCAGGAGAAAAAAGATATGTGAGTTCCTCAAATCCAGCCAATGTACAGCTGGGATGAGGGAGAGCACAGAGCTGATGGCAAAGAACAACAAAGGCAGAGCCTATGTTCACGCTGCTAGGTACACATGTAAGGTAAGGATACATTTTGTAGAAAATGGATATCAGGAAGATTCACGTTGCTGGGAGATGACAGCAGCCAAAAGGTCTGAACAGCACCTGCATCAGCAGCCACTACATCACGTTCCTCACCACTGATTTCAGGGCTCCATGTGAAATCATTCATCTTCTGGGTCACTTGACAGAGAGGGCTTACAGACTGTAATTTGGAATTTGCATTCTCCAAAAACCCACAACACCTAAGAAAGCTTGTGTTTCCTTTTTGCTAGTTGTGGGGACATAGCAGCTATTTTGTTAGTCACAGCCATAGGGATCTGATGACGTCCATCTTGCCATTTTATGCCTAAGAACTGGATTTCCTGTGCAGGCCCCTTGACCATATTGCTGACCACTCCTTGGCACTCCAGCTGATGAATCAGGTCATGGATTGGGATCAAGGAGTCTCAGTTGATGTGATATTGCCACCGGAGCACCATCGTGGTAGTGATTGACATCTGCTGTTCTTCTGCTCTTAGCAGCCCCACAACTGAAGGGTCCCCTGAGAGACTGGGCAAGGCAGATAGCTGCTTAATGTCCTCTGTCTCCGAGGCAGCTATACCAAAAGCCCACTGATACCCTTTCGGGTCCTTGAAACACCCTCTCCTGAGGCACTGTTCCTCTGCAGATCTGCATCCTCATGCACCAAGGATCCATGGAGCCTCCGGAACAGTCACGATGGGGTGCTTTTGCACTCATTCCTAGTTAGACTCACTTCAGCCTCCAGTATTGTTAGCTCTTGGGACCCCTCTGTCCCTCCAGAAATTCATATGGGTCCTGCCCCTTTATAACCTGATAGCATTAGAGTACACTGTGCACCAGTGTCCACTACAGCCTCATACTCCCATGGTTCTGATGTGCCAGGCCATCGAATCCACACAGTCCAATACACTCGGTTGTCCCTTTCCTCCACTTGGCTGGAGACAGGGCCCCTCTAGATGTGATAATTGTATTCATTGCTCACTTCTCATGAATGCAAACCAAAAGGCTTGTTATCAGCCTCAGAAATAGGGTGAGATCATCATTTCTGTCTGGGAGACTGCCCACTGGAAGCAGGAGTGGTCATTTTCCTGGAAGAACTCCCTTTTTTGCTTGTGTTTCCTTGCAAGTCATGTACCTGTGCCTCTAGGGTCGCGGTTGGTTTTCCATCCTGCTTCCTCATATCCTCTCCATAGTCACGCAAGTAAAACCACAGGGTGGCAGGCACAGGGTGTGTACCCACTATATCCCCTGCCTCAAGCAGAGGAATGCTTATTTCTAATAGCTGAAATACTGGTCTATACAGGTGGGAGAGAAAACACCAGGAGACAATGTGCTCACCTGGACATGAGATCCAGCACTTTGGAACTAAGACCACAATAAGTTCTCCCCAGAGCCTTCTCCAGGCTGAACAACCCTGCCTCTCTCAGCCTCCTCTCAGAGCAGACGTGCCCCAGCCCTCTGACCATTCGTTAGAGATCACAGGTCCACATCTGACCTCCTCGGCACAAGCTGTCTGCTCAGCTCCAGCAGTGCCTTGGCTCAGATCCTTATGGGCATCTGACAGCACCTCAGGCACATTGAGTGCTCACTCTAAGACTGTCCTTGGCAGAAGTCACTCCTGTTTCTGTCCTGCTGCTCTCCATCAAGGCATGTTCAGAGCTGCTTTAGGTGCTCATGTGGCCACAGGGGACTTAGTATGAGGGGAAAGCTCTGCCAATGCTCATTTCAGATGACGTATAATTGTAGCACAGATGTATGAAAATCACGTTGCCAACTTTCTTCCTTAACCACAAAAAGATTGTGCATTTCCATATCCTAAGGTTCTTAAATTACTTCAGACGTTAATGAATGAGAACATACAAGAGCACTGTGGGTGCCTTTGGAGATCAATTTTACTGTCCATACACCATGAGCGAAGGAGACATGCATGGAGTCAGAAAGCCCAAGACCTCCCTTGGAATCATATGGGACGTTAGTGGTGGAGCTTTGAGGAATACACAGACCCACCAACTCCAAAGTCTCCCCATAAAATTTCTTAGTCTTTCTGTTTTATTTCTCAGAAAAATGGAAAACAAAAAGGAAGAGGACAAACGCTTTGAAACCCCTGGGCAGGAGGCAGAGTTTTTTAGCTATCCCAGATATGTGTACAGACTGGGTGACAAACTCATTGAGAATTGCCCTGCCGAAAGGGATTTGGGCGTACTGGTGAATGACTAACTAGACATGAGCCAGCAGTGTGTGCTTGCAGCCCAGAAGGCCAGCTGTGTCCTGGGCTGCATCAAAAGAGGAGTGGTAGCAGGGAGAGGGAGGGGATTGTCCGCCTCTGTTTTGCCCTGGTGAGACCCCACCTGCTGTGCTGTGCCCAGGCCTGGGGCCCCCAGCACAAGAAAGACATGGAGCTGCTGGAGCGGGTCCAGAGGAGGCCACAAAGATGCTCAGAGGGCTGGAGCACCTCTCTTATGGAGAAGGGCTGAGGGAGCTGGACTTGTTCAGCCTGGAGAAGAGAAGGCTCTGGGGAGACCTCATTGCAGCCTTCCAGTTTTAAAGGGAGCTTATAAACAGGAGGGAGAGCAACTGACTACATGGTCTGATAGTGACAGAGGACAAGAGGGAATGGTTTTAAACTAAAAGAGGGGAGATTTAGGTTAGACGTTAGGAGGAAATTTTTTACCCAGAGGGTGGTGAGGCACTGGCACAGGCTGCCCAGAGAAGCTGTGGACGCCCCATCCCTGGAGGCGTTCAAACCCTGAGCAGCGGGTTGGAAGCGGATGGCCTTTAAGGCCCCTTCCCACCCAGGCCATGCTGTGATTCTATGACACCACGATTCTGTGCTTCCTGCCCCTCACCGCCGCCGCAGCACCTCTCGCTCCCGCACCTCCCCGGCGGCAGCGGGGATGGGAAGCGGCGGGACGCAGCCGGCGCCTGCCGGGCCCTGCCCTGCCCGAGCGCGGCCCCGCCGCCGCGCGTCCCCCTGCGGCCCGGCAGGTGGCGCCACAACACCAGGGCCGCCTCCGGCCCGGCCCCGTGACGCAGCACCGCGCGGGCAGGGTGATGGCGTCACGCCCGCGGCGGGTGACGTAGGCAGGCGGGGCAGGCGCCTGTGGGGAGCGAAGGCCTACCTGTGGGGGGGCGTTCGTTTTGCGGCCGGAGGGGAACGGCTTTGGGCAGGCCGGGGTCGCTGTGAATTATTGGCGTTCCCCTGGGCGCTGCTCAAAGGGTCAGGGCCCCACTGCGCTGATGACAAAAGGTCATCAGCAGCCCAGCAGAGTCCACCCACGTGCTGCCTGGGCAGAAAAGTGGGGCGAGGAATGTGGCTGTGGTGGGTCAGCAGTTCAGAGAGGTTAGGTGCTGAAGCACGCACCCAGTGAAGTCACTGGGAGTTAATGTAATTCACCTTTGCGGCAGGCAGTGCTGCTGAAAGGCCTACATTCATGACCTCTAATGTTAGGCGTTTAGCTGAAGCTTCTGGCCTAGTCACACTACAGGCTCCTGCGCAGTCAGCATGGAGAGACAGATACCTCCAAAGACAGATTTAAACCCTCTTACATGGCTGAATCCAAGCTTGGGTTCAATTCCCTGGCAAGTACCAGCACCAGGAATTGCAGACATACCTCCCCAGCGCACCAAACACAAGCCCTTCCCTTCCCTCTGACTGCTGGGCCTGTGACAGATACGCTTATCTCAGAAATCCACAGATTCAACATACATCATTTGTTTAAATGGGATTATCAGCCTAACTCAGATTCAAACAGCTTTTTTCCCCCAGTCACTAGTGACAAGAATCCTTGCTTTTTTGTATTCCTTCTTTTGGGGAATTAAGGCTGGATAATGGGGTAATGCCAAGTCCCTTTGAAATGGCTGCCAACATAAACACTGTCACCCTTGCATATGCACACTGTGTGCACAAAATCCAATATTTTGTTTTCCTGTGCATCAACCATGAATACTTAAACAGTGTCACTTTTAGTTAAGGATAGCCTGTAGAGTCCATTGACCTCTATACATTTTATCTTCCATAAATTTTGGTTAGGGAAGTTCATGGCACTCACTTCACACTTGGAGGAGTGGCAACATTTTGCAGGCTAAATCAGGGATTTTAGATCAATGAGCTTTTGACACGCCTTCATTCATAGCAGAAGGACACAGCCCTGAGCATCTCGTTGTTAATCTAAGTGCACTCAGAGTTAAACAAGTTCAGCCAACCCTGTTCTTTACTGAGCTGTTAATACAGGCATCTCTTGGACTAAGCACATCACATCCAAGCCATGGTCTTCTGGGCTGCCTCCCCTCATTAGCACCTTCCTGGATCCACACCCTCAACACCTAAACTCCCAGCAATAACTTTTCAAACATCTCATTCATCTACAGACATTCTGAGGCTGATTACTTGAAACAGAGGCAAAAATAAAGGAAAAGATGAACCACAGTGTGGTTGCCCTCTCCAGTGCTCAGATTAGACTCTTCTGGGATTCGCTTTCTGAAAGGCTGAAAGTCTGAGAGGCCCCATTTTCTGTGCAGGCACTGACACCTGAGGGATCGTGCAGCACTGCACCAGCAGATCGCCCTTCCTTAGGGCCAGTTCCATGGCACTGACCCCAGTCCTCACCGTCCCCGTTCTTAAGGATGTCCTTCTGACACATCTGCAGTGCTATCCCAGTACTAGCAACTTCTGTGCCTAAAGCCAACTCTGCTAAATGACCTAAATGACCTGATGTAGCCCATCAGGTTAATCACCTCTCCTTGAGAGGTTTTCAAAACTGCCCTCAGAGTCACTCATTCATTTGGGTTCATTACACATCTCTATTATCGATCACTCCTCCATGAAGGGAGGGCATTCCTGGTGGAATGGACTTTCCTAGAAGAAAGTGTCCTCCTCATCATCTGCCTTTGTGCATAGCAGGGATTCACCATCCACCCATCTATTTTCTTCTCTTCAATGGAATCAGGAAGAGTCCAAAGACTATCTGGAATATTTTAGATCATCTGAGACCAGCAAGGGAACACCCTCCTTCTATCTTCCCATATGCACCTCATGTTTATATTCTTATTCTTTTTCTCATCAAAAAGCATTCTCAGATGCTTTTGGGGTACTGATGTACTCTGGAAACACTGCAGCATCTGGTTTATCCAGTACTAGGTGACCCTCTTCTAGGAGGAAAATTATACCACCTCAGCCAAAGCATTTTGTTATTGGAAGTACATGGGGAAAATACTGGGAAAGAACATCAGCTTTGCAGCAAAGAACAATTGCTTCTTGCTGGAATGAAACAAAAGGCTCCTGTATGTCTGCCTTATTATGTGAATTTAGGAAGACTTCCTTTAGCTTCTGAAATGCATCAGAGAGACTCTGAATGCTGTTCAGGAGATGAATGTTGTGGGCTGTGTCTTCTCAGTAGGTGACAGACAACCAGATGAACAACTATGAAAAGATCCAGCTCCATGCCCTGCCTGTTTTCAGTAGGCGAGCTGGCCTAACAGCCTGGGGGTACATTAGTCTGACCAATGTACTTGGGATCACTGTGTCCTGCATGCTCTGGAAGCATGATCTGGCCATCTGCCAAATTTTAAGTGCAAAAATAAGAGACATTAAAAATTTGTGTCACACACCTATCTATCTGATATATGAAGTGGTGTGACTCCAGCTGAGACGTGGAGCAGAGACAGGTACTGCTACAGTTCCCTTGTGCTGTGGGGTGCAGAACTGCAGTTCAGAGGACGATAGGGCATGGCTGGCTTGCCTGTGGATCTAGGGCACAGGGAGCATGTGATGTGAAGAGCAGACTCTGACCAGCACACCTGTTGCAGCCTTCTGAGATGGACCAGGACAGTCCCACCCAAACAGGGCTCATGGACCATGTCCTCCCCCACTGAACAGCTCAGGCATTGTGCTGCAAAACGGGAAAGAATAAAGAGGCTTCAAAAAAGTTTGCTGGAGAACCTTGGCTCTCATCTGCAGGTAGGAAAGTATGGGGTCATACATTTCATGCATAAGGGTTCACCTATCCCATCCTACTAGTTCCCACTTTTCTTACCCTTCCATTTCTACGAAGCAGGTATATATATAAGTTCCAGGTCTGAATCTGGCTTTTTATTCATTTCAGTTGTTCTGTCTGTCTGTCACGACTTCGTTTTGTCTGTAAAGAAAGAACCTCTGTATTCCAGTGTGGGTACAGGTATTTATTTAGCAAAGTACCTCACTGCAATGAGGTACTGTCTCCTGCATATGAAATGCTGTCGCAGATGCAACCTCAGCATCCGAATGGGATTCCCATCCTCCTCATGAAAGAAACAGGCCTGCCCATGGACATGGGATCCAGCACTTTGGAACTAAGTCCCCTTCTCTGGTCCAGAATAGCCCAAATGTGGTGATCTTCTGGGCAGTCTGCTAAAACCATCTGTTAAGGCTTTTGGAGGAGGTTAAGGGCATGTTTCCAGAAAAGATCAGGCTGGGAAAGAGCTGTCTTTGTAGCTGATTTTGTATTCAACTAAACTGTGGGAACCAAGTATATTCCTGCATGAATGTCTTTTTAATATCCCTGACAACAGATCGATTTACCAGCAGGGTGCCTAGAACTCTTGTAAGAAATACTTGTAAAGGATATGTTACTTAAATATACAGAAGGATGCAATGAGACAGTTTGAAAGGAAAGAATTTTACACTGCTCATTTACAACAACAAAATACATAAATCCTCAGATAAAAGTCTCTTCTCAGGTAATTCCTATGTAATGCTAATACATTTAACTCCTCACAGACAGGAGAATGCACCAACAAGCAAGCATACGGCAGAGAAATTTTTCAGATATTCAGAGGAATGTCTAGGCAGTAGGATAATGGACAGTGAGAACAGCAACGTGGTTCGGTTCATAGGGCTGATGTAGAGAAGCCCAGGGGCAGAGTAAGTTTCAGAGACTGAGAAAATTCTATCTGCATCTTATATTTAGGAGTACTTAATACAATGCTCTCTGTTAGACTAGAGGCTTTGTTAGGAGTGTGCTCTCCTTTTCTTTACACTTCTATTTCTGTCCTGTTTCATTTCCTCTGCCAAGCCCCAGCACCACCAGATGATGCAATGTTGCATCACCACCTAATTCTGAGACCTCTGACAGCAGCCACGACTCAAGAGTTTACCCAGTCCTTATGGATAAACAGTGGTCTTAAAAGACCTGCTTACACACACTGTGGTGTCATGAGGAATAACATCGCTGTCTGACAAGCACACCCATACACATATAAATAGATAAAATATGTATTCAAGGCAGTAAGAGGCATTACATGAGCTTTAAATCTCAGCTCATGTGTGTATGTAGCTTTCGGAGGTGTGTGGAGGAAACAGCTTGTACTCCCACCCCTGTGCTTTAAATAATTTTTCTGAAGGGCAAGGGCCTAACATGAGAGACAAAGCCTTCAGCAGATGTATCGTGGAAGTCTTCTGAACACCTGCTGCTTCCTGTTTTGAAAGCTTGAGATGCTTGGAATGAGGGATTTTAGGCAGAATCTAGACGAGCAGGAGCACAGACTTAGCACAAGAAAAGGAAAGAGCAAGTATTTCTGAGAGGAGAAGGGACTTAAGACAGACAAGACTCCTCTTTTCCTCGTTTGAGCTTTCCAGCCTCTGCTCTGCCTACAGAGGTCATTCTGAATCAGGCCACAGGGCTGCTTCCATGCCCAACAGATCCTGAAAGATTCCCCGAGTCACATCTCCCTGGGAACCCATGCCCATCACTCATGGAGGAGACATCTGACAAAGGATGAGCTGCCGCTGGCGCCCCTTCAGAGCGGGGTTCCGCAGCAGGAGCACGGCCTTAATTTGCCTTTCTTCTGGATCCTGCCACTCTCACCCAGGGTCTTCTACTGCTTCCCTGAGCAATTACCAAGAACTGGCATAGAAACAGATGGGCTGCCTTTCCCTTCCCGGGAAATAAACCTCTGAGGGGTGGGCAGATCTGCAGGCAACATTTAGTTGTCAGCTTCATCCATTACTTGAGCAGCCACCATACCCAGAACATGATGCAAAAGCCAAAGAAAGCCTAGCTCACTTCTCTGCTAGTTAGAAAGTTACAGCAAGAACTTTTTTTTTTTTTTTAACACCAAAGTTAACATGCAGTCTTGCATACACACAAAGCAACTACAATGAAGTTAACGTAGCTGGTTGCATATTTACATGATCAGTTTTCAGAGCAGAGCTGTAAAATAAAGGCATTTTGTCCACTGATTTTAAATCCTGAACCGAATGCCTCATAAAATGCTTATGACTAATTTAGAAGATTCCAAATTATTAATTCTGCAAGAAAGGAGAAGGTTACCTACCATTCCATCAGAAGCACAATGTATCCCAGAGCTTTTTTTTTTTTTTTTTTTTCTTTACATAAGGAAGACATTACAAAAGTGACGGTAGCTATTGCTGGGTTGAGGCAAGCAGGCTCTGGCTTTGTTGGTATCGGACCTACAATGCTTCTGCGTTTGATTTTTTTCTCTGATAGCAATATAGAAAAAAAAAACACAAACTATTAGATACTTCTCCCTAAACTGCATTGAACCCAGTCTGTCAATGACAATAGAACATTTACATCAAGTTCCAGCATATGCTGGTACATAAAGTTGTTGCTGAGCATTTAATGTGGCTGTTATTCTTTATCTCAGTTCTCCATGACACAGCATAAAAGTTGATATTTGATTGTGAAGAGGACACAAAAGATAGTCTTACATTTTTCCAACTTCCAAAACTCCCATTAAAGATCATGACAGCAATTTCTTGTCATATTTTTATTACAGCTGAAAGATGGAGAAAATAATTACGTTTTGACTGCAGCCCACAAGATTATATTAGCAAAATGATTGCTTCTTTGCATGACTAATTTTGATTAAATCAGCTTCATTTAAATACCAAATTGTGTTCTTCACCTTCCTTCATCAAGCTATGATATTCCTGAATGTTTAGAGCTCTACTTTTATATGGTAAAATGTGCATTTCCACATTTTGTACAGGCTGCTTTTGACTGAAAAAGAAGACAAGACTGATAGCTAATTTATGGAAAGGGGTTAAAGTCACATTTGGAAATCAACAGGAAGAACGTAATGTTAAAAGACATCTTTCTAAAGAATATGCAACCTGTAAGGAGAGCATCCTTGGTAATAGGAAAGTCTGTATTACTTGATTTGCCACAAAAGGTAATAAATATGTGTGCTGTATACACAGGAGTGGAAAATTACCTGCAAAAATACAGTATTTTATTAACCTCCTAAATCCTGAAATTACAAGGATTTTCAGTTTTTCATTAACAACTTACAAAATATTTTACCTCCCTTTCTCAAATAGAATACAGAAAACAATTTATTCTGTCATTGCAAGTAGCATTATGTTGATTTATAGCTAATAAAATATTTTATACAATTCTGGCTGAAGTAACATGAAACTTGTCATTTGCTCAGGCTGTAAATTATTCCCTTTGAATTTGTCTTTTGACAAATGAAAGCCTTTTCAATTCAGCTGCTCAAATCTGCACATGTTTGTGCATCCCCAAATAAAGTCCACGTATTTTAACAGGATTAGTAGCCAAACTGGCTATACTTGTGTTCCTGGAGTGATCCGTCTGGGGATTCAGCCAACAACAAAAAGGCTTCCTATTTTGATAAGGTTTTCTAATCGCTCTTTAAGCATTCAGTCATACACATGCAGCGCAAAGCTGAGCTTCCAGTATTACCAATTGTACCAGGCAAAACCAAGCCCAGAGTCAGTGACTCTTCACTGTGTTTCCCCTGTGCTGCAAGCACATCACGTGAAGGTTGTTAAAGGTTTTTATTTTGCCTCCATCCTCATAAAAAGGGGAAGTTCAAGCCAGAACGGAGTTACACTTTCATTCAGTCACTGTTCAGTGTAACATATATTTATTTTAAAACACAATGTTTATACTATGGTTTCTGAATTACTTTCTGCTTCAGGCTGGTATTGTAATTCTTAATGTCATCTTGCAAATGATTTTTTAAGTCAAGAGAATTCCACTCTTACAATGACAATTATCCAACCTTTCACAATAGCTTCTGTGCCAGTAACATACTAGTTATTCCCTTCTGACATTTTTCTCAGTATGGAAGTTAATACAGTGTACTAGAAAAATCAAATTCCTTTTTATAGTCGTTGTGGAAACCAATCATCTTGTCAAGCGCTCCCTGAAGATGTAACCTTGTGTCTTCCAGGGCAGGCGTGTGGGCTCCTTGCTGCACAGGGTTCACTTGTGAATCTCATGGAGAGATCAAGGTCAAAAAAGGTCTCTACAATTCTTTGTGAAAGAATTTTGCTGTCCATTTCAAAATAGAGCTGAGGAGATACAAATACTCAGCTCCTCTCGGAGCCAAACAGGCAGCAGCCAGGCTGGGGAACAGGTTGTAATGGCAAGCTGTTTGTTTGTTTGAGCTGGAAGTGAGCGCGCCTGCGCTGCATTTTGAGTCCTGGCGCTGTGGGGCTGATGAATGGGATCCTCCTGCTGTGGGCAGCCGTGGCAGGGCCTTAGCTGGAGTACTCTGTCCAGTTGTGGGTGCGACGTGTCCCACTTGGCCAGAGCCCAGAGGCAAGCTACAGGAATCGCCAGAGGTCTGAGGGACTTGGCCAAAAAGGAGAGACCCAGGGCTGCCTAGTCTGGAGATGCAGAGACAGCAGAAATACAAGAATTCAGCTCCTCCGCTAAAAAGTGATTGCAAAAAATAAAAACGGGGGTGTGTGTGGGTGGGGAATAAGACAAGTAAGAGTCTGGTTCTGTAGAAGCAGACATCTAATCAGCCAGCATGAAAATCTTTACAAAGGAGAAGACCACTGAGCAGCACTGGGGCAGACGACCGTCACCAGGGCGTTTTGAGGGCAGCGCAGACCGGCCTTGGTTCGGGCTGACCCCATCCTCGCCCCGGTGCGGCGCTGGACGCGGACCCAGCGCGCAGCCCCCGGCCTGGCGCCCAGCCGCGGGGTCCCG
>VXAV01002083.1:342221-353206 GCA_013399715.1 Alectura lathami | reverse complement strand
ACCAGTATGAAGATTAAAAAAAAAAAAAAAAAGAGAGAGAAACCATATCATATAACTTTGTTAACATAATGAAAAATTGTGATAAGGGGGATCTGTATTTAAAAGTTTGACTATCGGTTTTATATACCCAAAATAAGAAACTACGGTATAAATTGAAGGTACTTAGCAGAATAATCGCTGTCATAACATGCAATATCCATGTAGAAAACAGTACTTGGATAATATAGACTTTGCCAGGTACCCAGCTAAGAAATCAAACTTGTCACAGCTGAGAGAACATGTCTCTTCAAATGTGTATACCAAAAAGATTGATTGGATTCCAAGCACTGCATGTTGTAATGGAAATACTATAGAGCAATATTTATTGATTCAAGTTTTAAAAAAATCATTTCCAAAATAAATTAAGTATTGGAATCTTTCAGCAACCTTCTACATGCAAAAAGTTATTTTAATTTGGTGGTTAATTCATGCATTCATAAGCTGTAATGTTAGAAAAAATCACGTTGGTAACGTTATCTGACCTCTCACATGAAGAAGGTATGTGGAAATAAGTATCCTTTGTAAACAAGCAGGACTGTAACAAAGAAATAACCAAATTCTGCTATTATTTTCCCTTCATTTAACATTCTGCCAGACTCCTAGTTTTGGGCAAAGTCAGAGGAGGTAGTATGAAATATTTTTTATGTTGCACCATGAAGGTCATCAGTGTTCGTGAAAGTTCCCTGTGATGAGATAATGCTGGTGGTAGTCATTTCTGTCAGAAGATTAAAAGATCACAATTGCCAACTAAGAGAAATATCTGCTCTAAAGATCATTCCATGCACTTGAAGAGTTTATACCAAGTGATCTTTCCAGATCTTTAAAACATATTTCAGCAGTGCTATGAAAGCAGCCTCCTGCCTCTGTTAGAACAGCGCTTTGTGACCTGCTGGCTTTTTGGATTGCGTATGAAGATTTATATCAGGGTATCAAATTTGGAATGGAAAAGAATGGTTGCACTTGATGATCTTGAAGGTCTTTTCCAACTTAAATGATTCTGTCATTCTATGATAAGAACACCACCTCCCTGCTCCTTACCTGTCATCATTCCCTCCTTGTCTCAACAAGCGACTTTGGGGTAGGAGTGAAAGAAAATCACATATCAGCCAGAAATTTCTCTGCTGCAGAGAAATCCCCAGTGATACTACTAGCAGTGTCAAAGAACTGGATTCCCACTGCTTGAAACATGAACACCACTTATTGGTGACTTAAATTGGATTCTTGAGCCCTCTGAAGTAGGAGCTGTAGTGTCTTGAGAATATATTAAAACTGAATCAATTCTTGAGGCCATGTATTTTTTGATTTAAGACAGAATTGATCATAAGAAATATGACAAAATTTTCCTATGTGAGATGCTATTTTGACTAAAATATGTATTGAGCAAGTTGTTGAAAAATGCTTTAAAATGTTTAAGAATCCTTTTCTGATTTTTCATTATGAATGTTCTGCTTTTTAAGAATTTATATAAGTGTATTCATACTCGTATTTATATATGTATATTCATTTTGAAATATATATATGCTTTAAAAGTACTTAAAAAATTATTGAAATCCAAATTTTTTAAAGAAAGGATCAAGGTGGTCGTAAATGAAATTTTAGAAAATGATCACCTCAAAATGAATACTTTTTAGAGCTTTTTTTCTGAAATAGTATTAAACACTGCATTTTGTCCCTAAACCAAAAATATCATTTTCATTTTGCATAAAATCTGTTCTTGAGCTAGCTCTAATTTTGGAAATCAGCTCTAAAGACGTGTATCAGAGTAACATTAGCCCCAGTTTCCATATATTGCATGGAAGTTTCTTCTTTCGTGGCTAAATTTGTATGAAAATGAAATTCCACTGAAGTAATTGATTATGCAGTGTCAGATCATTTCTTAAACAGAGTAACTTGATTTAAAATATCAAGAAAGGCAATTCTCTGTCAGATTAATGGCAAGTATTTTTTTCTCAAGTATTGGATTTCTCCAAGACCTGTTTTTTAATATATGAACCCCTTCGTTTTCATCTGTACTTAGCTCTGCACTTTTTCTTACTGCTGCACTTTCCCATAAGATGACCGCTATGTTCCCCTGCAGCATGTAAACAGCGTCCTCTCTTCCCTGAAAGTAGTGATTAGTGCCTGTAGGCAGAAGAACAATACAAATAACCAATAGTCAGTGATGTTTTCTGAGGGACGGAAGGTGAGTGACCTGTGTTCTATTTTTTTTTCCCCACATTCACTGTGAGCCTAACTCCTCTCTTCCAGTTCACTTCCTGTTTTCGTGTCCTGCATCTATTATTTCAGCATCATCATTCTTCTGCACTCCTGACCCAAACTGCACAGGTCCTCCTAGCTCATGTATACTCAGTGGAGAGTAGTTGATATAAAAATATATATATATATAACGTGAATAGAATAAGATTTTAATATGCAAAAATCGCAAGATGGAAATAAGATGCTCCCTTTTTTGAGCTCTGAGCAACATGGTCTAGTGGGAGGTGTCCCTACCCATGGCAAGGGGGTTTAGAACTAGATGATCTTTAAGGTCCCTTCCAACCCAAACCATTCTATGACTCTGTGATCCTATGATTCCCCTACCTTTTCAAAGTGCATCTCGGCTCCTTAGAAAATTTTGGGAGGATAAAATCTTTAGAGCACAGCAGGTTTAAGGTTTATCAAAGGACTTACTGAATATTTTATAAAAACTGGTGATGCCAAAACTAACAAGTATCTGTTTGAATTTGAAGTCACTTAAGCAGAACTCATCCAAAGGAAACAGTGATGTTGATGAGACGCCAATAACAAGTACAAGCAGAGCATGAGATTAGTGGAGGAACCCAACTTAGATTGTACCACATCCTGACATCACCCTGACTTAAAAAGTAGTCCAGAGAGTTATAAAGCAAAAACTGTTTCGTAGTATGTTATGGTCCACTTGTCTCCAGTGTTAACGGCATTCTGACACCTGGTTTCTAGTTCTCTGTGATAGAAGCTTCAGTGTGAAATAGCGTATGTCAAACGACCTGTCTTAAAAAATTCTGATGCTCTGAAGCTCTTCACAAATATACCTCTTAAAATACATATCTTACGGGCAGCACAAAAACATTTTAATGAATGCTAACATATTTGTAAACACAATGAAAATGGCATTCCCTACTGAGTACTATAAGATCATTTAAATAAAATATCTGCCTTTGGACATCAGACACTGCTGGTGATCCCAATAGGATTTGTGGTTCTTTTTCCTACTGGAAAACACAGCATATGTGGACATGTTTTATGAGAACTGATAAAAAGAGAAATCTCTAACCCATGACATCTGTACGGATTTCTCCTTTTTGAATCTGTGCATCTTAATAGACTTCCAAAATTCATCCCTGAAAATATGTTGGCTTGTTCTAAATGCCTCATGCTAAGAGGCAAATATCAGTATGAGAATTCATTATTTTAATAGAACTAAAGTTTGACAGAGGTAGGAGAGCAGAATGCAAATGTCAACATTGCTGGAGGTACCAGCAAACTGATAAAGCCCATTTATTTATACAACTATATTTTCAGTACAACAGTGTCACTTGAATATCTTCAGTCACTTTATGTTTATTCTAGTTGCTTTTTAAAGTGACTTCTGTCTAAGACCCAAACCTGCTAACTCAGTAAATAGTGAGTTCTCACTCAAGTAAATACTTGGGCTAAATCCTGAAACCAATTAAAACTGTGAATACAGACAGGTTTGCAAGGTGCTGCGCTCCTCCACCCGGTTTGAACACCCTCCACGCTGCATGAGAGCTACACATGAGACAGTGTGAACTCACGAAAGTGCCCGCAGGACCTCCCGGGGTTTGGGCTGCTGAGTTCGGGTCCTGCTGGGCAGCTGACTCCAGCCACCTGCTGCCACAGTGGTTTTCCTCCGTCTGCTCTTCTAGGACTGCCTGTTCTGTATGACTCCTCCCTCTGACCCCATTTACAGACATTAGTCATATCTCTCCTAAATATTGTTGTCAGGGCAAACCAAACTTTTTCTCTTCTAAAACAATTTAGTTTTCCCATTCCCTACTGGTAGCCCTTTTTACACCTTTTCAGGTTTGGATTTATTTTTGTAAAAATCAATGCCAGAATTTTGCACAAGACAACAAACATGATCTTATTACTGTAGTGTTCAATGGCTTTTTATCTCTATGATATTTTCTCATGCATGTCTTCCCCATGGCTGCAGCATTCTGGCAGGCTGCAGCCATCCCAGGATAATATGGTACACCACGCCATCCTCTACTACAGGTATTTCCAGCTGGTGGACCTCTCACCTCTCAGGAGGGCTTTCTGAAAGTATTTTTCCTAATAAAGACGAGGCTGAAACCAATGCATCACTAACAGTCCTGTGGGATATGAATTTGAGGTAGCTATCAAGTAACTGTGCTTCAAACAGCTTTACTTGCATGGGTTATAAATGGCTCAATCTGTTCAATTCATTATGTACATTAATTTATCTTTCTTAAAGAAAACTTAGAACTGATTTATTTTTTACTTCACAAGTATTGTTCTTCTGTCCTATTAAGAACAGGACAAACACTTCTTAAATGCATGTACCCACAGCAATCATATTTACTATTGTCTGTATAAGTCATTATTGAGGATAGCGAAGGAATATTCACTTTAATTTCAGTGATGTATATTCAGTAGCATAATTTATGATATTTGCACCGGATGGCTACCAACTAGGAAATTCTAGTTATGTGAGATACAGCACTGAAAAAAATCTGAGGGAACACATTTTTAAACGCAAGGTCTGAGTGCTGATTGACATGCTTTGTATGATAGTAAAATCTGGCAGGTGCATTAACTTGCATTCCTCTGATCTGTACACATCCACACTTGTCTTCTTAGGGTACTTGGTAATAAGCTTCTTTAAAGATCCCTGAGTAAGCACTGAAGATAATATCTGGAGTATGTAGCACTCAGTCCTTTTAGAATGGCTTTTTCCTGCTCCTTTCGTTTTCTTAAGAAAATGTCAGTTTAATCATATCTTAATGCTTTGATAATGCGTTTCTTTACATAGCTGTAGAACACTCACTTCAGTGTTTTAAAAGAATTAATGTAGATGTAAAAATGCCAGTTAAATGAGATTTCTTCCAACAGGCTAACAAAACTGAAGTGCAAGGCTTCAAAACTTGCAAGACATTTGCACAGCAACACAAATGTGCTGTAACAGAGGCCACTCTTCATGTAATATTGCAGAAGAGACTTCAGAGAACCTATATATAAGCTCATCTATTGTCAGATCTTGTAGCTAGCTTTATCATAACAGTTTTCTTCTCCTTTATACCTAGCAGTCTAGAAATATTTATATTCCAGGAACACCAACGGCAGTTCTCTGAGTCTACATACCGGTTGCCAGAACCAGTACAGCTCAAAACAGCGCACCCTTCTGTTGCTGAATGAAGAAGGTAACTGTACTATGTTCTCATTGGCTGGCACGGTATCAGTAAGTATGTTATGAAACAAAAATGCATTTTCTTAAAAGACAACAAAACAAAGCTCCAGTCTATGCTGACTGCAGTGGAAGAGTGGGTGCACCGTAGACCAGGTCTGCAGAAGAGCCTTTGGAGGCAGACACCTGTTCCTCAGCTGAGTTCTGCCTGGTGCTTATATACATTATCAAATGTAGTTATGATATGTAGATTCATACATGTTCAAACACAGAAGCAAAACACTTCACTCATTTAAACTATAAAATTAAATACTACAAAGTTTGTTACATAGGCATACTTAGAGTACTAGAGCATATTCATCTACACATACATGACAAAATGGTCAACAGGAAAAATAATTTTTTCTTCCTTTTCTCCAGCCCAGAGATGATTTAAGATGTTTAATGTTTAATGTACAGAATCTAGATATTTCAAAGATTTTACAAAATTCCTTCTTCACCATTACCTTTGACCATCATCAGAAATCCACTTTTCATTACCAATTTGTAGACTCAGCTCCTCTTGTAGGTCTTGTTTGGAAGGTTTTTTGAGTCTTGCCTGCTAGTTTCCCAGATTAAAAGAGGCCCTTTCCTACTTTCCTCTCAGAAGAGCATAATTTACAGTGTACTGCAATATACATTGCATGAGATAAGTTGACAACTTGCATGTCTTCAGCTGTATTCACTTTCTATAAGTAGAAAATGATTCTAATTCCCTGTATGTGTTGTAAAAGCAAATTTCTCCTCTGAAATCCAAATGCATTTTGGCAGGATACAACACCAAGATGATTCTGTCTCTGGTATTTTGCTTGAAATGTCAGCCAAGACCCTCCAGTATTTCAGTAGGCACAGAACAAAACCAAGCAAAATCCTTACCCACACCTGTATGAATTTAATGACACTCATTTAATGAATGAGTGAATACATGGATCTGGAATATCTGTGATCTGATATAATTTTTAAAATACTCTTATGGTTAATTGTTTTCATATGAATAAATGTTTGGAGGATGTGTCCTTCTTTCTATGCCCTGTGTCAGAAGCAGCATGATCAAGGCTGTAATTCTAATAGAAATAATGAAGCACAACAATTCAGACAGTTACTCTTTCATTTATGCCTTTATCTAAAGCCTGTGGAAGTTAATCAAAATTTTTTCAGTGATACAGTTGTCTTTGGATGAAGCCCTTAGGCTGGCATGAATAAAAAAAAGAACAGCCATGAAATCTACCAAGTTACACAATTGTATAACAAGCGAAAAGGAGAAAGATTCAAGCCCTCCTAAAGTGTTGAAGAAATGTTGTTCTTAAAGTGTGCCAGGAAGCTTTAAAAAAAGTCATACAAACAAACACATAAAAAAAAAAATTGTTTCAATTGCATTCTGTAAGGCACTGATTGCAACGTTGAACCACTGAAGAAGTACTGAGGTATTAGGAAAAATTTTAAGTAGCTATCTATTTGAGCAAAATACATATTTTCTTTTCACTCCAAGAGACTCCTTTACTCCTGTGTTGATGAAATCTTCCACAGTTCTGTGTTGTATGTGTTAGTTTGATTCCAGGTCTGTTCTTTAATATCTGTTGCTCTGGACAGGTTCTTGTAACTGTATAGGCAAGTCTGTTCCTCGGTACCCCCATCATACCCACGGCAAAGCAGGCTGGATCCATGTTTACTGCTTTTGGTGCACATTAGGAAAAGATAAGGCCACATAACAACAAGAGCCATTACTTCTTGGTGAATACCAGGTGGGTCATTGCAAAAACTATTTTGTGGGCTAATAATTGGACTTCTTAAGTACTAGATCAAGATGCACATATCCTTTTGAAACTGAGACATGGCAACAGCATTTCAGAATTCAGAATAGAAAGGCTTTTGCCTTTGTACTCCAACATAGATACTCTGACAAAAAAAAAAAAAAATCTGTTTTTTTTTGTGAGACTGTGATTGTATTATGCATGGAGATGGGAAAAANTTTTTTCTTTTTTCACCCAAAAAAAAACATCTGAAAAAAAAAAAAAAAAAATCTGTTTTTTTTTGTGAGACTGTGATTGTATTATGCATGGAGATGGGAAAAAAACATGTGCCCCAACAGCTCTACATTTAGAGTTGTTGTTTTGCTCTGTATCCAAATGTTATATTTGATTCTAATCTAAACAGCAGGTTAAATCAAGACTGTAGACTTAAAAAGGAAGTCTTAGTAAACCCGTAGGACTTAGGATACTTGAAAGTAAACTTAAAAACTTTGAATTTTCTTCTTGTAAATGACAATATAGAGCTAGATTTGGTAGGTTGTATTAGGTTCAAAGAAATGTCTACAAAACACGTAATAGGAAATATTTCATCTGATTGTCTCACGTAAAAAATCTCTTTTTCATCATTGCATATCACATTGATCATCATGAACGGCAAGTTTGTAGATAATGGATATCCACAGTATTTGGATAGTGTATTTGTCCAACGAATATCCAGTCCTGACTGGACTTGAGCACTCTACCAAAGCAAGTATGAAGCAGTTTTAACAACTCAGTAAACTTATATGGATGTTAAGCTATCTGATTAGCCAAGCTTATCTCCAACTGTTTTAGCTTGTACTATTTCTTGCTGCATAAAGCTGTCAATATATTTGGATTCTGGGTGCAGATTTGTAGCTGTAAAACTACCAAAAAGGAAACAAGATACCAGATTTTTCAATGAAATCAGTTTTGCTCTGTTTCAGTTGGAGGTCCTAAGTTCTCCAAGGAAAATTTCACAGGCACTCTATGAATGAGAAGTGTGTTTCCCATAGGGAAAATTAGGGGGAAATACCTACTGTTGATAATTTTTCCTTAAGGAAAGGCCGACTGCCAGAAGCATTCAAGCATGTGTTTGTTGGGTCCTCACTCAATAAACCCTCTCCTCACATTAATTTTCTTGCCAACTATTGTCTGATTGCTAAACCTCCCATTTCTGGGCAAGATTATTGAAGAGATGATAAACAGCAAATAATGTCTAGCAGCATCTGCTCTTAATTTTTAGACACCAATCAGTCAGGCTTCAGACCTTGACATGGCATCTGAAGGGCATCAGTTTCAGTGACTGAAAATCTCCCTAGAGCAGTGGGACAATGTTCTGTGTCCTTACTAATGACTCCAGGTCTTGGTGATCTTCGATTTTTGATTCCAGAGACTGTCAGGTGCTGTTTATTTGACTATGGAATCTGACAAGGGCTAAAAAAAAAAGTCTTTATCCTTATTTTATGCTGGAGAGGATCCTGATGGCTTATGACCATTTGCTTTTACTCTGCAAGGGTTTTGCTGGAGCTGCCTCTGGAGTAGATCCCCGGCAGCCTTAACCCTTTTTTTTTCTGTGCTAAGGGGGAGGACAAGCTAGGAAACAGCAAAATCATTTGAGAAAATTGGGCAAATCTGCAAAAACAGAGCTGATGCTATTCCATTTGGACTCCTGTATTTCTTTTGCATAGGCCAGACCAAAACATGCCTCACATATGACCTGCCATGAAACCTTAATGATATTCAAATATGAAGCGCAACAGTTAAACCCCACTCAGATGGGGGAAAGTTCCTTTCTCTTTCTCTTCCAAACGCACCTTGTACCATGCTGAGCAGAGCCAACCAAAGAAAGGGTGATTTGGACATTTCAGAGAACTTGTCCTTTCGTAATCTTACATGTAAATCAAATTTCAAAAATCCAGGATGCTGTGAAACAAATACATGAACAAAGGGTTGTGTCCAGGTGTGTCAGCAGTGTTTAGCTCATTGTGGTGTTGATATTTCCTCCCTCCCTGCCTGTGGGAAAGCAGACCGATCTATGCCTTCTACTGGGAAATGATTGTTTGTTTACTCAGATGCAGCAGTGATGGATATCTTGGGTTAAAAGAAGAATTAATGTCAACCAATGAGATCAGAATAAGAAGCCACAGATTTAAAACCTTAATGAGAAAAACAGGTTCTGAAACAATGTCTGAAGAACCTTGCTTGTGTTGAAGAAAGCATCGACAAATAGCGTGCAACTCTCTCCAGAATGTATTTTATGGACAATCAGCATTTGTTTAATATTGAGAACCCTTAATCCCGGAATGACCCAACATTTCCTTCTCCCTTTCCCTATGCATGTCCTGTATGATGAATATCTTCCAGTTCTAGGATGTGATGATGTAACGGGGCTGTCAGCAACACTGCTCACCAGTGCTGGGCAAAGTCTCCCCCTTTCACAGCTGAGTCATATTAGGTTTCTGAAAACCTAAATCTCACTGGAATCAGTGAACATACAGTCTTCTCTTTCCAGCCTCACAGATTCAGATTGTTACGGGAGACAGTTTATATGTAATCAGAGGGAGATCTAATATTATGTGTCTAAAATCCTGTAACTGTGATCCAATTCCAATACATCCTTCAGAGGCTGCACAAGGCATTTCTTGCAGTACCTCAGTGGCTGCAGTGCAGTACCCCGAGAGATTTAAGGCACGTAGTATAACAAGAAGTGAGCAAGGGAGTGAGCGAATTTGCAAATAAATAAAGAATATAGTGCATATAGAGTCACATAAATATAGAGATATTTAAACAATATGAATTCTGATGAACAGAAACCACATTTCAGTGAATGCAAATCTTGCTTTCCTCTTCTACTATACCTATTTGTATTATATCCCCAAATGCCCAGAATTTACTGTAAGAAAAATGTAAAAACCTGAAGAGTACAGAAAAACAGACACAGTGCCATAGGGATCCACAACCTGCAAATTCACATGAGACATTTGCACCCATAATTCAGCCTCAGCCAAACCTTAAGCTCACCTCCAGCCAGAATAAGGTATAAATGCTCTCCTCACATACCTTGACCAAAAATTTATTTTGCAGACATGCTTCCCTGGTATGAAATTGTTTTAAAATCACTGAAAATATATGTGCCAGTAAGAATAATTATGGGAGGCTAGCGTAACTAGCAGGAAATATTAATAGCATATATTTTTCCAGTGGAATGAGAGATTCTTACAAATAAAAGATTATAAATCACTTTCATAGAATTCATATAAAAAGCTAAACATAACTAGAATGTCATGAAAAATACTGAGCAGTGCTGTCTATTATACTTTGCAATGCTCTCTGAAGGTATATATAGAAAGCTACATCACTTCTGTCCCTTAAGACTGGATTAAGAAAAACACCAACACACTTAGGGAGGCAAAAATTGCAATTGGTAGATATGGAAAACTAAACATTTCTAGCAAGAGATTTTCTTTGCCTCCAGTTCTTTCTGTTTTATTAATATGAGAAATACAAAGATGTAGAACCATGCAACACAGCATAGTATTCCTATGCTGTGCAGGAAAAAACTGAAGCACCGAGAAGCCAAGCTGAAAACCTGCACATTAGGTACCCAATTTTCAGCCTGATTATTCACTTCTGTACAGTTGTGAGAAACTGAATAAGGGTTTGTCTATTGAAAGTCCTTGATTACTGCAAACAACTGCAGTGTCACAGCTCCATTTAGCAGTTTCTTTATA
>VXAV01002083.1:324553-340427 GCA_013399715.1 Alectura lathami | reverse complement strand
ACCCCCTACCAAATAACCCTGCAAAATAAGTAACTCTGTTGTGATGGATCTTAAAATTCCAACTACATATCCATTTATTTTTAGAAGTGTTCTTGTTTATTCAAAAACCCATGTGAATCTCCAGGGTACACTGACACCAACCCTTCGTTGTCTTAACCTCAGTCCCTGATCACAAGTCAGCTGCAGCTAATGGGGTCCCTGCACTGAATTCAGTGAGCTCTGGATCTGGCACTCAGAATAAGAGAAAGCTACAGTAATGTGCTGAAATTGGTGCTACATAAACAGCTGAAATAATAGGAAAACATAATGAGTTCAAAATTACACGCAGGTAATAAACAAAATGCTTTGTGCAGATGCTGTCCCCACACGAAAAAAGAAAATAAATATTACCCAGAGTAGCACAGGGAAAGTACTGCTGGTGAAATAAGAATTCTTTCCAGTGTTTTACATGATACCCCTACAGCGATGATATTTGTTATCACAAAATATGTATCCTTTTTGTCTCATAAATAAGAAATAATTTAGCATTAGAATATTGTATTTTCTGCTAAAAACACCCTATGCAAAGCTGTGCAGTTTTACATATATTTAGCTTCCTGCTTTCTCTCTTTTAAAACATTTATTAACCAGAGAGACCTCACTGACATGTAAATTTCATTTTCTATGCCCAGCAGATTAAAATACATCTGTTTCAGACATCATTCAGTAAAGAAATAATTTGAATAGTTCATTTTATTAGAAAAAGATTTATGTCAGCATTCAACTATGACAAGAGAGGGGATAGTGGCATGTGCACAATACTGGAAACAGATTTTCCATGAAAAGTATCTATATTGAACAGAATTGTGCCAGAAATAACGTGGGCTTTCTATGAATAGGTTAACCTAGTAGGTTGTGGACAACACTAGTGTTTCCAAGTAGAAAAACATTCCCTCCCCGGACAATTCACTCAGGCTGCTGACTGAATCAATGTATATTTAATGCACATCAGCTGAATGTGCATGACGAGGTAGGTGGAAGTCAGTGCTGGCTGCCCAGATGGAGCTACATGAGTGCAGGAGGGACATTTTGTTCTCTTGGAGGTTTAATTGCACTGTCTCAGAAAAAGTCCCTTTCATTTGATTATTATTTTTTCTTATATCTTGCAACAAGATCAGCAGGCTAGACATCTCTTTTATAAAGGCATAGTAAATGTAAAGCATAATAATACAGGGTTAACATGCTGGGCTGCAGTGTGCTGTGCTATATGATCTAGCAGCATATTATAACACACCGAGATACGAAAGGTGATAAAGTGCCATGCATGACTAGGTAGTTTAGGGAGTGATAATAGAATACAGATCCCATCTTATCTAGGTCACTAGTCTGAAGGCAACCGTTTTTTCTGTGATTGAAAGACATTGATATCCAATGGACTTTTAGTACTCTGCATGGGTTGAAATGATGATAACCTCGTATTTCTAAGAGGAAGTATTCCCACTAACACCAGCTGAACTCTAGTTTCTTCCAGGGCTGGACAAAACTGACTACTGTATTTGTAAGTATTTGATTCTTTAAAATGTCATGACAAGACATAGGCTGTCATGCATAATACTAAAGAATTATTCATTTCCTGGGAATATTCACACCAAGTTCAGGAAAAAATGCTTAAGCTTGTCACAATTACAGTGTGCTTTTCAGAACCTTGCTAAATATAGAAGATGGGAAGCTTTCTTGAAATGGAGTTCACAAGGAAGAGACATAGTGGGAGAAAGGATATATCCATGGAACAACTTCTCTGAAAAAATACCTCAACAAATCACAGCTTTCAATGACCCATTTGGATTATTACTAAACCACACTGACAGGTGGATTCAGAAGGATTACTACAAAACCTCAGATGCAAAATGCAAAATAAAAATGTGTAACACCGGTTGAGCATATTGGAGCATTGTAATGTGCTCCTGTTCATACAAGTATTTGGAAATACTGAGCAGCCAATGCACACTGATACAGAAAAACAGAGTATCAAAGCACAGCCAGAAGATGAACTTCATTACAGCCATCATTATATGATGATATATGACTATAATACATTTGATTTACATACCAACAAGATCATGAAATACATATCAAGATATTAAGTATACGTGTATATCAGGCTAAGAAATTGAACTAATAAAATACAGGTAGAATAGAAGCAAATTTGAAGAAGAATGGTAAGGGCTTTTTAAGCGCTAGTTATGGTATTAAGAGCCCTCAGCAACCATAATTTATGTTCTTTAAAAATAAAACCAATGAAGTATATAAATTCTCCCATGGAATCTGAAAAGATGTAAATCTCTGCATTGCTCTGGTTCCACTCTGCTAATGACAACCAGTAAGAAACTGAGGGGGAAAATCTGATTTGCTTCAAAACCCTCAGAATCAGCTTTGAATTTGGCTAACTATCACAACAGATTTAGAAAACAGTCCCTCACATGCAAAACACCGCTACAAATATGAAAGAAATCTTTATTTTGTACAATAAATAAATGCATTGAAATACTCCTAAATGCCTGTTACATTGTCTTTTAAATATTCACACTCTGCATTTCCCATATGTATCAATATTTAAGTCAATGTAATCATGTTCAGTATGTATATAATCTTCTCTGAATAGTTAGCTTCTGTTTACATATATTTTATGTTCTGTAGTTAAGTACACAAACAAATACAAATCAGAAAGTTTTACAGACTGAGATTAATCTTGTCCCAGTTTTGTGTTCATGTTTGGAAGCCATTACAACATGTTACTATGGTATAAAAATATTTCCCTGTTTTCACATTATAAATATGTGAGTAATAAATGAGCTTTTGACCACATTTTCCTGTCTGCAGAATGTACAGCATCATTTGATTAGAGATCTCCTGAGAAGGACATTTATGAAAGGAAGGTACTATATGTCTCAATTTAGGGGTCATTTCCTTGTTAAATAAACGAAATTAAACTGGCTGTAGCAAAATACCAAATGGAAAAGTCTTCTGCCTGATGTCAAATATCTGCATTCCTCCTTTTGTCATGGATGTGATTTCCAACAGTTTGCACCTTCTGAAGGATTTACTGTAAAAGAGAGGTAGAGAAGATGGCCACTTCATTGTGTGGGAGTAGGTTAGGACATATACTCCATTTATTTTTCGTGAATGAAATCAGGTATGGCAATCCTCGGTTAACCTGTTCCTGCCTCAGGCAGTCCCTGTTTTGTTTTTTTTTTTTCAATATAAAACAACCTTAAAGAAAGAAGGCTGAAGAAAATCCTTCTGACTGAGAGCTGTGTGTTCAAAGCCATTCCCCTTAGTTAAATCCTTGGCAATAAATAAATACTTGTTATTATCTCTCTGAATTAGGTGCCTCAACATTCATCCTAAAGGACAGCAAACTGTCTTACAAAGCGTGCGTGTGTTTGTCGTGCACAGAGTTTCACAACAAGGCTAAACAACGTCTGAATAATTTTTGGAACGATCGGGAGTGTTGCCTTTAACACAGGAAGGAAAAAAGGGTGCAAAAAGATGTTGCTTGTTACAACAATATTTTCCTTTTCAAATGAAAAGAAAAACCTGGAATTCAGAGAGAGAAGGCCAGCTCCAAAGCTGGGTGCAAGGGGTGCAGCAGCGTGGCTGCGGGGCCAAGTTTGCGGGATGGGCCTGAGTGCGCTGCTGCTTGCATAGCCGCGCAGATAATTCGCTCGCAGTGGCTTCATCACCCACTCTTCCAGTTAAATATCATTCAATTATTAAGGCCTGTAAAAGTCAGAGAATCTGAAAGGAAGACGAAATCATGGGAAGATCTGAGGGAAAAATGGCATTTTTTATTAGTATAAAGATTATTTAACTTTGGAGCTCTACTAATGATAATTTCTGTGACCAAAAATGTCCCCTTATGATTAATCAATTATGCAAACCAACCCCATTTCAAGGCTAGTAAAGACTTATTTAATGACATTTTTCATGCATCTCATGTCTTTAATATATTATTTTTTCCCTTTGCTCTGACAGAGCAATCTGCTCTACAAAAGTACTGTGTGCCATCAAATAAGATCATTTCCACATTGGGAAACAATTGTTTATTCTAAAATTTGATCCTTTTAAAATAACTGGTTCAGTGTTCAGCTTGTTTCTCTGCAATATTTCTTATCCCTCCACAGGAATGTTTTGGTGCAAAGTGTTCCAATGTTAATGGCATAAGAAACTGAGAACAGCAGGTCCACTGCAGGTTTGTTTTTGTTGTTGTTTTTTTTTTTTACCATCCCTCCTTTCTACGGCCTGAGGACTGATCCCACCTCACCTTGGGTACACCCTGTCACTGCAGATGCAGAGAGAAATAATTCCGTCCCTCACTGATTCATTTCTGGGCATCTTCTGGGAGAGACTGGCAGTAATCCCAAACCACATGCTCTGTGGTGTGCACTATTATGTCCCAGTGGAACGAGCTGAGACAGTCAGACCCATTTCGTTAAGGTGCCCAAAGGCCTGAGGTCAGTGCATTACGTGCTACTCCACTATTTATTTCCAAAAGTCCAGTTTACTGAAGGGAGCAGAAAGGAACTATTTAAGACAATGGCTCAAAATATGGTTCACATTTTACAGCTGAGCTTGCCATAGCATGAAAGAAAGGGGTACTTATTAAACAAACAACTGCATGTTAACAACAAGGATTAATTTATTATCCTGTGTACAAGTCATATGGAGATTTGGGGAAGATCGAAAGAAAGCAGCTTTCACAGTTGCATTGCTCAGGTTTAGTTAGCACAGAGAGATCCCATTTATGGAAATAACAATGCTTGGGTCACTAGTAGTGTCACAAGTGAACGGCTCCTCCGTCTTTTCCCCTGTCATAATCTGTGCTGCATGGCGGTAAGACAATTCTCAGTGTAAACCACATCCTGCACTGGAAAGTGAGAAAACAATCGTAATGTGCCATTGGAATTAAACAAATAAGTAGTACGAAGAAGAGCATAGTTCTGCAGTTCCAGATGCATTCCCTTCTCTTTTGTAAGATGCAGTGTAACCTTAATTAAACTTGTATGTTTAAAAGTAAATAATTATTTGCTTTAGATTACCCCTCCCCTGAAATATATATTTATATATATATATAAATGCCAGAAGAGGAAACTTGCATTGCATGTACTCTGTCCGTGATAAAACAGATTAAAATAGAGAAAAAGCAGGAAAAAAGAGTCTCCTACATGGTTGACTCAAGATCCCCATCTAGCGTCCATGTGAAGATTAACAGAATCGTTTGAAAACTGGTATTTAAAATTTAAATATATACGTATATTTATTTCCCCTAGGTTTTAGGTTTCTTCATTTCATGGTACATCATAGAAGTGTCCAGATTTATTTTTATGGCCACTGGTTTGTTTCCCATCACTTTGCTTCTATTCTTCTCTGTTCTACTCTGTGGTATTCATGTTCTTATACTGCCGTCCTCACAACAGCTTATGAGTTTCTTTAAGGAGTACAATAAATGATGAGACTAACCAATGCCATGTATTTTTCTCCTATCTTCTCTTTAGTAGGAATTTACATTTAGTGATGTGTTTAACTAGGATATACTGCAGGAGGGAGGTTCTTGCATGTCCACCTGAGCCCCTATTAATGGCTTTCTGACACTGTCACTGCATATGCACAGATTGATCTGAATTTTTGTCATAAAATGCAAGGTCAGATAAAAGTGTAGTGTGCTCAGGTCAGCAGGTGCCGGGGGTAGAGAAGCTGCTGGTTTATATCACTACCACTTGGGCCTGCCACATTCCCCTACGTAAGCACCCTAACATAAGGTGCAATGGCCACAAGATGCTCCCACAATATAAAACAGCACACTAATAAAAATCAGGTGAATTTAAAAAAAGAAAAAAAAAAGTAATATTTATTCAAAATTAAAGTACACCCTGACAACCTTTAAATAGACAGAAGTTGGAGAAGGGATTTTTTCTGTGCTTCTGTGCTTCCTAATTTAGGTGGAAAAGAGGATGATATTTTGTAAAGCACTCACTGTCCATCCGTGTCTGTGCAGCAAATACCTCTCCACTAGCTCCCTTTAGGTAGCAATGCAGGAAGGAATAGCATGATGGACTTCAGATTGGCTGTGCACTGGAGAGAGATGCTTGCACCTCTGCTACTCAAGAGTAGAGCTACCTCAGCTAGGCCTAAAAGTGCTGGCCCACACCTGACTGTGGCGTAGGCACCTACAAGGGCTTAATTGTCCAGGGGCACACAGGATTGTTATCCATCCACTTGGATGGAGGCGTCTCAGGGCACATGCAGCCTTCATGCACACATGACTGAGAGACTCTCCCAAGTGTGAGGTTCTGGGTGTATCCTCAGTGAGGACCAGAATCAGCTCACCAGGGCTAGGAACAGAGTTACAGGAACGGTGGTTGTACAGAACAATAAACCAGAAAAGTCTGAGCTGCTGAGAAAAGGTGGTTTAAATATTGTTTTCAACAGACAAGTTGAAAGTTACACGACAAGTATACAAAACTTTGTAAGACTATCTCGTCTTAGAAATATTCCTGGATTGGAGTAGTCTGGATGAGGCGAGCCTGCAGATACCTGGGGCTTCTGCTCCTGCACCTTATGTGAACTAGGACATTTGAGCACATTTATAAAGCTGACCCTGGTTTTCATGACATCCTAGTTGGGTTTGTTTTTCATCTTTGTTTTTGTTTTGAAATTTCTTATGTTTGCAGTGAGGCATGCTGCTACAAACGGTAATATTTCTGGAAGTGGAATCAATTTTTGAAGAGCAGGGCTGTAACTAAGCACATTACAGCCATGCTGAACTCAGCAAATGAACAAAACTCTCTGAGCTGACTCCTAAATCCAAGAGGATGTTCTGTAAGAGAAGGATAAAGAGCTCTGTCTTTCCTGTATTTAAACTTTCAGATCAGGAGTGGGCTTTCCTAACAAAAAGACCACATACCTGAGGTGTAGTATGTAGTCTACTTAAAGGGACATTCCTCAGCTCTGGGGGCAAGATAGGAGAAAGAAGGAAGAAAGAAGAAAAATACTTCTGACAAAAGATAAAATTAGGCAGCACTGGCTGGCAGACACGGGGTGGACACAGTTAGGAACCAACCCTGTCAAGGTGTGGAAGAAAAAATGAGTATCTGATAGCTGAAGTAAGAAAAACACAGGAACCAAAGGTGGTGAGAGGAGGAAAAGGCCCATTATGAGAGGTGCTCACTACTAATACTGTTATTTCTTTTGTAAAATCAGAATCGACTGCACCTTTTAAAAACTAACAGTAAATTACAAAGTTAATATGTGTTTATATTCTATATTCTTGAATTGTATTGTTATCAATATCTCCAAAACTTTCTAATATCTTTTATTTTTAAACAAAGTCTGATTTCTTTTCCCATTGGTCTGTCGGAGGGTAAAGTACTGTATTACATACAAATGCTTATTATTGTGTGCATTTTCTTCCTTTAATTCACAAATCCTTAACTTTTGTTTGTCTGCACTTACACACATTATTAAATATTTTGTTTAACATAAATGATGGGAAAATGGCAAACTGACAAATTAAATGGATATTAACAAATTCTTCATAATCTCATATGTATCAGTGAAATAATCATTTTCTCTCTGGTCACTATATCCATATATGTATACATGTGTACATCCTTTCCACCCATATTCATAATGCCTTGTTATCCAGGCTTCTGGTGCTTTTAAGAGGAGCCTTCATATCCACATTTCTTTCCCTTTTAGATCTGTTCTGGAATTCCTTCTCCTCCACACTTTGCTTCCCTCATTTCCTGTGATTACCCAAATCAGGTCTCATAGCTTCCAGTCTAGTATGTAAACATCTCCCCATTAGTAGTTCGGCCAGGATACGTTTTGTAGAACTATGTGGTGCTGTTTGATAAGATAGCAGGAAAGAAGCTATTTTCTGATTTGAGAGATAGTGTATCTCTCTTGACAGTTTGTGTGGCAGTTAAAAAGTTCTAAAACATTTGGATTCCCATTAGTACTCTGATGGCAGGGCACAGATAAAACATGTCAAATTTTATCAACGTGCACAATTTCCCTCAGTTCTTAGGGTGTAAACCAGGCTTTATTATATTAAGCATTAATTCCTTAGGTAAACCAAAAGTCACAGAAACGAAGGAACCTGCACAGTGGAGGAAACTGAATAAAAGGCATAGCCAAACTCTGTCCATTTTGGTCAGAGATCTCCCATTTGCAAAGTTTTCAACCACGAAATGGCTGGCAAAAGCAGGGTGATCTCACTGCTGTTGGCATGGTGGGAATTTTGCAGGTATTTGTTGGTGAAGGAGAAGCCTTCAGCTATAAAAACTGATAGTCTTTACAGCTATAAATTGATCCTCCAGTACGTTCAGTATTGGATGACTGAGGCCTAAGCCTAGCTTAGGCTCTCACCTGGGGCATACTTGGAGGGATTTCTTGACATCATTGTCGGCAGTAATTCTCCAAAATTGTAGGTTTGACATCCAAAAAATGTATTGTTTTTCTACTGAAACACATTCTTTTATAAATATTTACATCTCCAGAGTGATGTAGTGTACTGTGCAAAGTACCTCTGGATCTGAGAGGCCACCTCCCATTGTATTTGTGGGGATAGCCATACTGCTATTTGGGATAACATGGCCTCACTCAGTGCTCTGTTTCTCGAGCATGACAGCAGTATTTGACAGCATGTTCTTAGCCTTTTCTGGTCTGTCTATGCAGATTATAAATCCGCAGTACTTTTTGCAAGCCTGTAATCTTTTCCTCAGACTCCTCCAACCAGTTGTCATCTGGTGGTTTGGTACCATTACAGATATATTTATGTGGCCCTGAAATGGTGTGCTATCACTTGGTAACAGCGCAAGAAAGGACAAATGGAGAAAAAAGGCATCTCAGACTCTGAATAAACACAGAGAACAAGCCTGCCCTGTCTGCCACAGTGCTGGTTTAAAACCAGCTGAGGTTTAGCCACAGAAGCTGTAGTGTCAGCTTTGGGCTAGTAAACTCACCCTGTGTGCTCTTACCCCAGGGAAATCTTTGCTCATCTCCAGCTATGAATAGTCAGAAGCTGAACTATAGTTATATTTAAACCAGACATTGTTTATTTGAGATACAGAGAGAGAGAAAAAAAAAAGTACTGACAGAGCCAAGAAATAAAATAAAAGCCGGACCAGAGCTTTCCTAGAGAAATTCAAACATCATTGTGAAATAGTAGTAGCAGTAACCTTCCACAGCTCTGACTCCCTCCCTGATATCAGCAGTTCCTGACAGGTTGCCCAGAAGGGAAGCTGCTTTTCTTCATCTTCCGAAGAATTTGATACTTGCTTCCAAGAAGAGGCTGTAGCAACACCCATGGGTTCCAGCTGGGGTAGCAGCTCTGTATGTGCTCGTCTCAGTTCAGCCACACAGAGGATGCTGATTGAGAACTGCTTTAAAACAACGTATTTACCAGATGCTCAGCCACGCCAGCTGTGGCAGCTGTGCCATCTGCCTCAGTCCCCGTGATGGAGTAGGCTTCATGGACTGCATGCAACTCCCACAGATCCCTCTGCACAGAGCACGTATTGCCAGGATGCACGACCTGGGCTCTGCCATCGAAACACTAGGAATTAATCCCTCTGAATTGGCTGGGGCAACAGCAAGGGTGATATCTGTTAAAAACTGTTTCCCTCAGAAAGAGTGCATCCCAGAAGGGGTAATCTTTAGTTTCATGTAGAACTCCCGGTTTCAGAAGAGACAACAGGCTTGGATTTAAAATCTACAAAGGCTTTTTAAAGTTCTACCAATTCCTTCTTTCTTGTATCTTTTGGCTGAAGTCTGGAGAAATTGTTATCACTTGCCCTTGGAATTCAATGCTTCTCTCTTTCCAGGCTGCCTGGAGGATCTTCGCCTTATCTCTCACTTCCACTAAAGTCACACGCATTGTGTTCTTGGAAGGAGTACCCTTGAGTTGGTTGCGCGCGAGTATTTCATAGCATCAATCAATGCAGGAAACAGCCTCATTCTCTGGCAACTCCCAAATAGTACACTGTCATTTTTCTAGGAAATCCACTAGATCTTTTCTGTCACTTCCAGAAGAAGATAGTGAGATTTATTCACACAGAGGGCCTGGCTTAAATACTAGCTCATTTTGAGGTAACTCAGCTCTCTGAATGTGGCACGTTTTAACAGATCTTCATTTAGCTTGCATGCAAAAGGCCTTTGTGTGTTTGACCCATTGATCTGTACAGTCAATGTGATTTTCCCCCACATCGATGCACAACAGGAGTACTCACTAACTTTGCTGGAAGCCAGACACTATGCATAAGACAAATCCAAGGTCTGCATTAGTAATCAGGATCCAAAGAACTGATGTTACTGTTGCCTTCTCATTCTTTTCCTCTTCCTTACTTCAGAGATCAGTGAGTCATTTGCAGAAGTGTGGGACTGAGAGAGGGATGCAGAGAGGGTTTGCACAGAAGACATCTTATGATATGTCATTTAACAGAATCAATTAAACTCACAGAGGTACTTTCATAATCCAGAATAAAAGTGCAATGCTACAACAGTTTAGGAACACGCTGGGTAGTTAAATATTAGCTATACTGGGGGTCTAGCTCAGTGGTTGGACAGAAGAGGACAGGAGAACTGAATTCTGCCACTGCCATTGACCTGTTCTGGGACTTGGAGCAAGCCACTACAGCTGTGAGTGCCTCCTGCCCCCCCCAACTGTGTGTATATAGGCGGCTGGTGGGGGAATAGAGCCCACTCCTGCCACTGGGTGAAGAAAGCCTGGCTGGGCAAGCTGTGCATCTTGCAAAAGCCACAGGGATGGTAATAGGCAGAAATGCTTCTGGGAGGGGGCAGAAGAGGACAGAGGGCATAACCCTGGGGAACTGAACGACAGCATGGATGAGGGCTGGGCTGGACAAGAAAGAAAACAATTTAACGGCAGGGAAGGGCAGAAATCTACTGACAAACTATTTTCTATGTTACCTTAATCACAGAAGCTGACAATATTCATTGAATGCTACATCCTTCTGCCGATGACAATGGTGCCACTATATTCATTAGCAGCTTGAAATCATGCTAACTTGTATTTTTAAACTATCTCATTTTCCTTTGTTATTTCCCTCTAGAATTTCATTTCTTCATTTCTCTTTCTGTTTTTGCTTTTTGATTTTCACTTTTTATTTCTCTTCCTAATTCAATTAATTGGCTGGGATTGCAAAGGTTTGATAAAAAGGTTTATACAAAAATCAAGCTTCCCTCACTGGATAGCTAACAGATTAAATTACATGTTAGTAATTACTGGATGTATTACAGTAGTGACACCCTCACTACAAAGTTCAAAGACCTTGCTGGGTTTGTTGAAGGGATGGAGGACAAAGAAATCTGCATATTCCCACCCTCTGCCCCTCAGATGCTCACATTTAGTTAAGTTGAAACAAGGCCAAACAGTTTAAAATCAAATGAGAGAGTGAGTGCAATGAATTCTGCTGTGCCACCTCCATACCATGTTGGGATTAATCTCAACAACCCCATGTTTCACTGAGTGTGCAGAGGAGGAGCAACCCAGGCCACGGTGGAAATACCTGCATGACTTCCCTAGCAGCCAGAGCTCCACTGCAGGCACCTCCAGCTCTGGCACCTTCTGCACAACCCATCTCTTAAATTTTAGTGCCACGATGCAGGCTAGATCTTCATCACAAATAAATCAGTTTAGCTCTACTGATGGCTGTGAAATCATATCAGCATAAACCAATTTAGAGAGCGATAAAACCTTCTTGAAACTAATCCAAGTGTGCTTCATTACGAAACTTTCAAGATTCTAAATTGATTAAAATTAGGAGATTATTATTGGAAAAAAAAATGGTAAGGAGCACATATATCGCAATTTTCAACTTTTCCCATTTACAAATTAACCAGAAATGAGTTACAGATTTGTCAAATATACATGTTATTTGAAGTCGGTAGAAATTTTATGAATAATCTAATCCTCATATTGTGTATCTTCATACTTCTTAAGTCTTTTTTATTCACAGTCTGAGACATTTATTTTTGTTTTGACTGAACATACAGATCCGTGATGGATTTCTGCTCATTAGTATGAATTTTATGTTGTTGAATGTACGATTTACTATCCCATAAATAATATCAGCAAACTCATTTGTTAGCATAGCCTGACAAAATGAACACAAAAATAATATAAGCACAGCTGAATATAATGTAGTTAGAAACTGGATATTCACTGAATTTGACCTTTTCAAAGCCTCTTTGTACAAGTCCAATTTTAGTATGCTGAGAAGTAGTCAAATTTTTAACATATTTAGGGAAAAATGTGAATTTATGTTTGTTTTACACCTTTTTAAATAGTCTCAGAGGGAACTGAAAGTGTATGCTGATGAGATGCTGCAACAGTAACAGCTGGGGGAGAGGAAGAGACAAAGAGCTGGGCAGAAGGCGGACTCTGGGCACATGACAAAAAAAATAAAGTAAATTCAATCTGTAAATACGTTGTGGGCAGAAGGAGGCAGTACCTATTCTAAGACCTCTTTGGTATGGAATGAGCCTGGAGCCAAAATAACCATGGCTGGTTAGAGAGATGGCCAGAGAGGTCAGCAGGTCAGAGAGGTTGGCGAGGTTAAGCTGGCACCCAGGCTCTGCTCATTTCATGTTACTGCTCTCTTTCTTGGCAGGAATTTGTAGCAGCTGTGACGTCTTTTCAGAGGTTTTTCAGACGTGAAGCAGTTCGGGGGTGCCACCAGGATCAAACCTGACCTGAGATCTCAGGAGGATGACCTGAGCCTTCCCAGGGAGACCACAGGGCCTGGTGGCTATCTAGAGGAGGCCTGTGCCAGGCTCTGCAGAGGTATTTTCCTTCTCACAGACTTCTTGAGTCGATCTCCTTCATTTAAAGCCTGTTCTGTTTATTCTTGAAATAACCTCCTGAGGCAGAAGTCTCCATTTTCTCCCATTCGAGGTTAGTTTCCTCTAGCAGTGACAGTTCAGTACAGCATTACCCTGGTATTCTGAAAAGTATTACGGCTGTCTTGGAAGCAGGCACCTTCTGTCCATGTAGTTTCAGACTTTCTTGGGAGCCCACCTGCCCAGGCTTCTTGTAAAAGTAAGGCAAAATTTAGAAGATATAAATGGCCAGCTTCTTTCTATATGAAACTATGAAACTTCATGTTATGGTTTAGAACTAAGCGGGGAAAAACCCTTCTGCAGCTCTACGTGTTTTTTGATGTTGTTGTTGTTGTTGGCTGGGCTTTTTTTTTTTTTTTTTTTTGGTCCTTTAGACAAAAAGCCTTGTCAGATGTTGATATTATGGGTTTAATACTTCTGGTGCCATAAAGCACCAGGAAGCCCAGTGTAACAATTTTACACAGATATGTGTGGCCCTTGGGGAAGCTCGTGACTGTGTTCAACTTACTTTCAGGGTTCCTGTTGCTCTTTCTTCCTCAGTCCTCCAAAGTGTCTCTTTTCCTAGTGTATAGTTACTGAAAGATGAGAAAAATGTAAAGCCCCAGCCTCCAAAGCACTCACAATCTCAGCTGAGAAATGAGTCACACCATCACGGAAACTTCCCAGTGATGCTGTAAGATTTGCGTGTGTAATCTGTAGTCATCATTTGTAGGATAAAAGAGAAAATAACTGCAACCATATGTTGTTGACAATGTTTTTGGATGAAGGAAAGACAGAAACGCTGTCAAAGAAAAATGAAGTTTTAAATTCCTGGTAGGAAGCAGGAGGTAGCTTACAAAAAAAATAAAAATAAAAAAGAGAGAGAGAGAAGATGAGGTTGCCCTGAAGAGAAAATGTGTCCTGTTGGACTGAGCTTGTGTTAGGAATTCCTCTGAGATGAGGCTGTTTGTGTAGCCCACCATCAATAAATAAAACGTTCACAAATTAGGTCAAGATTAGAGCAATGAAACACTAACAAAACTGGGTGATGAACAGCTCTTTTATGTTGTTGAATAAATACACCGAGACTCATGAGCTGAAACAATTAAAAAATGCTCAGTATTAACTATAAATGTCCAGGGGAAAAAAATGAGCCATAAGATAGAAATCTCTGGAATAATTCAGAGTATCAGGAGTACTGCTGCTCAACTTTGGCTGAAGTTCCTCAGCTTCAGGACATTTGAATTTCGAACAATCTTTTATAAGTATTAAGGAAGCTGCTTAGCATGGTCAGCCTTTACTGTGGAACTGAAATTGGCAGTAAAATGGAGAGTCATTCAAATAATCACACTTTGTTTACTCACTACTCAACACGTACGACAGTCTTTACGGGGTACAGGAGTGTTGGGAACAGCGTGACAGAACTGTGGGATGCAAAACAAGTTTACTGTCAGCCATTCTGAGATGGGCAAAGCAGTTCAGTGACTAAGGACTATCCCAGGCCACTCTCCTAGGTTGTGCCAGCTTTTACTGCCATGTTTGGGGGCAGGAGGGGCAGCAAGCTTTGCACAACTTCTGCCCCTGAGGCTGGGAACTGAGGTGCTGCATTGAAGTAAATTTCCAAGGTGATAACAAATAGAGGAACCCTCATACCAGTTCAGGAGACATCGCAAATCGGGTGACTATGGGCTGGAATAAAACTTTAGATGTAGTCTGGATCTAGAACCAGACAGTGTGGGTCTGCTATGGGATTGTTACAGCAATTCAGTTAAACTTTGGAGTTATTACTGTTTCTTTCCCATTCTACTGTCTGTGTGACTCTGGTCTTAGTCTCACACACTACCCACACTTGGATTTCAATTTGGTTACGGTCTTCAGAACAAAAATTGTGCATATTAAGAGACTATTCAGTCTTGAGCGTAAAACAACGCTGTTCCCAGCTCAAGTGCTGCTGGCTGCTGTTCTAATACAGATGACCAAACTAGTGTGTTTGTAAAACACACCTCAAGGGCTCTATCCAGAAGTGGCCAGTCCGTCACGGAGATTGACCGTGTTGGTTTGCTGTGGAGTTCTCTTTTGCCTGAAGCATCTGCTTCAAACAGGTACTTCTGAAGAACCAGTCTGGTAGCGTGTGTTGCTTCAACAGGTATAAATATTTACTAAATAGCTCGGTAAATTGTAGATGATGAAAGCAAAGTGTTAAACACATGGGATCCAGAGATCTACACAGATCCAGGAGAACAGACTTTGGTCAGGTAAATGCCAGCTATCTGAAACAGGAGACATAGTTTCATATCTTCTTTGACTTCTGGCAGAACACATTTTATTGTTTATCTGTTCATTCACTGATGAATATGGATGTACCTGTTTGGCATTAGCGAAGGGACACTAATCTGAGACATGAGATAAATCCTCCTTGCAAATTGGCAGCTGATTGCCTGTGCTACGCTCTTCTGCAAGCTGTCTCACTCCTGCAGTTCCTGGTTCCCTTTCTCCCTGTTTTTCCTCAAACAGGGAGCTTTCCCAGCAGGATCTGTCTCTGTGGACCTGGGCTGGGAACACTGCAGTACTGGTGCTGACTTTGTTGCCAGCCAGTACAGTGAGGTTAGCAGCATGCTAACCTCATGTCTTACTTGAATAGGACTGATGGTTTGCGGCCAAAACTGTGAGACTTTAGAGCTGATTTAGATGAGCGTCTCACCACAGACTCCGAGTCGGTCAGAGGCCATTCTGATGGCCTCCACCTTACTCCAGCTTATTTTAAAAGCTGCATCATTCAGCAAGCAGCGGCAATCACTTTACAACTGGTGGTCGGGGCTAAGTTTCCAACAGCGGATTTTAACATAACGCTTTTAGAAAACAAACTCAGGGAAGCGGCTGCGACAGACGAAACTGGTTCCCTCGGCCAAGGAGGGCCCCAGCAGCTCGGGGAGCCGGTGCCGGAGCGCGTCGGGCTCCGGCCGCTAGAGGCTGCTCTTCGGCCGGCGCTGAG
>VXAV01002083.1:282850-324526 GCA_013399715.1 Alectura lathami | reverse complement strand
CGGCGCGGGCAGGCCCCGGCGCGGGGACCGAGGCCTGGCGGGGCCGTGCCGGGCCTGTGCGCGTTCTTCAGCCGCAACCAACTTCTCCTTCGGCACGTTGGCGTGTCCACCCTGGTTCTCCTGTGTATTGCAGGTAAAACACAGCTACGGCATTTACATCTTATGAATGTGTCCCGAAATTGAAACTGTGGCATGTTTTCCTTCTAGTACAATGTTAACCTCCTTACAGGATTAATATATATATATATGTATAAACTGTGAAAAAATTCCAACTAGGTGCATTATGTAGGCCACCTGCTATTTTTATGAAGATGGTATAGTTAGTTATGACACAAGGAACGGAGGGAATCCATGCAGCAAGATTGTGTACGTCACATAGGTCTTGCATCTGTATTATTGCATTTCCTCCCCTGCAGCAACCCATGCATCAGTGAGACATGCACACACACAGTTCTGTTTGTATACATTTGCACGTCTCTTGTGGGTACTTCTTTTTTGGACATTGGGTGTAGGTTGGTCAAGGAAAGGCCTTCCCTGTCTCTGTGCACACAGGGACTCAGCTGGTTGTTCTTGTGCGCATGAACCTACAGCTTTTTCAAAACAAACAAACAAATTAAAAAAAAAAAAAAAAAACACAACCAACCAAAAAAAAAGTGGCTGATTTAGTTCTCTAATATATGAACCTAAGCAAATCTATATTCATATCATCATGAAAACTGATTTTCAAATCAAAATTCTCTCAGTATCAGTTTTTCTAAGATTGCTTACAATGAATCCTAAACAAAAGTACACATTAAAGCATCTGCAGCAGAGCCCAAAGTTAAGTTCTAACAAGAAAGCCAATTGAAATCTTTTTTTCTCTTGGTTTATTCCGTAACTAATTATATGTTGTTTTCGTGAAAATGATTTTTTTTAATCTGATAATTTTAGACATTTTCCTTTGCATTGACACAAACCTCTTCAGTAAATAAAAATGCAGGTCAGGATCTTGGCAACAGAAATGGTAGAAAACCCACTTCATACAATTTTGAGCCACTTTCTGGCCGTTGATCCTTCTGTTTCTTTCAGGGGTCAGGCTGTGGCTGCAGTGCTGTTTGCACACTGAATTACTTTCTGCTGCTGATGAGGTAAATTCCTTACTTCTGAAGTTATCTGTGTCTTTCAGTTAGCTGAAGACCTGTGGCTATAACTTCAGTGCTGTCCTTTTAAAACAGCTTCAGTTTCATAGTTTATGAACTATTGTTGCTAACAGTATCTAGCGTCCCTAGTCCTTTGTTGCTTTTTGGAGTTACATGCATCTTTTCCTGGTTTTATATTAATTAAAAAAAAAAAAAAGAATAAAAAAAGCTAAAAAACTTGAAATCACAGTAAAAAGAAAATAAAAACTTCTCCAAAATACTCCAGGCTGCCGTATTCTTTGTCTACTACTGTAGCTTGGCTTCTAAAAAGGAGACCAGAGGCGTGCACATTGGCATTTGACTTTGGTAGTCCGTAAGTTCCCTCACCTGTGAAGCTTCTGTCACTGCATGCCCCATTCAGAAACTGTCACCATCTATCTCATGTATCACGGTGACAAATTTCGAGAAGTCAGGTAGCAGAGCTTTGTCCCTGCTTTGCTGTATCCTCATTCGACCTGGTGGGAGCCGCTCTCCTTTCTTTCCAAGTTACAAACACTAGTGAGGCATTTTTGCATTTTATTTTTAATACTTTCTCTTATAAATGTTGTGACTTTAAGTTACTTCTAGTTTGCATACAGATCTTAAAAGACTTTTGAAACTAAGAGAGCAGAGAAAACTAAATGCATCTGTAACACAAACAAGCTCATCATGATGGACAAAGTAGCTTCAAGGGAGCACAAACAGCAGCCATACTTTTCAAGAGGTGTCTCTGCTCCTGATTGATGGTATTGAGTGAAGGAAAAAGAGACAGTCCTGCTCTGCAGGATGTTAGTGCTGGTCTTGTCACCTCCCTCAGGCTCAAGGGTTCATCTGCAAAACCACATGGAATGTCATGGTGAGGCAGAGTGGGAGCACGATGGGAAAGAAGTTCATTCCTTGGCTCTGAACTGCCAGCTCCAAGCCATTGCTGAAACAGGGAGCGTATAATCTAGATGGAATAAAATATTTCATTTCATCTTTAAGCCTTTCATTTAAGGTAATTTGGAGAAATATTCTGATTTTTATTTATTTTGAAATTAGTTTTGGAAATATCAAAATAAAATGGAGATGAAATTTTGAAAAAATCCTAAATCTACTCTATCCTTGCCCCAAACAAACAAAATTGTTTTGATAATTTTTTTTTCTTCCACTTTCTAAAGGGGTGAGGTAACTCGCTCAAAAGAAATGCAAGTTTTGCTTACATCAGCTCGTTTTCAAAATCCCAGTGTGCATGAAGCGTGCAGTCAGGGCACTCTATGCAGCTGATGGAGTGGTAAAATCTAGGAGGCAGGAGGGACAGGAAGCCTGAAAGGAGAGTGATATACATCAGGCACAAAGCACACTGAGGATGTGATGCAAGTCACAGAGAGTTTGAATTCAAAATGTTGAAAAATGACAACCACAAATTATTCTGCAGAATTTCTGTAGGATCAGTTTTCTAAACTACATTAGGCAGCCAATGGTCTCTTATCTATCTCGGTTTTTAATGACAGACCTTGATGATAAACTGTACCTGCTCTTGCAGAATGGCATTTTAACATGCAGCCACGCTGATGTTGAACTGAAGAAAATCCCAAATCCTGACAAATCCTGTTTTAGGTAGACATAGACACAAATCAAGATGTCACTTCAGTCTTTACAGAAGTGTCAGAAAAGATCTTTCTAGCATGAACACTCGATGCTTCTTACCTCCATCCTTGTCTCCTCTTGCCCTGCTTTTCTGATGGAAGAATTTGAATGTCTTCCCGTAACACATTAAGTGAACTCATGTGTCACATGTTGTTCCTTCCATCTTTATCTCATCCCTTCCTGGTGGAAAAATATTTATCCAACTTGTTGATTCGTGCAGTTATGAAAGGTGAACAGCAGCATTTGAAGCAGGGCACACGGGGTTTCTTCTCTCATCCACAAAGTCTTTTATGGACACTGGGGTAAGGATCAAAGTTTGAGAAATGCGTTCCAAAATAGTGAGTCTCCCAGATTTCTTAACGTCTTCAAAACCAGAGCAAAGACTAAGCCATTGCAGGCATTCTGTTGTTTTCATGTTATATCAGCATATGACAGGAGTCAAGGTATATATAAGAAGAATTTTGGTATTCAAATTCTATACTGGTGTACAACAGGACAGAATAAAAACCTTCAGAAAAACAAAGATGAAGGATGTATGTAGAAAGAGAGACTCATTAAACTCTTTTAGAAACAATGCTAAAAAGGGTTACTGTGCGTCTTGTCCCAAAGCTCCATGAGTTATCCTGGGGTGTCCCAGCAGAATATCTAGGGAACATTGCACTTCTTGGCTGTGCCTCCGCTATTTGCTCTACTTTGTACAGAGGAAAAGGACAGGCTGCTGTCCTGAATGGAAAGATAGTGATGGCAGATCTAAAAAACGCAAATGGAAGCAAAGTGTCTGACTAAGAATGACTTTGAGAAGAAACAATGGGTTTCTTCTGAACTAAACTATGGTTTAATTCTTGCATTAAACAAGAATTCACTTGGGATCCCATTCAGCAAGGTGGAGCTCAGATACGTGGCCCCTCTTCCTACTAGATGGGCAAGCTGCGGTCCTCCCAGCACAGCATCGGAGCTCTCTGAGAGCATAAACATGCCCGAAATGGTGTTGGTAGCTCAACAGGACACAGCAGCTTCAGCTTTTTCTGTCCCCAGCTTTACCCAGGTGGGTGTTTTCCGCTGAAGGTGAGACCTGTGCCTTAGGGAAGTTTGAGGTTCAGGGCCCCTCTCAGCCTAAAACTACTGTGTACCTTACAAGGTCCTTGAAAGTACCATAAGCACAGGATAACATTAAGTTTTAGGGAACAGATTTACCCTTCTGAAGAACTGCCTCTGTGTGTTATGCAAACTAAACCCATGGCGTCAAAAATGAGAGTGCACAATAGAGTGCGACTGTAAAATAATGGCATAGATTGTCTATGCATTTTATATTAAATCTTCATTAAATTAAAAGAACAAAAATAAACCAGGGAAGAAATCTCAATCCTTTTCCTAGCAGGCTGACAAGTTCTTATCAATGCTGATGCTTATTTTGGATTTTGACAAACCAAGAAGCCCACGTTCTTCGACATGGAAAAGTTCAAGTGAGAAGTTACAGGAAACTTTAGTGGTCATAAAATGTGCAGCCTCTCAAATCTGGCTGACAAAATCACTTCAGCTGACAGCTTCCATTGGTCTGGATGCAGTGGGTTTAAAAAGAGATAGGAGACAAAATAAAGGCACTCTACAAATGAAAACCACCCAGCACATTCCTGTGGCAAACAGTAGTCTCTTCTGCAGGTCTCTGCCAGACAGAGCTTGGGGTAGAAGGCATGCTGCGCTCGCAAGAGCCTTACTTGAGAAGTCTGTGAGATGAACACACTGAATTGCCAGAAATACTTTGCAGGGATGTGGAATTAAATTTGTAAACTTTTATCCTTGATTCCTTGATATGCTATGCAGTGTTTAAGAATTTATGTTTTGGCACATATTTTTGGACAACTATTCTATACCCTCCCTGGAAAACTTTATATATTTTTCCTGGGCTATATCCCAAATTTCTCCCTTAACTTTAATGAGATATATTTTATGTCACTTACTCCTTTTTCCACTCTACTGTTATTTTAAAAAACGGTCACTGATCACTCACTTATGTAGCTCTGGAACCGGAGGGGACAGGGCACAAGGCAGCAGGCTGAAGTAGGGGGCAGAGCCAGAGCTGGAAGCAGCAGGATGGCTGGGCTGATGGATTTAGCTCCAGCTGTGCTGCCCCTGGGGCCTGGGAACAGCCAGTGGGTGAAGGTGTGCCAGCAGCTGCTGCACGGATGTGAGGGTGTGAGCCCCCTCCCCACCTCTTTCTCTGCTCAGAAGTGGCAAAAAGGTTGGAACGGGCTTCACAGCAACCATTTGCCATCACCATCAGATTTAAAGCTGCTGTTGCAGACAGCCAAATGCATTCTGGGTGCAGCTTTGCTGGAAGTGGCACTTCACCGTGCTGAGTGAATGCTGATGGATGTTCTTTAATTAAAGTGCTATAATAAAAAATACAGAACATCTGTGCCAAGGTGCTAAGTAGTCTGTCTAAACAGGTATCTAATTTTAAACTCAATTATTTTACAGAAATACCATATAAAATTTTCAAATAGGAAATAGAATTTTACTTTTCCCATGTGCATTGTATTTCTCTTTATTGGATACAAATTTTCTCAGCCTGCATTTGGCTTTATTTGAAGTTAAGTGAGCTGTTCTCCTCCTTTGGGCTTCCAGTTAAACAGCTGACATTCTCTGTTGGTAAAAAACAAAAGAAATTTCCCTTTTATTGTGATTTAACATCCTAGTATTTATTGCATCTACATTGCTGGAAAGAAATATACATACAGATATGAACTTTTATGATAAACTCACTTTGCAGAAAACATGTGGGATTGCAGAAAACATGTAGGATTACACAAGCAATCCTTCTGAAAAAGAGACCTTTACTTCAGCATACTGACCTTGTTAACTAGCCCTGCAGTGCACTGCTGCCCTCTTTTTAGTAGGGAGCCTGTGGGTTCAAGCATAGCCTGATCACTGATCTTGAGCGAGCCAAATTGCAACATAATCCTGAGGCAGCAGCCTCAGCAGTTCCAACAGGTTATCTTCTGCAAAAGACAGCAAGATCTGATCCTAAAAGAAAACAGGCCAAACAAACAAACAAACAAACAACAAATAGAGTTAGACAGAGAACATTTATTTCCAGGCATTATTGAGCTGACACTCATGAGCCAGATTTGTGGCATGCTTTTGATGGCATCCTTTGACTCTGTTTATTTTATACTCAGGTTTTCAGATCGGAAGTTAGAGGCTGGTATTCCTGCTGCTTCTACTGTAACTAAAACCTTCCCAGTCACTAAAAATACAATTGTGGCATCCATCTTTAGATACAAGCTTCTTCTCCTTACCTTTAAGGCAGGCTCTCCTCTGTTTAGCTCCAGCATTGGAGCAGCCTAGGGGGAACATGGGGTGCCCAGGGCAGTGAGGAGCTCAGGTACAATTTCAGTACAAGGTTTGTGGGATAAAGCCCTCTGCTGAAAATAGCTTTTTAGCTATTAACAGTTACTAGCTATTAGTTTAGCTATTAAACAGTTTTTTAGAAACTCAGAGAAATAAATTAAAAAAAAAAAAAAAACGTTTTGGTTGTGCTTCCGAATGGCTGAAGCTTACCCTGGCTAAAGCCCTACAGGGAGAACAACATGAAGAACAATATTAAAAAAGCAACAACAAAAACCGCACACACAAAGGAAACAAGGAAAGGGGGACATTCTCTAGGCAGGGAAGTGTGAGCCTCACTTGCAAACCAAAACTATAATGGGAGGCAGAGGTGCCAGAAGACCACTTGCCTGCCAGTTTTTCTGTGAAACGAGTAGCTTTTTCCACAGGAACATGGAAATGACCCTGAAACTCACCCCAAGGCAGTGGCTGCTGGAGCAGCTGAAAAAAAAAAAAAAAAAAAAAAAAAAAGGTGGTGTAAAAAATAAAGCTGGTTGTGTTCTGCAGGAATAGTGATTTGGGGGGGAAGGAGGAGGGGGCTGAAAAAGAGGTGTAGTCTGTGTGCAGTGGAAAATTCAGAAAGCATTCTATTTCCAGAATGAAAATAAATGGTGTGTAGGGATGACCACAGGGAGGGGATGGAGGAGCCGCAGGGAGCATGGGCAGGGCGTATGTAGGTCAGGAGGGCAAAGAAACACAGATGTGGGGAAGAACAGAAATAAAGGCAGGAGGGAGTGAATCCCAGGGATAAGTGGGGCTGGGAGAGGTTGGTGGGACCTGGAAACACAGATAGGACTGTGTGCTGGAAGGATTTGTGCGCTCCTTTCCCTCAGCCCTCCGTACAGGCTGTCTTCTAGACCACAGCTTCTGTACATTTAGGTTACCTCAGGCACATCCTCCACCTGGCTGAAAACTTTTCCCGGGCTGAATTTTTAATTTTTCTTCTGTGGATAGCACCCTGCTCAGAGTAATTCTTCAACTATTCCCAGCTGTGCTGTGTGTCCCTCAGTTCTGAGCAAGTCCAAGGCGCAGCGGCTGCCAGCAGGGCCAGGAGGGAGCCGCGCTGTGCCTTCCCTGTTCTGCACACACTGGACAGCCAGGCCCGCCCGTACTCCCGGCCCACGAGCAGGTCAGTGTGGAAGTTACTGCGGAGGTACAGCTTCTGCCAAGCAGAAGGGACTTCAACAGAGGTCAGCGTTTGCTTGCTTTAAAAAGACTTTTGTCCAAGACTTTTTATCGAGAGATGCGGAATTAACTCATGCCTCTAGCTGTCTATTCAGTAGGCCCCCATCGCTCCGGGGAAGCAATTGCTGAGGTACTCAGCAAAAAGCAGTCTACCATGCCTAATTCTCCTCTCTGAATGCTCCTGTTCTGTTATGCTGACCGAATGTGGGCATCGGTGAAGCCTGTGCCCCATGTCTTGCCCTCCATGTAGTCATGCTTTGTGTCCCTCTGCATGAGGTAGCACTGAAAGAGGAGGGTCAGGGGAGGGTGGGAGGACACAGCCTCGCCGGCACCTGGGTGGGGTGTCCTGCAGACTGCCGGCCTGCTGTCCAGGTTGGGCTGAGGGAGCCATGGAGCAAGATCTGAGCACAAGAGCCGCTTCTGATTTAGGTCTGCAGTAGCAAAAGTGCTGGGCAGCAAGGAGCAAGTATCTCCGCCCAGATGGTTTCTAGAAGGCAAATGGCTTGACGGAGTGAGAGGAGGGGAGACGAGCTGGAAAAGCTGACACTGAGTTTTATTGTGCCATTGACCCTGCCGAGGTGTGGGAGCAGAGAAGCTGATGTATTGTGTTCTGGCTCTGCAGAGAGCAACTGGAGCTTTCCACAGCGCTCCCAATCGATCCAAGCATAAGTGCAGAACTGGTTCCTTGGGCTGTGCAGTCGCAAGCAGCTACATAAACAGGCAGCTGCCTCTCTCCTTCTGTACCCTTGCTACATGCTTATGGGGCCTTAGACTTGAATGGATCTTACATCTTTGTGCGTATCTGTCATCTGGTCTTCAAGCTATGTCAGCCTTTGTCACTTGAAGGGGGATAATACCTTTCTTATCATAAATTTATGATAATTGCACACAGTTCCAACAAATACATTTCTGCTTTTTCTGTGTTCTCCGTAGACATTCATACAGCATTCTTCAAATCTGCCACAAGATCTTCCTCCACTGTGGCTCCCTGCTGCCTGCTTACAGCTTGGCTGCTAGTGAACTGAGATTAGCCCTTGTTGTACGCAAGGGCCAAAGCAAGGGAAGGCATAGCAAATGTCTTACCGATCTGTTCCATTTGTGCTTTGCAACTTAGCCTACGCAGTTCTCAGAACAACAAGCTTTCTAGAACAAGGATTTTCATTTTCACCCTTGTTTGTGTAGTTTCTGACACAACGGAGTCCTAATCCTTGACGTGTGCTGCATTATAGACAAATAAATCATTGTACCCTTTTGGTAGTAAAGAGAACAAACCAGACAGACAGGAGATTAAACTTTATTTCTAAGATCAGTACAGAAGAAATGATTCAGATGAACATTTTGTGGTCTAGCGCGTCTAAATTTGCAGGTAGTATAAATGATCTCTTATAGGCTTCTTTGCCTTAATGCACACAGTGCATCTAAGAAAAAGAAAGCATAGGCTTAGGTTAGGAAATGGCCAGCATATAGAAAGAAAAGGCCTCTTACAGAATTGTCTTTGGAGAGCTGTAAAGATTTGTGCACAGATCTCTGCTATTTCTAATCTACATGAATGAATCCAGACAAAGTTACTGATGTGAACTGGTTAAAATATTAAGATTGAAATGTTTTGAAAGCAGAATAAGCTATATGTGTATTAGCTGAAGAAGATATCTGGAACAAATGGATTTCCAGAAAATGTTTTCTGAGAGTGTGATGTAATGGAGTAGCAGGGAGGAGGTAGATACCTTATTTAATCAGACTGTCTTTGTCTCTTATTTGTTTCCTCCCACTTATTTATCTTAGTAATTACTGCAAGAATTAACTAGAACAGTGTGGGGAAAAAGTGACACTCATGGAAAAAAAAAATACTGATCATATTTGCATAAATGTGTGGGCACAAGGATTTATGCACAAACGTGTGTTAAACAGTTTGCAGTATCTGCTTTTCCTCTTGGCTATTAGGAAGTTATAATGTAAGCAGTGAAAAACCATATGACTAGTGATACCCAGTTCTGCTGCCTTTTTTTTGTAAGTGGAGGCGATTCACCATGTGGTTCATGTTTTGTAGGAATGCATTGTGTACTTCTGTAGCTCAGACTTTCCTGTCAGCTGAAAGCCGTGTTTGTGTAATTGACAAGTCATAACGCATTCATATTTTATCCTTTTTGAGTCTTGAGGATGTTTAATCAACGGTGTAGTCTGAACAAGTCTAGAAAATTAGCGTTCATAATTAGTAACTATTTCTGTTGAAAAGATTGAGATACTTCAAATCAACATGAGTAAAAGACCGAGTTATATAGCTGGAATGTTTTCCTATTTCATTCTGTTTTGAAATATAAATACTATTTTTTAATTAAAAATAGTAGAAATAATAAATGTTTTCCAGCTGCTATGGTAAATAAATCCCATTATACCATTCATAATAAATAACCTTCTCACTCTGCATTTGTTTTTGTTTGCAAACCATTCACAGTGTCATTAAGCCTTAGAGATATTTGTCTGAGGATATGCAGCATGTACTTCAGCCCAGGGCTTCTTCCATACTCTGTTCCTCTCTGTTGGTAACATGGCCTTTGTCAAGTCCTGCCAGATGATATTGCTTCTGGTCTCTGGCAAATCAAAACAATAAGGAGTCTGAGTAACAGTAAAGATAGCTGAGTAAGCAGGATGAACTCAAATGTATTTTCAGAATTTGGAGGTTAGCATCCCAAATGCCTCAGTTACTAAACTTTGTGCGTCTCCACTTCCGCCAGCATTCATGAATAGTTCTATGAACAATATGACAACGATCACTTTCTTGTGAAGTGATTTTAGAAAGCAAATATAGTTATGGATGAGCAGATTCAGGGAAACTGAATTTGATGATTGATGTGGCAATTTAAAAGGCCCTAAAATCAGCAAAATGTATTTATTTTCCTAGCTGTAACATTCATACGGCTCTTACTGCTACCAATACCTTCTTTTTTATATAAAATACACCTGAGTAGTTGATACTAAACCATGTTCTTACTGCTACGTTACTTCATCATCCAATTTGTCCTGTACTCATCCCGCCGTGATTTCTGTTGCTCCATCCACTAGGTACACACCATCACATTTCCCTTGTTACTGTGGTGGGCTGAGTGCCTTCCTGTTGTCTTGCATAACGCAGATCTCACTTGCTCCAGCCACCTAGGTACACCACAGTACAAATAATTACAGCTACAGTGCTCTGCTATGTGTGATTTGCTTGAAAATGAAAACTGTCATAGATCTGTGAATTTCAAACAAGCTCCTGGTGTCTGCACTATGTAGCAATTTATAGCAACCGACTATCTGCCCTTAATACTGGAAACAAGTCTTTTGTTAGGAAGCAAATTGAGGATCTTTCTATACTGAGTATGTGTGTTTGTATTTTTCTGTTGTACTCATGCATGCAGTGATTGCAAGAATATTGCTTTATGCATTCTAAAGGTGATACCAGGCAGCAATTCTAGGAGTAGGAACTTGTCTGCCATGGGGACGTCTTGATAACTGAACGTCATCAGCAGGGGCAGACTTGGTGTCTGCTAAGAAGACTCCAATTGCAGAAGGCCATGAAATGGCAGTGTCCCTCCTGCTTACACTGCATGTGGCAAAAGTGAGAAAGGCACAGTTAGAAGCAGAGCTCCTGCATGAGGATGAGGGTGCATACAGGCAGCCCAGCTCAGCGAGAGTGCCCTCTCCTTCTTCTCCAACAGCAGCAAAACCAGCAAACCTTGGACCTTCACTGGCTTTCCATGCTGGTTGTTTTAATGTTTTAAATTCAGCTTTTGATGAGTATTCTACCTATTCTACAGATAGGTAGAATAACCCTTGACCTGTATAATGTAACCAATATGAAAGCTAAGACTGATCTGAACTTGATCTGAAAATAAAAATTAACCTGCAGCTGATTAGATTAATATAATTATTTATTTTAGCACATTTTACAAGTTTGCTCAGTTTACCCACCTATAAAGAGTGTTAGACTGCATATGCAATCATCTTTTCACTTACCTGTTACAGCTAGAAAGGCAATTAACTCCTACCTTGTTAATGACTGCACAATTTTGGCCTTTTGTTAATACAGACAGTCTTGATAAAATCCAAATTCTAGATCTGGAGCCAGAGGTTAGAGTCCTTAAAGCTCCCTCCTTGCTCAGGGCAAACACAGGGATTAAACTGGTTTCTAATTCTGTCTCAAAGACCAGCTACACAAAGTAAATATACCCATCTTCAACATTCTGTGTTCTAGAGAACACGTGCAACAATTCACCAGAAGTTTTTAAACTTCTGAATTCTCTTCTTAAAGTAGATAAATGGCCTTCTGATTACTGGCAACAAAAGAGGCCCATAAAATAGCTAATGTAATAACATTTTATCGTGCAGTTTTGGAAAACATTTGCACAACCGAATGGTTAAGAGCTATATAAATGTTTTAGATGGTCCTGCAAAAGTGTATTCAAACAGCTCTTCGTAATTGGTGGAGGGCTTAAACCTCTGCATAAATGTAATCTGCTTTCTCACAAGGTTCAGAGTTGATGACAGAAATAAAAACCTAGCTGTACCATGCCTCCCTTTGATCCTCGTCAGACTTCCATGGAAATAATTTTGCTGTCTCTGTTTAGAAGGTAATGACAAATTCCTCCTGATTTTAGGGAAGCAAGTTTCACTCAGGGATGTGGCTGCTGCTGGCAGGGTTGTGTCACCCAGCCAGGTGTGGAGAGGACAGCCCAATGCCTTGGGGGCACTGATGACTCCTCAGTAAGAAGAGCATTAAAGTGCTTTTGAAAGATCTGGGCATTTTATTGTTGTTGTTTTTAACTGGGTCTCAGTTAAACCAGTTATCAGTTAGCAAATGATATCAAGCTTTTAAGACCCATCTGGAGGAAAGACTTGTAAATGGAAAAGACAAAAACACATTTAGCCTTAAAAGTATCACTGAGTTTACTACATCTCATCTTCTTTATGGCTTTGCAGCCTAGGAAGGAATAGTTGCTCGACTGCAGTTAGGTGTATTTTGAATGTAATTACTTTGGTTGCTCAGGCAGTCAGGCCTAAAAAAAATGAAAATGACAAAGCATGGAATATAGTTATTTTCCATGGCGATTGTAAATATTTGCTCTCTATTGTAACTGCTCTTTGAATTTACAGTTTTGAAGGAGTTATCCAAGCATATCTGGGATTTGTTAACTGAAAAAGGAGGAGGGTGAGGATATGGGAAGCTATAAATAACACAGCACAAGCCCTGAGTGGTGTGATCACATACCTGAAAACTTTTGGCTGCACAAATTCTCCCAACTGTTTTTCTCTGTTCTGCAGTTCAGCACATCCTACCTGTACCTGCTGCAGGACGGAGACAATTAGAGCCTGGAAATGATGCACTGTGGCAGCCCTGAAGGAAGCTGACACAGAAAATGGCGTGCATCCGCCTGAGGGGATCTTGTCCATAGGATGTGGTACAGCCTGGTGGCTGTCCCCAGAGGAGCGGGAGGGCAGGAACAGCAAAGGGAAATGTGGAGAGCGGCTGCAGAGCCCCGGCATGCGGCTGATGAGGCCCTGTCAGATTTGGTCTCTGTGTTTTGTTTGGAGGGCTGAGGAAAGCAGACGGAGCTGGGAGGACCAGACACACAGGACATAGCTGGAATGCCATGCAGATGTCTCAGGGCTATATTCTTCCCCTTGTTAAATGAGGGTTTAGAGAAAAGTCTGGAAGCCATCCTTTAATCAGTCATTCACGGTGAGATTTCTGGGTGTCATTCATTTCTGCATGACAGAGAAACAGCTAAGGGCTGACTTGTTTCCAACTATGATCAGAAATTGATAAGTGAGGGGTTTTCAATGTGGCAGCTGAAGTTGTGACTGGTAGCCTGTAGGTCATGCTTGGCAAAATTCATTCTAGGAACTGAATGCAGATGCTTAGTTTGCTGTATGGTTTTTTTTGGTTTTGCTTCAGCAGTGAGGGAAAACAAATAATCAAGGAATGCTTGGGGTTCTTTACCACGTTTAATTTTTTTTTTTTTTTTTTGTAATAAATCTAAACCATTGTAATAGATACACATGTTTTTAAGTGGTCACTTATTCAAGGATATCCTATAGTCTTGTCTATAGGGGAAAAAAAGAAAAATATTATTACGGAGGTTCATTCTAGTCCTATAATCTTGAAAGTTTTGTCACTATTTAACATACAAAAGCCAAATTAATATGTATGAAACAAGAGTGTAATTTCCCACAGTGCCTGCTGTTAGTCTGGTGGGAAGGAGGATGGACGGGGAAAAGGCAAACACATACCATGTGAACTAAAAATAGGATGTGCATAATGATTTTCAACTGGTAGGGAAGGAGGCTGATGAATTCCCACAGAACTGGGAAACAGCATGCATCACCCATTCTCAGGAGGTCAGTAGCCGTCGGGTGTTTCATCCTCCCTTCTGAATCCACTCAAGGAAACAAAGCATGGGGGGGGGGACCAGAAATCGAGTGTTGCCTTGTAGGATCTGAAGTCATTTTCAGTTCTCAAACACTCTTCTACACAGCTGGTCCTTTCCTCTTTCTGTGACTGGGAAGTGCAAATCTTAGTCCAAAATGACAACCCAGACACAGTCAAGTTAGTCTTTGTTCTGGTGTCTTTAATAACCTATGTGGTACCTCTGCTCTGGTTCCAAAACTTCTTTGTACCTCACAGTGTGATCTTAAATTTAATCTCTCATTCTTGTGTTGCTGGTTCATTTTCATTTTGCGTACCCTACCTATCATACATAAGATTTTTCGAAATCTTAACGCTTGCATGAATATTTCTGTGGGGGTTTTACTATGTGCTACCGCAGGGCCTAATCTCCAGTCACACCAGGATGCTGTTGTGTAGCAACAGTACAGAAGCACAGGGAGAAAAGAGTCCCTCTCCAACATCTTAGCTGCTTAAGTAGCAAAGTGTTTTCCTTTCATCTGACAAAGGCTGAGTTATGGCACAGAAACATGAAGAGAATTGGTAAATACAAGAATTGAGTCTGGGTCTTCTAATTGTAACCCAAGTCCGTAATCATGTGGCAATCCAGCTTTGGGTTGTTCTTTGTCTAATAGAAAGCCTTTCTTTATTATTTCCTTTTTAATTTTTTAAGCAGATATTTCCTGCAGTGGTTGCTGCAGAGACCCTAAAAGAGAACGCTTCCTTCAAAGTGACGGATTGGCTTACTATCATTCCCCTGGTGAGACTGTTTGGGGAAAGGATGGTTAAGAAAAGCTTAATAATGATAAGCATATGCATAAGGACATTGTTAAAAACCAAATATTATTTTAGTCTCAGTTTTTTTAAAAAGTATACACATGATAAAAACTTTTTGAAATCAGCACTACTGATGTCATGATACATTAACTTACAGTTATCTCTAATGGAAGAGATTAACTGATACTTCTAGTGTAGGATGAGTTCTAATGTTCTTATTAGCAATTCTATAAAAAGAACACTTAACATAGTTATAAACTATTGCTTTGTAGGATTTAAAAGCAGTTTGCAACTCTTGAGGACCATACTATATAGCTAATCTTTTTCTGTAGGACTAGAAAATGTGCTTCTATTGAAATGTATGTAAATTTGAGACATCAGGTCAGTTCTAAAAAAAGTAAAGAAAAAAGATTAGCAGTAACTAAATTGAATGAATTATGTACTTACTGGCAAAGAACACTGGTATTTCCTAATCCCTTCTAAGGCTTTTTCTCTGTTTGTAAGATTATGGATATTTTTCCTGAAAATAATAATATGTTTTCAAGGGTCCCTAGAGGCTGACACCTGAATCTTCTCATCTTTTTAGGACAAAGAATTATTTCTTAAAATCATGGGGTGTTATTAGCACATTTAAACTGGTTTAGAAAGAGATTAGAAAGTTATATCCTGCCAGGAGAGAGTCAACATTTCTGAGGAAACACCCTACTTCCAAAGAAATCTAAGAGTTTGCGTGGTCTCAGCGTTTTTGTAGGTCACCCCAGAACGGGTTTTAGTTGCTGCCATTTCTGCTGGCAAACACAGCTAACTGAAACTCCTCCTACAGAAACTTACTTTTCTTTACGTTTAGTTTTGTCTGAGTCAAACAGTGAAGAACCTGTTTTTTTTCCAAAGCTCAGCAGCGCTGTAATCAAAGATGTACAAACTGCTGCTGTTCATTCCAGACTTCAGCTAAACTCTTGGCATCGTGCTAGTGAAGCACTGAAATCTCAAGCCTTGTCTTCCCTGAGTACAAGCTTCTTGCTTATTAAATATGGTGGGTCCTAGACAATTTCAATCAATAATATCAGTTTTCTGATTAAAGTAGTAAAACATTCTTCAGGAACACATTGGAATGACTCAATAAGGCTGAAGTGCTTCAATTTAATTTTTATAATTTTAACTTTAGATTATAGCCCTTCCATAGGTTTAGTTTAGTATATTCCAACTGATTTTTTTTTTTTTTTTACAGATATTTATGTTTGGGGGAAAATTTAAGATTTATTTTAATTTGTGTAATCTTGAGTTGTTAAAATATCCAATGAAAGCACAACTACAAACTTTGATGAGCCACTCTTTGAACTTTAGTCAAAATATCATAATTTATCAGTCATTATATCGACAACGGACAAAATAAGCGTGGGTTATAATTCAGGGCTTTCATTCCAGGAAATGTTAGAGGCTTATGAGAGTATTGTTTTTTTTCCAAGAGGTTCCTTTTATTATTTTTTTTTTCCATTTTGTTAATAATCAAATGCCATTTCAATAATAAGTAATTTTCCACACAGACTCCTTTGAAACAAACAAACAAACATTTATAAACCCTTAATGTAAACCATTTTGACTTTTTTTTTTTTTTCCTGAAATCAATCTAATATAACTTCATAGAAGTTAAGGTTTCAGTAAAGTAATGCTTTTTGCTTTTAAAGAAATATGATTCTAAAAATGACAGGCTCTCAATTAGCCTGAGATTTGAAGGTAGAAAGTGTTACGGAAATGTCAAACATAGTTAAAATGCCAGCACCAGAAAGGAGTTTCATAAAGAAAATGAAACTTCACATTGCTATAAAATACTCTCCACGGCCTGATTTTTCAGACTTATACTTTTTCGTACTTATGAACTTCTGAGTCCAATAAAGAAAGAAATGAATCAGGCCAGAGCGAAGCCTGAATTCTTCTGTGTATGTTTTGCCTCTCGGGCATAATAAAATAATGCTAGATTCAGGATTAGTTATTTCAGTAAATCTTCCATCATCATAAATATTTTGATAATGAAAATAACCGATAATATGCATTGATAATTCTCATAATAATGTGCAAACTGGTTGGTAATTTAATATTCATACTAGTAAATAATTTTCTCTTTCCCAAAACACTGTGCCATCAGTGAAACAGAGTTGCTTGTTTCAAGTGCCATGCTTAACCTCTGGGTTCCCACCAGCACTGCAGTTTGGCAGCGCAGTGAAACCTGAATCACTTACAAGCCTATGTGTGACAGTCTGGAGGTTCAGGAGGTTCAGGAAAAGATCCTTTTCTTCAGGAGGCGAGATTACACTTGTCCAGGAATTTGTACATTGCGTAGATGATCATGTTTCAGCTTCACATCCTGAGGATTATATCCTGTTTTTATTCCTAGGGGCTGAAAGGATCTGTAATTCAGTATTTTGTGAGTGTGAGTAGCTCAGACACAGCTTCCTTCCAGTGCAGCAGGAAGGACAGCAAGCCAGCCCGTTAGTCCTGGACGTGGTGCTGCTCTGATGGGAGCTAGCTGTGTGTATGGGGAGCCCAACCGACTGGGATTTACAGTCCTCTGCTTCTTGGCAATTTCAGCGGTTCCAGCACAGCACTGTTGGTTAAGTACAGCCTTTAGTTGCTCATAGGATTTATTTTCCAGATGTGTCCAAGCAAACAGGAGACACCATAATCTCGCTCCCTGCACAGCCTCCCTGGGCCAGGCCTCCCAGTCTCCTGCACCGCCCACACTGCCCCACATCCCACACTGTCCCTTCTCATCCCTTCGGCCCTCGTGGTGGCCTAGGGCCCTCTGACCAGCCAGGTACAGGTGTGTACCCCTGTGCAGCAGCACTCCCCTTCCTGCCTCCCAGTCATACAACATGGTCCTTCTCAGAGATGCATCACTGCAGGTGCCAGTGGCTAACAGCACTGGCCTCTGGTCTGCTGACAGCTGAAGGCATCCTGGAAGCCACAGCTGCTTTAGATACATGCATGTCCGTAAGTAATGGAAATGGGCAGAAGTGGCACTCATTAGTACAGACAGAAAAAATATTGCTGGACTGGAGGCAAGAACTCACTACTTTACCCAGGACTGCCCTCAAGAATCATTTCCATTGTCGCCATTTACTGGCTCAGTAGAACATCAGTAGTCACAGTCACCATTGGTCTTTCAAATCATCGCAAGCTGACAGACTTGGGAACTCAGGGCTGATCTATTTTGTACATTTTATGTGAACCTGGGAACAGTTGAGTCAAAATGAGCCTCACATGCAAAGTATCTTGATGCCTCTATTTGTGTGCAGGCAGATAGAGCTTTTGTGAGCTTTCAGGGTAAACAGAAAAGTTTCTGTTTGGTTCTGTCCCAGAAGGGCTTGCTGCTGTGTGCAGCCAAGGCAGAGCAGGATTTACAGGCCAACCTGTTACAAAATCTTCCTTCAAGCCATATGGGCTGCCTGTCAGCAAGTGCTGTTACCAGATCATATTTTTGTGCGTAGTAGAGGAATAGCCAAAGTGGTATTTCTCCTCAAAAACACGACTTTTAAAATTAAATTATTTCTATTTTAAGAAACCTAAAAATGACGTTGTCTTAAATACATCTGATCTAAATTAAAATATTTTGAACTGCACTAACTCTTTATATGAAGTCAGTTCAACCTCCAAGTGCTGTGGATGGTTTCATGGATTTGTGCGAACGGTTTGTGGTGCTCCTCCTCTGTAATCTGAGCTTCTTGTGCATCCCTCTCGTGATGCATCACAATGATCCTACACTGCAGGAAGGGCTGCCCAAGCCTTAGGCAGGAGGCAACGCTAGAGAACATCAAGTCCCATGAGCCACTCCAGCATCACATCAGCTGTAACATCATGTGGCCCTCGAGGAACTATTTTTCCATTTTAACTCAGTGCAGGAAAATGGAATATGTCAATATTAAAATGCTGAAGTGTTTCATTCTGGTTTGGGGAAAAAAAAAAGACGTTTTCTGTTTTTCCAAAGCATTTCAAACAATTTCAGAAAATGTTTTGGTATTAAGTCTGTTAACAAAGCTAACATCAAAATATTGGAGCATAGGAAACATCTGAATGAATAGTCGTGGGAGTCTGTACGTCCTAAAAGGAAGAAAAGATGCTCTGGAAGACAGACAGAGACATTCCCAAAAGATAGTGATGGCACCATGATATGTTGGGGACACAGGCTTTTATGTGAATGACAGAGAACTGCTTGTCATGTGTAGTGCATTTGAAGAGATGGAGTGACTGAAATCATATTTTTTTATCCTTTTGTCTAAGATGTGCTACTACTTGTTTCCAGTATGGATGTACCTCTATAAATCCTCCTTCAACACCTTACTAAGTTGTGTTTCTTGAGGAAATATAATTTTTTTATTTATTATTTTATTCTGGTGACCTAAGCAGTCAATTGAATTCAGCTGACTAATGTTTCTCTCAGATTTTGACTGTAGGAAATTGCGTTGATGGACCAAGATCTAAAAAGTGCTTCACTCTTTGACTTATCGTGGAAGTGAAATCATACTGCCTTTCTGCAAGCGTACACAGATTTGGGTTCCCTTCTTAACCACTTTGAGCTTAACGTCCTTGTGGAAATCAGCCCTCAGCGATAATTATGTTCTGTGATCATAGGTGACTGGATGGAGGAAGGAGATACCATACACGCCCTCAGGTGAGCTCATCGGCAGCAGAGGGATGAGCTGGTCATGGAAGAAGTTACAGATGAGCTTGCATCTTTCTGAGTAAGTACAACATAGTTGATTTATAAACCAGACATCATTCATTTTAGTGCTTGTAATGTTTTAAGAGAAGGTTTCTTTTCCCCTCTAGCTGATGGCAGTCATTCATCCAGAGGCAAGTTCTGAGCCTGGATTAAAGACTGACAAAAAAAAGTCTGTATGAAAAGTTATTTTTTCTTCTAATTTTCCAAAGCTTCCAGCAACTATGTGGCAGTCCTGGTTGGAAAGTGTCAATTGAAGAAAAGTAATTGAAAATCTGCATTGAGTATAATTAATCTACTTCCTTCCACTCTGGCATGTCACTATCTCAGCACATAATCAAAGGATGCTTTGGTCTCTGTTTAAGCCACAGCCCTGTGTCTGGAGCAGGGCTGCTGCAGAAAGAAAAGAGCTGATGTTGGATAGGACTTGGTTTATGAACACTACTTTGTCCTCTCTTTGTTTTGACATCCTTCTGTCAAGAAATTCAGAGGAAAAAGAGATGAGACTGTTAGATAGAATTTCTAGGTCAGACTGGTATTAAACAGAAACAACTAAAGTACTCATATTTCAAAAAGAATGGAGTTAATACTCCATGACATTTTGATTTAAATCATTCTTTTGTTTCAAGAGTGAAGACATTTAATGTATTTATTAATAGAAAGACAGGGGAGGAGAAGTTCCAGAAGGACCAAAATCCCTTAGTCGGGAACAATGTTATCCCCTAAAAACTGTCCTAATTAAATTTGCATACTCTGCAAAGAGAGCTGAAATAACGATTTGCTAAGCGATGAGTGTTGCTTAGTCGAATGTCACTTTGACTTTAGCACAGAAGTTCAGTGAAAAATCTTTTGCATGAGGATCCCTTCATAGAAGTCACACTTCATCTAACTTCTGGGGAAAAAAATAAAATCAGCCTAACTGTGTGTGAGATCAGTAGAAAGGACTATTATCTCAGTCTGAAAGCCACTGACATTGAAAGTCAGGCCCCATCTACAGAGTGAACGAAGGAAACACTGAATCTGTGAGGAGGTCCAAATCAAAATCTGGGTGCCATGGCTTGTGTGCAATGTCTAAACTTTTCCTCCCATTGCTGGCACTGTCTTAGATTTATCTCTATTATGTTGCCGTCAGTGCTCATTGATTTTGCACACTCCAGCTTGATGGACCATTTAATTAACATTAATCTGTTTTGAATATACAGACTACATAGGTGAGTAAGATACGTACACTGTAGTAACCAGTGTCTTGTTAAGTCCTATCTTTATACAACTAACTGTTGGTAGTCTATACCTCATTAACAGGTAAGGTCCTTATAAATTTCCTGTAGTGTGGCAATTCTTATTTTAACTTATTTTTAATGCAAGGTCATTGGCAAAGTTGTAAATGTAATTTCTTGCTGTAAAAACTGACTTGTAACGCCAGTCTGGTAAGTGGACTATACAGCTGGTTCTTGAAGATAGGCCTTTGAATCATTTGCCATCTGGTTACTTGGAAGTTTACGTAAAATGAATTTGGTGTCATTCTCCAGATGTCCAGCCTCTTTTGCCATTTATGTTAATTTACTCAGCTTGCTGGCCAGATCCGAAGGAAGGACAAAAAATGAATAGGTTGTGGCAATCAAATTTCTCTGTCTCTTACAGAAATGACTGAAAGGTTGGCAGGATGCAGTAGGAGAGCTGGCACTCCCATATTTTACTTTCCCAAAGCATTTCTTCTTGCAGTAGTCAGAGCAGCAAGGAATTTGTAGAAAACCTAGATAAGAATTTTTGTCTTACTTAAAGAGAAGATTTAATTCCCAGAGGATATGGTGTCTACTGGAGCAGTGGAAATGTACATTCAAGGTGAGCAACCAACATTAGCCAAGCTGAAAATTATTATAATGGATGAGAGAGGAGTAGCTGGTTACATATATATACATATATATATATATATTTTTTTTTTTTTTGTCCTATAATCAAGGTCAGGTGGGAAGAACGAAAGATTTATTCCAAGTTGTTCATGTATGTCTTGAATAAATTGTTATGATGGAAGAACAAGGGTTGTCTACCTTCTTAATGTAGGCATCAAACTACAGAATCATACAATCTACTTTGAGTCATTCTTTATAAAGAGGTGAATATAATGACTCAGAATTGTGGAAGGTGAAGTTATTGACTGTAAAGAACATTAATATTTGAAATAGGAAAACATTTGTGTTATGCCTACCTACTATGAAAGCTAACCACTCAAGTCACTGGGGTAAAAAATGAAGCCAAGTTTGTGATTTCTAGCTCTTTGATTCTAAGGTTAAACAGAGTCCAAGAAGTTTGCTAAAAGACTTTCAGATATGGGAACTGCAATGTTCCCAGGATGCTACTTACAACTCAGGCCTATGCAAACCGTATCTTTACAGTGGTAATCAAAGGAGGCACGTGCACTCCCAGGATTCGATACAGGAGGGAACTGAGTACCCTTCACGTGAAAGCACAAGAAGCACATCATTAGCTTTGCCTCAGGAGCAGATTTCTGTTTTTCTGAAAGGACTTACAATTAAGTGCAGACCTGTGATGCACATCTTAATCACTGCTTCTTAGAAGGACTGATTATTAAATGCAGACCTGTGATCCATATGGTAATCCCTTTCAAAAATCTGAATGCTCTTCAAGGCAAAAGGTCTAATGTCAGGTCTAGATCTTAAATCTCTTGGAATTTCACTGTCATTTTGCGTTTCACACAGGCAAAGACTCCAATAATAGATTAAGTTAAAAAAAAAAAAAAAAAGGAACAATGAACAAAGGCTGTGCTCCTTAAATCTGTTCTGGGAATTGGTATAAGCCATGTCAGCACATATACAGTTTTGCTGGAGTAAGCGAGGCTGTGGGCAGCCATCCTTGTCCAGCTGGGCTGTACTGACTGGAGATATTACTGTCCCCAAGCTGCTCATCATTTGCCTTCCCCCCCTCCACAGCCTTGCAGGTGACAGGAACCATGCCCCAGCTCTGCTTCAGCTGGGTATTTTGAAAAGGAGCCCAGGGGGACAGAATTCGCTGCCCACGCTGGGAGCAAGCAGGGAAGGGGAGGATCCCTGGATCTTCCTACCTTTGGAATGTGGATGGCACCATCTCCCAGAAAGAGCAGGCAACAGACAGCTGGGAAAGTGACAGCATATTCAAAATGCTGGGCTGATCTGCAAAATATCTAAAGCTTATTTTAGGATGGTTGTTCCTATATAACAGGGAGATTTTTCTAGTGAAAACAGGCTTAAAATATAGCATAGGCAGTCGTATGAAATTAAGTGTTCAAAAAGCCTGCATGGAATGAATATGCAGAAGGTTGTGCAGACACGTTTAACTTCGGCTGTTTGTGCAGCCTCTGTGTATTCTGAAGATAGCTTTTCTATGGAATGTATATATATAATGTATTTAACATAATCCAATGTTTTTTTCTATATGAAAAAGCATAAAATATCTTGACTTCTGTGATGAAAAATTGTAAAAAAAAATCTCAAAACTAATGTATTTAAATTGACTGATATAAAATGGAGTTTTTTTTTTAAAGGCTCTGAACATTTTCAGCAATGCAGACACTTTAATTCATGCTCTGTGCTTAACTAATGGCAGCTGTATTCTCCAAAATTGTACACTTGGTCCTGTCCTCCCACACTCTCTCACAGCTAACCAACAAAAGCTCTCAGGGTTTTAAAAATAATCTCACTGAGCTGAGGGCACAGGAGGCTTTTACACTGATGATATGCTACAAGCCTTTTGTAAATCAGTTTATCAAACCCAAGACAAAGCTGCAAATGTAGAGATAAAATTTTAACTCTAATTATGCATATGGTAATTATTAATAAAATAGTAAACTGATGGACAGCAGCCTAGTGCTCATTAAGTACTGAGTAATAGTTCTGCAAATGTCTCATTTATGTTGCTTTTAACATTCAGAAATCAAAGCATTAAAACAACCATTGGCATTTTTAATTAGTGACAAATCTAGATGATTTTGATGGAGCTGTAATTTTATGGAGAACTGATACTTCTCATCATCACTGATGCTAATTGGCTGGAGCCAGTGAGAAGTTTAGCTGACCTCAGTCTTACTTGCACAATGAAATTTAAGTAGCTGGGCTTCAAAATGGGATGCCTAATTTAAACTAAAAGAGTATATAGATTTAGATTAGGTTCTAGGAGGAAATTTTTTACTCAGAGGGTGGTGAGGCCCTGGCCCAGGCTGCCCAGAGAAGCTGTGCGTGCCCCATCCCTGGAGGTGCTCAAGGCCAGGCTGGGTGGGGCTCTGAGCAACCTGGTCTGGTGGAAGGTGTCCCTGCCCTCAGCAAGGGGCTGTTACTGGATGGTCTTTAAGGTCCCTTCCAACCCAAACCATTCTGTGATTCTATGAATATAAACCACATTTTAGACAGTGTTATGTCTAGCACAACATACTGATCAAAAGACAGACATTTTTTTAAATCTTTGTAACTGTTGGTGCAAATTATCATAGCCAAAGAATAGGACAAAATCACTCATCTTCCCAGAAGATTCATCTATGTAGAAATGATATTTATCTGCAGTCCTTACTATGTAAGGACTTGTACATTGACACATTCTGCTTTATAGTCATGGTACTGAAAATTCCAAGCAACTAGCTTGCAATGCAACCAGAAAAAAAAAAAAAAAAAAAAAAAAAAAAAAAAAAAGGTGATGGTTTATATATATATATCTTTATGTACTTTTGCTGGCTGTATTTAAGGTTTTTCAAGGGTTTTGCCCTCCCTGTGGATGCATGGTGTAGTCTCCAGCTTTGTAGCATCTCTTTGTCACTGTGCATCCCTTGGTGCCAGACAGGAGCTCGCCACTGTGTCATTGGCAGTCTCTGTTTTTGGGGCAGTTGTCTCTACTTACCGTAATGTTCATCTGAGTGCTGTGACTGTGCAGGGCACGCACAGTGGTTCTAGTGCTTTTATTACTGGGACCACCTACGAAAATGTTTGTTAGATTACTGTTGACTAATCTTTAACTATTGACCTAGCTTGAGAGTAGTTCAAGGGTAGTCCCTGCACCAGAATGACATCACACAACTGGAAGCAGGGCAGTGGCACTGCCCAGAGCTGTAGGATGATCCAAATACCAGGCTTTAATATGCCAGAAATTCACCTAGAAAGATCTTGAGGGCTGGAAAAGAAGACGAGCTGGGCAAAAGGCAGACATTTGTTAGCCTTGCTTATAGTGAAAGGTGTCCTGATTTACTCCCTGATTCTAGTGCAGTGCTGCAACTTGAGATGTGTTCTGGAAAGTAAGCAAAGTCAGTTGCTCTTTATGTCTCATGGTGCCATGCATGTCTTCCCCGCTGCCAGCAGCAGCTTTCCTCCCGCACCTTGGCCCCATATGCTGACTGAGAGGGGAAGCACCTCCATATGTGTACAGGCATGATGCTAGGCTGATTCACCATGTCAGCTCCTTTTGAGCCTTACTGAATCTGTGATTTCAGCCATTGTAAATGTGGGAGTCCAATTCCCTTCCCTGCTTGTGTTGCTGTTCTAGCATCATGCTAATGAAATGCTGCTGGCTGCTGAAATCAGCGGAGCTGCATTTTAAAGCAAGAGTAGTCAGTGGCAAATCCAGCATATGGTTTTTAACTCTAAGTAATCACTAGAACTGTGCTGATAAAAAGAGATGTGGGACTGAGCAAGGGAATAGGGGAAAGTAGATAAAAATTAATGGAATGAAGCTAGGAAAAGCAAGAGGAAGGAAAAAGCCTGGGAGAATTAGGAAGAAAGAGGATGGAAACAGAAGAATCATTGTTGGACAAGCAGGACATATCAAAAGTGAAGTAACAAACACTGGCAGCACAGTGGAAGAAGAGAAACACAGAAAAGAGGGAAATGAATAATGTATTGCTCCATTTGCACTTCAGTTCTAAAGTGGATTTTGGAGTTATTACTGCAATCTTAAAGTTTTCCAACTGAATTGGAATCAAGCTCTTACTTCACCCTTCACATCCTATTAGGCAGCTCTTAGATCATTACTTATTTATAGGTGCTTATAATCTTCTATCCTGACTATGTTAGGTTTCCTACAGCTGGAGCTCCTTGAGCTTTATGTGTGTTCCCTGTGGCACAGGCTAAACGCAGCCACCTCTGCATCCATCTGAAGCTGGCCTCCCTTTTGATCGTTTCATTTTGAGTTTCCTTTTCCCTTCTAGAACCTTCCTAACAGATTCTCTTTACCTTACTTCATTTTGCATCATGCTATCAATTGTGTTTACAAGGCAGATTCCATCTGCAATGTGCTTCCCTCTTCAAAGATACTGCAGCCATATCTCATACTGCATTGCCCTCTACTCCTTGAATCTCTTCTGTATACTCCCTTCTCCTCTGAAGCCAAGATCTAGAATGGTATCATTAAAGTGTGTTTTATGGTGTAGAAGCTACATTTTAACAGAAGAAAATTTCCCTGTCAGTGACAGTCACTGAGATGCAGTCTAGTGTAAGCTGCATCCTTTCAAGTACAATTTGTACATTTTGAGCTCTTTAGGGCAAGTTCTGCATTTTGTTCTGTGGATGGAAAATACCTACCACAAGGGTACAAGAAAGTCATTTCAGAAAGTGCTGAAAGTCTTCATGAGAAATGGCCCCAATAAACAAGCTTTGACTTGCAGTCTCGTTCTTCAAGCTTTTGCTTTAGGCTACTGAGTTCTCTGAATCTCTACAAGAAAAGGAAATGGAAAAGAAATACAAAGATGATTTGGTTTACAACTGAATGAGGTTTGACACTGAGAAGAGATGGCTTGACTGCCCAGCTTTGTGCACCTCTTTCCCACCTTTGGGCCTTCCACTGCCCTTACCACTCCAGCAGGGAGGGATTTAACTTGTTGCACATTTCATTTTCTCATAGCTTGAGGCAGAGAGATTAAGGCTTTTCTGCCTTCTTCTACATCTGCTGTATAATGAAAGGAATTAGCAATAGGCAGTCTTAGTGATACACCCTCTCTAATGCTGGAGAAAGGACCATCAGTGCAACAATTCACTGTTTTTGTAATTAGCCGATTACTCTGTCCTAATATCTTTGGTGAGCCAAAGCAGTCATCACAATTTGCCCCACCAGCCCTACATCTGCTAGTGGAGCAAATGACAGGTCCTGTCGATCACACTCCTCGCCAAGAGAGGAAGAGCTGATTGTGCTTAGTGAGAAATTGAATTACAGTCAGAGCAGGAACTCAGTTCTAACTTCATTTGTTTCTCAATGTATTCTTAAAATTATTTTGTTGTTTGCTTAAAAGTTACTGGTTTGCTTCAGCAATCTAGCAGTCCAACATATTTAAAATAGGCATTTTGAAAATAAGAAGATAAAATAAGATTGTAAATATGATTAAGGAATGATTTCAGCCTTCAATACAGGAAACATACAGGCATTGACAACATATCTGTGTGTCATCAAATCAAGTTTCATTGTTTTCAACATAATTAATGTTATTTTTAAGCTCACCAAAATAATATGTCTTCAGTTGTGTAAGCTGGTAGAGTTTGGGATTTTCAGAAAACTGAAATCTTCCATTTGTGCTTTAGAAAATTGTCTTTGAACATTTTAATGGCTAACAATTTCTTGTAAAATCATTTTGTTTGTCTTTATAGTATTCTGACAGGAATAGAGTTGCTGGTTAAAAACAGAACCATTAAAGTACATGTAAGCAATTAAATGTTTCCTTTGCACCAGGAAAGTCTGAATCCCGGTGAAATTACCTATTGTATCTGAGGAAATGTGATGTTACAAATCAGGCTGTTAAAGCCTGCTAAGATACTCAGCCTGTGTTTCTCTTATGTGTAAGAGGAAACAATTGTGTGTGCATGGGAGGGGCGATGGGAAGGGCATGCTATTTAATATTTGCCCACAGTCTAGAAGCCTTACTCAGTGTGTATACAGGCATTAATCAAATTAAACAACCATTAACTCCTGGAGTCGGTGGGACTGCCACGTACACAGCCTGAAACACAAGTACAGCAGTGTGGGCTATGTCTGTGTTGTTCTTCGTGGTCACACCGATTCTCCAGGCTGAGCTTTAATCTTTGCCGTGCACTCCGTTCTGGCACCCCAGCTTTCCATGTTCATATCACCTGCGACACACCGGGATGCTCTTGTGTGTCCCACAAACCTTTAAACCTTGCAGGCTTCCTAGTACATGCTTCCCCAGCTTTGTCTGCATCCCAGTCTTACCGACAGCCCACAGACACCACCAACCATGTCATCTGTCCCTTCACCAGACTGCTCAGAGCCTGCATGACCCTGCTGCCTCATGCTCCCATGGCTGACAGCAAGTCACGTGCGACCTGGCACTGGAAGGCCATACAATGCCTACTCTCAGCTCACCTAGGCTTACCTCTTCCCCAAAAGGAAGGATCAAAAGGAATTAAAGTTGGTCGTGGCACCGGCCAGCCTTCATCCGCCCACCCCATACTGTCATGTCCACAGCTCTGGAGAGCCATCCCCAGGCACAAGTGTCACTGGGTAACGAGATGCCAGCACCTGCTGCTAGGACCATTACTCAACAACACACTCATCTACATCAGGCACAACCACCATTTATTACGAGCCTTTTTTTTATTTTTGACTTATGACTACACAAATAGCAGAACTGAATGTTCTCCATTAGGCTTTTACAAAATGTCTTCCCATCTGCATATAAATGTTAGCACCTATTTTATTTTTTTTTTTGTGTGTGTGTGTGCTATTGCTACAGCTTTATTGATCCCTTAGCTCATGCAATCCATGTACAACCATATACAGACTTTGACCCAGGTTATCACCTTATATTGATGCTATTTGAATTTGGAGTAGTCCCAAGGTATTTTACAGGTCTGCAAGCGCTTACAGTTTGCAAAGTATTTGGTCAAAGTCTCCAGTCAAGGATGGGCCAGTGTCCCATTTGCTTACAGCAGTTTTAGAGTAGGGAAGCCAGAATGCACTGGTGAGACCACTTGTCCTGCCACATCTGACACAGCCACAGCATCCACAAAAGCTCAAGAGGAGGAAAGAGTCCTCTCTTCTTTCTGACAGGAGACAACTCTCATAGAAAAACAAAGGGCAGATGTTTTCAGGCCTCTGTTCCCACACCAAACAGGATACACCCTGCACCCTAGGAGAGGGGAGGTTGAGAGTGGCCATGATCTCAAGCTTGAGCTAAAATGGTATCAGAAAAAGCCTGCCTGATGTGAGATCAGTCTTTAGTTTCAGTTCAGCAAAACAGGGCAATTCTCTATAATTAGTGACAGAAGAAAAATCTGTCTTTTACATCACATAGAAGATGCATCTGTCCCTCTTAGGACAATAGTGACGTGTCCACAGGGATGTGTGCTTTTTAATTGCTCTTTTTGAGGTACCTATACCCAAATGGCAAAAATCTCATTATCCTTCTCTCTCCTTCTTGGCCTGGAAATCTTTTAAAATATTCCCTCTGGAGATCAGGTCCATGATTTTCAGACCATATACTTAGCGGGGCCTGTTGCTCACTCAGATCTCGAGAAGGCCCAGATGCTCTGCTCCTCCCCATCCTCTGGGTGTGAGCTCTCCCTTATGGAGGCTGCTGCATGGATCTGGTGGCTGGGGGCTGCAAAATCCATCATCATGCTGTAATTTTCTGATTATGGGCAGTTTAACAGGAGCAGACAAAAATCAGGCACAGAACCTTGGCATTGATGTTCATATTTCTCACGTCCCGTATTTCATGGCCTGTTCTTGCCACGTGAACTACACACGGCATTGCCTTCTGTTCAGCCTTCAGCTGTGTCAAGCATCTTAGCTGTGACTTTCTTCGGAGGGAGGGAAGCTGTCCCTGTGGTGGCCACAGATGTGGCTGAGAGGGAAGGGTCTGCCCCTTGTGTCTTCTCAGCTGGTTTTCACAGGGCAGATTGTCTGGCTTGGTGACAGCCTCTTTGTACAGAACCTTGTCCAGCTGTTGATAGGTAGGGTAAAGCTGCTGAACTGCTCCAGACTGATGGTCTTTGTCAAAGGAACGAGCATGTTCCACACAGAGGTTTCACGCTGAAGTGAAATGGTTTTCTGATCTGTGTGTGTTGGCCTGGGGCAGATCCACTGCCCCTGAACCACAGCAGCAGCAGGAAAACAGTGCTCACCCTCACCACCTCAGCTGCTGTGACAGGGCACGTGAGGAGGAAATGGCTGCTCTGTGACGCACAGCAGCGGGCACAGGGAGGAGGCACAGGGTACCTCGGGGGGCTGCGGGCCTGCAAACTGTATTCCGGCAAGGTGCTGTGGCTGTGGATGCTGTGAAACTACCCGCCTGCCTCCTCGCAGCCACACCTCCATCTAGGTAGCATGGGTGACTGGGGGACAAGGACTCCTGCAAGAACTCCAGTCCAGCAGCACCAGCACAAACGCTTGGTGCATAATGCCACTGTCAGTGTTAAGAGAGCTAAATTCATGTTTGTTTGTTTTTTTTCAGGAGTCAGGTGGTAGATAGCTTTAATTAGGAACTTAGCCATAAAGCACAAGGACGTTATCAACAAGATCATCAAGGCACTGTAATTCTAATGTATGCTTTTTATACCCTGAATATTGCAAGTTTACTCTCTCTCTTGCATGAAGCATTGTGAGCAGAATCTTTGCTGAAAGGAATTCCAACTGTTTTCCTATCAAAGACGCACAGTGCCAGCACATATGTTCTGTCTGAATTGTGAAATGGAGAAAATGGAATGGGAGACAGCTGTGACTAGGTTAATAGTAAATTAGCATTTTTCCTATCGGAGTGTGAAGAAGGAGGTGAGAAGCATTGTTAATTCTCAATCTCCCTAAAGAGTCTTAAGAAAACTAGTCAGTTATCTTGCAACTTAACATTTTGCAATGCTGCTTAACATTCAGCTACAGTAAGTGAAAACCAGCACTGGCTACTGTGCCGTACTTATTAAAGCTAGCAGAGCATTACAGGAAAAGATTTACGGTTACTTGCAGGGATGGAGGGAACGTTCCCAGCGAGAGGGAAAAGAAAATAATTCACAGTGCAAATGTTACTTTTATTTCGTTTGTATATATACTATCTATTATATCCTAGTGCTCCAAACTTAAAATATAGTTGTTTTTTAAAGAAAAATAACCCTTTCAATAATGAAATATACTTTCGTGTAACAAATGAACACACAGTGCGAATACAGTTTTAGATTATTGACCAGTTGTCTCAATACTGAAGACACACGCATAGATTTAAACACCTGAGAACATTAACTGCCCTAAGTACTGGGGAGTAATCTCACTATGATTGGTAAAGTTACTCAGTGCTCATATCTGTACGAGTGAGATCTTTTCTCCTGTTAAATCCCCATGCATTCAGGTGATAATATACTCTTTTGACTGTTGCATGATAGTATGCTTAATCTTGGAATAAAGCACAAAGAAACACGGGCTTATTGAATAATAATATTCCTTTAGCGATGTATTCTGAGTACAGTGCTTTATCAAAAAGCAAAAACACGGCATCCTGTAAGTTCCCCAGGCTAATTGTGTGTTGGGGTATTACAGAAGATAAGTGTTACGCTTTTGCATGCTGTCAGTAGGTATGGAGGGACAATCTGGGTGGGCTGAGAGCTGGAGGAACCAAGCTGATAATGAGCCCAGCAGTTGCTTAGCTGGGATCTGCCCTGATCCTTCACTCTTCTGTCCTACCTTCCCAAATACATCCCCTTTAAAAGCAACCAGTACTAGTATATAACTTCCACACTGATGTAAATATAACAAACCTTATTAAGCAATAAACGTTCCTCGTATGCCTCCTCCCATTTCTTCACAATCAATTTCCTGTTTGTTTGGGTTGGTTTTCCCACATCATCTGCAAATGGACTTTGCTTTGAAACCTGACAGGCATGAAAAGCAGCTCCTGTAAGAAGGCAGGATATCTCTAGTGTTTATGCCTTTCACATACTAGCAGTAAGAAAGGAACCTCTGAGAACAGTGGCAGTGAATGTTGGGGCTAAGGCTGGAGGAGGAATCAGTTTTGTAATGCTCCAGAATAGGCTTGAAAAGATTCTTTTAGTAACCTTTCTACCAGGCTCAAAGCATTATCTTCTTGCTTTTCGACTTGAGCGCTCAGCCAGTATTCAGAGCTGCTCCCAATTACTCTGCTGGTAGGGAAAATGGAGTTTTACAATCAGGCCTTTCTTTAGCAAAATTCAGTTTATTCACAGAGAAATCTACACAGTGTACTGCTTGTGTGGACACACTGGGAACACATGGCAGCCAACAGCTCACTTCCTCACGTCTTCTAAGCTGTCCTTCCCAGTGAGCTTCCCCTCAGGAGCTCAGCGTGCTCCTGTTCTGTGTGCCTCTGGTCAGCAGACGCAGGTCACTGCTGCCAGCCTCCTGCTCATGGGGTACAGCCTCGCCCCAGCCTTGCCCTGCTGCCCCTAGCCTTCAGCTGCACATTTAATTAATTTAATTGCTCCTTCACTTGCCAGGGACAAAGGACGCTAGCCTGCTTGTGGGCACTCTCCAGGTGTTCTGCTAACGACAGACACAGGCTTCTTCCAGCACACCAGCACACGTATCTTCCTCCTGAAACTCCACAGCTTCAACACAAAGAATATTTGTTTCCTTCTACATGTGTTGTCTTATTTCCAGCACCTGCAGAAAGCATAAGGAAAGTATGATACTGTCTATTCCAACTGATGTGTTTGTTGAATGTTTTAATATGTATTTATATTAACATTACACAATATATCCCTCAAAATGAAAAGGGAACCCTGTTTCACACATGGATTAAGAAAGGAATATAAGCACCAAGTGTGGGAAATCTAGCTGCCCCAGATCAGAGCGAGACCTTTGGCATGGACCATTACTCCTCACAGATCTGAACAACCCATGAAGCAAAAACATAGGGGCATGGGCTATTTGATTTTATGTGAAAGACTTTTAGATCCTCATTTTTAAAAGCACAATTGGATCACTTAATACTGCAAAGTTTAAACTAGGTGCGAGTGTGAAGTCTCCTTAGAGAAGGAAAGAGACCTCTGTTGAACAGAACATAGGAAAACATCAAAACAAGAAGTGGAGCAAATATCTTACTTGGTAATAACAGTTATGAACTCTACTTTCAAACCTTTGTTAGTATTATTTTTAAGCTGGTAGCATTTAACCTATTATTGTTTATAGAAGGAAGTTATATTCTGTGACAGAATTTAAATTAAAATCCTAGCTATGGTGTCATTTTGATAATATTTTAATTCTGGGACTGTTGCCATCGTGTATTTATAACACAGAATTTTTTGCAACTGGAAGCGCTATCCATAGTAGTTAACAGACTGAGTTGTATCTGTGATCCTGCAGTTATCTATTATTTTAATATGCTAACTAAGATTTCACTGGAGCTGATAGTATGGCAAATCTTGACTTTAAAACACAACATATTAATGGAGAGGAAGACACAACCTTGCTAGTTCTTTTACACTGAATATTTTCATGGTTTGACTTTATCTAGATTTTCACTGCTGAGAATACTATTCTTGTTTACATAATGTTGAACTTGTTTTATCCTGCAGGGAGTTCATGACACACAAACCAAATGTTTTAACAATTGTAACAACTAAATATGATGGTGTTTAATATTCTTGCATTCATAATGAGACTTTGTTGACTGTTTAGTCTGTTAATTCTTTTGTAAGATGTTGCCTCCTACACTGGAAGAAAATACGCCTGCTTCCTTTGTATTTAGATCAATAAAAAACAGCATTTGAGGAAATGCTACATCAGACCTATTATCAGTACTCTTCAAATTTGTCAAACATAAGATGACTGATCTGTTATTTTGGTGCTCTGCAGAGCTAGCACGATAATCTCTAAGTACACAATTTAAACTGAATAATTACTAGAAAGGCATTGAGAGATTCTCGTCTGGATACCTTTAGAGTCTACTGAAATTAAGAAAATAGCATTTCCTGTAATTTTCTTTATGTTTATGTAGATCATATATTTTTTCTGTATATGTATTTGATTTATTATATTTCATTTTATAACATCTCGTTTCTGAAACTCTGTTTTCTGTATTACATCAGTGAGCAGCTACAGCAGTCTGGTTGTTTTTTTTATAAAATTACTACAGTAGATGAACTGGTAAATTGGCTATCTAACAGCCATTTTACATTTTCAATTTACCAGTCTTTGATGATGTCTTGTTTTGAACAGTATTTTCCTGATTAAGGCATTGTACAATCCCTTTGTATTTCTGTAACAAGTAACTAGACTTTTTTTAATTTGTTAGTAATTACTCTTACAGGACTGTTTGCTGAGCAAGCTAAATAAATGTAGAAAGTCATTCCACCTGTGGCACAACTCAGAGCTCCTGGAGTATGATCAGTACCAGCAACTCTGCTGAATTAAAAATGTACAGAGAGGGATTCTCACAGATTAAGCTACTCTGGAGAGGATTAAATATATATGTCAGATAACCTGGCAGCGTAAGACTGACAGTGTAATGCTATGAAAGTGAAATGTGATTGTAAATTCCCTTTTCCTTGCAGCTGCTAGTAGCTAGCACTGCCCAGACCAGGATGTAAGTGCATGCACAGTCACGCTAGTGAGGAGAGGTGTGGGTATGGGCTCAGACTTTTTGCTTGGCAGCCTGTGTACAGTGGCATAATCATATAGCTCCCTACAGTGGCCAAATCCGTATGGTAGCCACATGGCGTATGTGCCTGATTGCAGATACACTTCATCTCCTGCATTCACATGCATTGCAGTTTTTTGGAAAAGAAGGAATTGAGTTACCTGGCAGGATATTCCCGTTTCACTTCCAGAACAAAGCGTGCCACCTGGCACACGTGCACATCTGCCCCAGAGGAGCAGCTGAGCAACCACATGTGATGGTGGCTGTGTCCCTAATCCCCTGCGAGATACTCAGAGACCACAGCAATAAATGCAGTATAAAAATGGAGGCTGAATAAAGTTGCATGAAATATGGTCTGCTTCCACAGGAGTTCGTGGGTATTTTGTTCTTGACTTCAAATTCACCTAGAACTCTGCCCATGCTATTTCAAGGTAATTGGAAAGTTTTCTTGAAAGTTTATATCAAAATTGGAATAAAATCCTTTTTATTTTTCTTTTAAATGAAGGCTTTCTATATATTTAACTAGACAATTTTACTGATTATCATTGTACTATCTGACTGAAGAGGAACCAAAAAGTCACGTCACTACTAACTACCGAACTGGTCACCTCTCCAAGGCTCTGAAAAGTCCTATGAGATTTTATAGCTGCATCTAAAAGTTATCTGATCCAAATCTGAACGAAAATATTAAGGTGTCGTATGTCTCTGCAACTGCATCCTCTGACTTGTTATTAGTCCTCTCCAGTGTAGGTACATACAGATTTCCTTATTTATTACCTTAATTAAATCTACAATAGTTCAATATATGTTTAGCAAATTGTAATTACTAGTATTTCTTTATATATAACAATAATTTTCATCAATCCATCTTTTCATTTCCAATTCCTCAGATATGTTTCTGGCACTCCCTGAGCTTACAGAATATAATTACAAGTCATTCAGTAATTTTATTAGTTAATACCCTGAAGACTATGGGATGCATATCTTCTAGACTTGTTCATCTTTATATATTCTGTTTCTTCATGTATTCCCTTACCTGCCAGATCACCAGATATAGTGACATAATCTTCATTACTTAATTATAATTATTAGTCAAGGGGTTTCTACCCCAGACATGCAGCTTCTGAACAAAGTGTCTTGAACAGATAAGCAACAGGTTTAAAAAATAAACCACCTGACACTGGGAATATTATGTCCTGGCCGTCTGAGAACAGTAGGAGAATAAATACTCATTTATTATTTGGAGAATTCTATGTAATGAACAATGACAGAATGAAGACTGTATGTGCATCCATTGCTAAAATCTATTCACTCTTGAATGCACTGCAATTCAAAGTACTTATTTCCCTCCACATATATATATATATATATATGCATGCATCATTTAGATGTATATATATATATAGAGAGAGAGAGAGAGAGAGAAATGTTTTTTATGTTACATATGTGGGTTGGGGGTTTTCTTGGAGAGAAAAACATGAAGGGGGGGGATGGAGTCTGAAATTCCAACTACATTTGCAAGCAATTCACACTAGCAGCTATAAATTTCACTCAAGAGATTTCCAGGTGCTTGGTGCACATCTATACATGGGGAGCATCTCCCAGGAGATGAAGCTTGATGGCTGCATTAAAATGAATCAAGGGCCTTATCTTGATGCAGGGTATTTGCATCCCTGCTCTCTGTGAATCCTTACTTCATGGAAGTCTTTTGCATTTGCACTGTCCACAGTTTTTTGAAAAGAAAGCAGATGAATAGGCTTCCTACTAATGAGTTGCAATAACAGCCTGCTGGCTTTCCTGACATCCATTTCATGACTGTGCTTGTCTTCTATAGAGGCAGTTCTTTAATTGAGTTTACTACACACTTCATAGGATACTTGAAATCAGAATCCTTGAGCTGTTGGCACCATGCATTCATGCTGTGAGACATCCACCATCCAAATCTTCTCAGTTTAAATGGAGAAGGTGGGCACTATCTCATTCTTTACGTAGGAAAATAGACTCAGAAAGACTTTGGTTTGTTTTTCTCATCATCACTGAGAATAACCGTGGCATGCTCAAAATGTTATCTCCTGATTTAGTCTCCTGTCGAACAAGATCAGTTTGTGCCAGCTCCTGGGGAATTCCTGTCAGCAGCACTTCGATCTTGAATTATTCTTGACCTTCCTTTTTTTTTTTTTTTTTTTAATTTTCTTCTGGCAAAGCCTAAATGCCACAAATGGTCGCAGAGATACGTAGGTCTTACAGGCAGGTTGGACCGTCCTGTGCAGAACTGCCTGTACTGAGAGTGAGAATTTAGTCTGGGTTTGTTTAACGGGTAGTTGCAGTAGGCAGCAAACAAAAATACAGGTGATACGTTTCACTTCTCTGTGCTGCTGGTTGGAGGAACAGAAAGTAAGTAATGAGCAGACCTCTAGAGCCCACAGCTGCAACAATATATGGAGATTTTGAAGACCTTTCCTTTGTCTGGGACACCTTACTCCTCCAAGCAAGAAGCGCTGGGCCTGTACCAAGCCAGGGGAAGCCAGCAGGGTCCCTGCAGGCAGCAGCAGAGCTGGGGGTTGTCTTGATAGGTCTCTTGATGTCCCAGATTGCTGGAATGAAGTTTCATAGTCCTGCCTCTATTTTCAGCAGGTTTAATCTCCTCCTACAGGAGGAAATTGCTGGACCAAGACAGGGATTTGTTCCTGTTTTATGTTCACATTCAGGCTAGGAAGTTGAAGTCTTCCAAGGAAGCAACCAAGTGAGTTTTATCATCTCCTCAGTGTCTACAGCAGCTTCTCTAGAAAGCATTATCTGTTTAGGGGATTTAGAGATTAACAGCATGGCCAGTGTGTATACTGTCTCTGGACACACAGATTAAGTGTGAGGAAATATTGGCTTCCCCTCAGTTTCTATCCTTCCAGCTCTAGATCTGCGATGAATGGGGAGGGTGGCACTGGGGGATGAAATGAGAGATGGGAGTTCACTGTCAGCTAGCTGGGTTTCTGTGACACAGACCAGCCACCAGGGACAGGATTGCAGATAATGATGAAGGGTTTATTATTGACAGAGCCTTTGTCTTTATCCTTCTGCCCCGGACAGTCGGGAACAAACAAGTAAAATTTGAACACTGTGAAAAATAACAAAATGCTTTTCTGAATTTTAAGAGCCTCACATGCTAGTTCAGAAGACAATGATCCCGGCTGCCAGAATTTCCAGGAGTCCTAGATATCTCCTGCAATGCAATTATGCAGGCTCAGTAGAAAAAAATATTCTGCACATTTGGAGCTAAAGGACAATATAATAAATGACTGCAGTGAGCTACGCTGCTATTGCATCAGATTACATCTGAATCCTCTACTAGTGGGTTTTCTGGTGTTGGAAATCTGCCCTTCACGATCTCATTGTCCTCCTGTTTGTTTGCTTACATCCTCCTTGATACTGCAATACTAGTGCAAAGCCAAGGTAGATTAGAAGCAGCTGTTTTGCAACAAACAAACAGAACCTTTTGTCTGTTAGCTGTTATCATTTTTTTTTTCCAGTGGGTAAAAAAAAGCCAGCTGTCTGTTTGCAGACAAGAAAAACTTCAACAAATGGTTGAACTTTTCACAAATGGAAAATTTGGAGCTTGATCCAAGAGTGGTTTCAGGAAACCCTGACATTAGTAGAGCTTCATAGAGTTCAGGGAACAATGCTAATTCCTGCAGTTCATGATATAGCCTCTAGCTCTAAAATTTCTGAATGCTGCCATGAAAATATTTCACTGTTATTGTCCTACTGCTCACTTGGAGTGTGTCAAAGGCTTCTGCAAGCCTGACAGGAATATATTGAAAACATCATTTACAACAAATAAGCAATGTAACATAGCAGGACAGAAGCCTGAAAGGGAAAAAAAATGAAGTGCAAAACTGTCTGTCACAGTGGAAAACTAAAATGTAAATCAACTTAATCTAGTCCTCAAGGCATTTATTAGTATATTGAAATGCTTCTCCAAATTACCACGCTAATTCTAACACCCTGATCTCTGTGGCTACAGGGGCACAGGGAACACGAGGCAGTTTCTCCCACCTGGAGAGCAGGATCCCCTGCTCTCACTTACAGCAGATGCACTGAAAGATGTGATGGGATTCAGACACCCAGGCCTGAATTTGCTCCTGTAGCTCTAGATGTAAGATGTTCCGTTGGTATGTTCTGTGAAGAGTAGGTGACAAAATGTGGATGTCATAATCTTAAACTTCCCTTCACATTTGTATGTGTATGTATGTTGTATGTGTGTATGTCTGCTATCCTGCAGAGCTGTCACAAACATGCCCTCCTCTACACATCTGCACCATGTGGTATTCACCAACTGCAACTCACTTCTACGAAATGGCATTAGGTATGATTTAGCCAAGCAAAACGTTTTAAAAATATTTAAAAAGCGACCCAGCAGCTACTGTGAAAGAAAAATAATGTACTTCAGTCTCAGTTCTGCAGAACTGTAGAAATCACTCTAACCACATATTGGGAAGGAGACTGCCTAAGCTCTGGAGCGCGATAAAGGGATGCAAAGTTCTTCTGGATGAGATCCTGCCCTCCAAGTCACAGTCCTCCACCTGGGTGCCAAGGGTGCACAGGACACACGCATGAGCTGGAACCGTAGCTAAAGATTAACTGGACTCAACAAAAGATTTAAAAAAAATCTACTGGGCAAAATATATATGACACACCACATTGGCTGCATTTTCTTCCAGACCTGTCTTCATGTAGAACATAGTCGCAGTGAGCAGAGTTTACTCTGCTTTTATCTTGGGCTGTTTTATAAATGTAATTCACTACTTCAGACTTCATGCTGTCTCTGTCTTGATGATCAGTGGGAACACGATCTATGTGCAGGCCAGATGCAGGAGGTTCTAATTTAACCTAATTAAAAATAAGAATATTACCAGTGTCAGTATGTGGCTTGAAAAGATAATTGCTTCAAAAATTGTGTGTAAGAAAAAATAAATTGAATTTAGAAAATGAAAAATGCAGCACAAAAAGAGTACGCTTTTTAATAGCTCCTTTTACAGTAGCTAATTAGCCTCTTAGGTTTTGAAAACTGCTTGTGAAATGTTCTGTCTGTATTGAGGAGATTTTTGATGTTCTTTCTAATCATTAAGTCTTCAGTCTTTGCTTTTTCTCTCCTTCAGAATATTCAGGTTGTTTTTTTTTTTCTTTTCCCCTTGGTCTTCAGGTTTGGCTGCTCTAAAATTGAAATAGCACTAATCGTTCAGTTCTTCATTCTGTCCATGAATCAGATGAACAGTTGCAGTCTTTCTGTGACTGGTTAATTATTCAGAATTATTTGACTGATATATAAATAACTTTGCTATAAATTCATTGCTTTGTCTAGACCTTAGGCTTTTTTTGTTGTTGTTTATGTGTGTGGCTTTATGATAAAGTTTTCTAAAGTAATGCATATACATGGGAAAAAAAAAAAAAACACCAGGTTTTTGTAAGAGATTTTAGTGACAGAAGTTTCTTTCAGGTATCAGGGAGCATATTCTGTTCCTTACTCCTGAGAAGCTAAATCCAAAGGCAAGGGAATGGCTGCTAAGAGCAGCCTTAGGTCCCTAATGACTGGAGCAAAAGAGTAGATTAGTTCTGAAATGAGGTATGACTACAGACTCAGGTTCTCTGCTATTTTTTGATGTTGTTCCACCAGTTTAGATAATCACAGGTGCTTATCTAGTACATAGGTAATCCTGTAGTGAAATAATGCCAACACAGTGGTTACCAGACAGTTCTGGGTCTGGCATTAAGGATATTGACAGAGGAATGAAGGTATCACCATTAACAATACTGACAGAGGAATGAAGATATCACCAGGCTTGTTGATCTTTGCCTGCCACCTAGGTCTGCAGTGCCATAATAAGAGCTAAGCTGGTTTAGGTGACTGTAAGGAAAGAAGTTTTAACACTGGTGTTGCTAACAGGTTGTAGGTACTCATCTAAGCACTGTGTTCTGCGCTGTAATTGCATGCTGCATTAGGTCACGCTTTGTCACAAGGCTTAGTCCAATCTGAACTGACTTCTGTTGGGTTGTCCTTGCAGCAGCACCGTACTTTAATAAATGAACAAGCTTGGGCAGCTTTTCCAGAACTGTCTAAGACTAAATAATTAGTCAACAGCTATTCATGCAGCATATGACAGAAGTGCTGTTACTGTCAGGAAGGCTAGGAGCCTGTGACTACAACTCATGACTTAATCTGAACAGTTAGTTGAACATAACACATTTGTAATAATATTTAAACAATAATATCTGATACTTGTAAGCGAGTCCAGATTCAGATGACATATATAGGAAAAAACAACTACTATTATACTAGGGACATGAATTCTTTTTAAGTTAGCGAAGAAATTTTGCAGGTAGTTCTTAAAACTTGCTTGTATACAAAGCCCTTCTCCTGCTGGAGATCTAGTTCCTCTGTTGAGGCCTTAGGCAAAAATGCTCACAAACTGCCCACAAACCTACAGTCCCCAAGTGACAAAGCATGGAAAAAGAGCCCTGACCTATTCCAAGTGCTCTGCAGCAGTTTGAAAAAAAAAAAAAAAACTAGTGTGAATCCCAGAAGCAGTTACTGAGGCACGGTGCTGATGCTGAAACGCCCTACAGAATTAGTTTGGGTCTGAGGCCATGAGGATGCAGCTACACTGCCACTGGCTCCAGATGTACTTCCTTTGCAGTTAGCAGAGCTATTTGGCCTGTTTTCTGCTGCCCAGCATACAGCATGTCTGATGTTTGTACATTCCTTAGCAAAATGGGACCCTACCCTTGACTGGCCTCTCAACGGCACAGGATACCAATTATAAATAGGAAATAAATGATCACATAAGGCATTTAATGTGTTTTCTCCAGCACGCTACAGCAATACCAATATGTACACCAGCACAATGCAATCAGATGCTGATGTATGCAATACATTTTTAACCCAATGGACTTCATCCAGACATGTCTGGCACCATCTTCTATTGTCTTTCATCACTTTGCAGTGAAGTCATGTAGAGTAGGCTTGAGGTGGCTGTGGTCTAGTACTAAAATTAATGTTGAATAAAAATCAAGTTTATTAGTACACTTTAGATAACTGCTGGGTAAACAACTATTTGTTTGTTTAAGAAAAAAAACAGTCATTGAATAGATGGAACAACTCATTTTTGCCCCAGCCTTCATATACTGTGCTGCAAAACAAATGCAAGTCTGGGAGACAGATCCACTTCCTCTGCTGTCTACTTTTTCTGCTTTAAGATTATAAATAAATGATTTGGAAAAATGAATATAATAAAATAATAACATTTAGAATTCCACTGATGTTTCTTTTATGATAATATCCTTGAGTTCTCCAAAAATCAGATGAAATTACTTCAGACATGGTAGAGGTCTTACACAAAATTAAAACCTGGTACTGAAAGCATCAGCATTTCTTATGACCTCACCTGAAGGGAAATTACGGGGCAGAAATTAATAAGATTGGTAAAGGACAGCTACTTTTACTTCATTTAGCCAAGATCTACTCAACATCTTGGATTTTCCCCGTTCTTATTGTGTATTAAAAGGTGCCAAGAGAGCCCAAGCAGGATTTGGTGTTAGAGAGAGATGCTGTGGATTGTCTCCTGCAGTTCTACAGTCAGTCAGAGGAGGGGTAGAGAGAAAGGAATCAACTGGGGAGAACTTTTACAATGCCTTGTAAAACTGCTGTTAAATCTGCGGGTGGCATTTGCTAACAGCATAGTCTGAAGGGACAAACAAAAGAAAGGGAGAACTGGCAAGGAAGGGATATGAAAAGAAAAAAAAAAAAAAAAAAAAAAAGGACGGGGAACAG
>VXAV01002083.1:244989-279439 GCA_013399715.1 Alectura lathami | reverse complement strand
GCCCGGGCGCCTCCCGGAGCGCCGCCGGCCGCGCCAGTGCGCGCCCCGCGCTTCCCCTTCCGTGTCCCCCGCCGCCCCAGCACTCGCTCTTCGAAATTTCGTTCGTTAAATCTGCTGGGGGCGGAAATCTCCTCGGGGGAGTCCTAAAAACGGAGACTGGGATTTGGCCCAGCTGCCCTCGTCTTTATCTTTGGCAGCTGTAAGTGGCTGGGAAGAACTCCGGAGTTGGTGTGCGCCTGCACAAACAAACCCCGAATCCTCGGAGTCACGAGGAGTCGCTGGCTCTGGGCAGCACGAATGCCCGGGAGATGTCCCACGCCCGGCCGGGTGCGAGCGGGACTGCCGGGCTGAGGCGGAGGCAGAGGCAGGGGCACACTGCGCAGGCCTCGCAGCGCGGCCGCGGACCTCCGAGCGCTTTTGTTCAGCGCCTTCTCGCTTCGTGCCAAAATGGCATTTCGTGTGTGGTTGCAAATCCGTCTTTAAACAAAGCTGCTTGCAAAAAAACACTTAATAAATGTGTTGGTGGATGTGCTTACGTTATGTTTTTACAGTGTGTGCGTAGCCCGGTGACATAATAGGTCAAACACCAGATGCTTCACGGCGAGAGCTGCCTCGCGTTCCCCCCTGGAGCTGTTTGCTTCGTGAGGAGCAGGGCACTGCCCTGTGTGCAGGGGTCCTGAACTGCGGCCCTGGTTTTGCCAGTCCCTGAGCGGGTGCCTCTGCCTCCAAGGTGGGACTGAGCACTTTGAGTTGGAATCGTTTCACAGCTTAGGAAAACGAAGCCGAGGCCAGGGGGCTGAGACACTGAGGTTTAGTCTGTGCAGAGGGGCTTTGTCCAGCACGTGCTTTGGCTGTGAATACCAGTGCAAGCTCATGAGTATAGATACGCTGCATAAAATGGTAAGAACGCATCGTGTTTCATGGATTAGTGTGTACTTCACTGAGGAAAAGTAGGGGTTCTGCACATAGACAGAACCACGGTTACACCAGTACCTGTAACTGAACAGTTCCACTGCTATAGCTTGAGTGGGCCCACGTGGATAAGCAAGGTGAGGTGCTGACCAATCTCTTAAATGCACACAAGGGCAAGGAAGGGAGTGTTAGTATCTACGTGGGCTGTTAGAAATTCACAAGTTGAAAGCTAAAGTGAAAGCACAACTGGAAAGGTGGTGCAGGAAATTGTAGGGAAAAATCTGAGTTCTGGATGTTCTGATGTTTGTGTACTTAATGTATTTGAGAAATGTAACTTCTGCGCAAAGGCTTTTAACAAGTTATGCATTCTTTTGTTGTATTCTCCACAACCAGAATAAAAAGTCAGAATTACTATTATTGTGATAAACCTCGCCAGCCTACTTGTAGTAGATAGATTCAGGTTGTGATGCTATGGCTTTGGCACCATAGTCAGCATTTCCACTGTAAAGCTTAAGCAACAAGCACAATCTTTTGTTGGAGATTGTGGCTGTGGTGGGGTTTTGTCTGTTTTACTAAAAGCCCAATCAAGTACCATTTGTGCTGACTAGCGCTTTTCAAGGACCTTTAATCGAGGCTTTCCAGAGTTGAACCGAGAATGAGGGTTCCGTAACTTTTTTTCGCCTTACCACTGCTGTGAAGGGAAAGCAGTGACCACTTTCAGCCAGTGTGCTGCCTCTTCCTACCGAGGATTTCTCCCTACAGCTGTGTGTTGTACAAACCTCTGAAGTTCTGACCCGTTTCACTGCTCGAAAGAAAGGAACTTCCCTTCCTCTCCCCCAAGCAAGAACACCCAAGAGCAATGCACGTGTTGACTGTGTAGCAAAGCCCTGTCTCCAGCTGTCATTTGGTTTGTCCTGTTCATCTCTTTGGGGAGAGGGAAGTGGGAGTGGGAAGTGTTCCATGTTAAAGCATATTACCTTCCTGTACGACTGCTTTTAGCTCTTCAGACTGAACTCATTTCATACCAACATGAGTTTGGTCAGGGCGCTGCTGACGGCAGGGCTCTGGGCAGCGACACTGGTCCTGAGCAGGGGCCTGCAGATACCCCAGTGTTGGTGCGCAGTATGGCCGGGAATGCAGGAGGCGGTGCTCAAGGTAAACACATGCTTGGAAAAGCAGTAGCGCATTGTTTTGGTTGACTTCCATTATGCAGTTGCATAGCTATAGTAGCTAGAATTTTCTGCTAATTAGAATACTAAATTCATGGAGGTTGATATGTGGGCCTTGAGCTCTCCAGAGAATGTTTCTCTGTTTCCCTGTAGTTAGTGAATTTTTTCAAACCTTCCTTCTGATGATGGCTGTAATTATAAAAATTTGAGAAGGAGGAATACTGATGTGTGAAATATTGGACTCGCACTAACAGTTTCAGCTTGGTAGGATATTGGGCAGTGGTATTTATCTTTTAGTGTAACTGGCATTCCCGTTGACTTGGGAATTTTATATCCAAGAAATACTTTATTGTACATCTCTATAATTCTGGCATGGCTTTTACTGGGACAAATATGAAAGCATTTGTGCACATTTCAAAGGCCCTAGCAGTTGCTTGCATTCTAAACAAAGCTGTATATGGCATGAAGTGGTTTCTTCAGGGGGAAAACATCTTTTAAGAAATTGGTCTTGTTCTCTCGAGGGCAGTGTTTTCAGAACAGAGTCTGATGATTGATTAGCTGGGAATCTAATGGATTTTGTTTCCTTGTTAAAAGATCAGTTTGGATTAGAGAACTGAATTCCTGTTTTGCTTGATTTTTATTTAACCCTTGGCAGGATGGTGGTTTGTGTCTTACAGATACTGCAGCACAGTGTGTTCAGGACCATTTTCAGCACCAGTTAGGGAGGGATCTGAGTTCCAGAGCAGAACTTAAGTTTTGAAGTCTCTGAAGCAGCTCCATGTGAAAGCTGGGACATGAGTTCGTTTGGAGTGTGGTCTGGAGGTGTGGATACTCCCCTTCTTCAGATTGCTGCGGGGCTGAGCTGTTTCTTGTCTTAACTATCCCTGTCATCCCGCTGTATTACTGTGAACTGCTGTCCCACTCACCAGAAGACGACAGCAGACTTCTTACTGTGTTCCATAGGATTGGTAGTGATCAGTGCTGAGGTACAGCAGGTAAATATCCTTGCTTCTGCCTTCACCAGATGTAATGAGGATAAAAGAAAAACATTTACAGCAGTAGGAGTGCATGACTGGGACAGCTCGAAGGCAGGGGTTGGTGGCACAGTAGAGATCAGCCTTAATTCGCCATATCTACAGGATGGGCTTGGCTTTACTTGTAGGGCTGATGACTGAGAATCATTGGAAAAGGTTGGAAAAAGATTATTCCCAGAAACGGTGATTGAAACTATGTCGTATGTTACTACTGAGACTGCAATGCCACTGACATTATTCTGGCCCATGGGGGAAAAAAAGGATATATAGCACTTATGTAAGCTTTAGTTTTGGATTAGTAGTGTTCCAGGCTTTAGTGGTAGAAACATTACTTGAGATTAGGCGATCACATATATAATGCATTGTTTATTTGGTTTTAAGATCAGGCAAGTAAAATTGCCATAAAAGTTCACCAGTATGGGCCCAAATTTTAGTTCCAGGTCAGTTTGCTGATGTTGGTATGAGGAAGAATAAAACATTCTTCATGATAATTCACCTTGTTTGAAAGAATAGCTTGGATCATGTAAGCAAATAAAGTCTGGCAGCCAGTTTATTTAATTTTCTAAAGAAGTGGCACAGTAAGCCAGAACACACTGTCCTGAAGGAATGACTTGGCTTAATGGATTGTTGTACCTTGAACTCCTGAATGTCACTTTTTAGCGATACTTCTGTGATATGCTGGACAACTATATTTTACTAAGCTGTAAATCATATTATTGGCAGAACTGCTGCATTTAACATGTTGGGATGGTTTTGTAGTTCTAGCCTTAATGGCACAGAAATGCCTATTGTTTAACAAGTTTATCAGCTGTCAAGTTGTGCAAGTCATTCGGCTGGCTGCTCAGAGCTGGTTAGGTCTGTAGTCAGAGGATCTGAGAGGTCAGTGTTTAAAGTCCTGTTTGTTTGAGAGGAGAAGGAAAAAACACATCCTAGACAACCTCATGGCAAAAAGAATTTGGAAATACGATGTAAGGTAATTGGTGCGATTGTAAGTCATGATTGTAGTATGGACTGAGAGGGAGCACCTTCAGCCGGGGAAGAGCAGAGCGGTACTTGTGCCTGGAACGAGGCCAGAAGCCACCTGACTCCATCACTGCCATCAGAGCAAAACAGGTAATTGGCTTGGCTTCTCCAGCCTTCCTCTGTCATTGCTAGAGAGGAAGAGCTCTGCCAGGTTAGTGCTGTAAGGGCCCTGCAGGTGAGTCTGTTTGACTCCTTTGTTTCACTCTGTGCTATTTCAGTATCAAATAGCAGCGAGCCACGTCTGTATTATTGTCAGCTAAGCACTGAATGTATTGTTTGGGATTTGTCCTGGCTAAGAGTTGCAACTGTGATCAGTCTTGCATTTCATCAACAGATCTCAAATTCTTAGAACTGGTATTTTTGGTATGTTAAGTGCATAGGTATCCCTGCATACGTTTACCTTTTACTATATGCCTTAGTTTCCCAAGCTATGGAAAGGATTTTTTTTTTTTCATACTTGTTATGCATGAAACTCATTCCCTTATGTGTTTTCTTTTTAATTCATGAGTACTGTTTGTACTGCATAAATAGTATGTTTTTACTTTCTAGACGTGTCTGCATTTTCCAGTGTCAGTGTTCCATTTATATTGTCCCAGACAGTTAATAGTGATGCTGAACACTGGAGCAGAGATACCCAGTGAGGCATTAATTGAGAGTGCGATTTGTTAACAAGCTTGGATTTTTTTTTTTTGCTGTCTCACAGTTCACACAATAGTGCTTGTATTCAGCTGAGAATTACTAGCTATAACATTTTACGGCACCAATTATTACTGAGGTGTCAGCCGGTCGGTAAGATTCAGCCTACTTAGTTGACATGGTTGTAAAAAAAAAAAAACATTGGGTGCCAGTGTGTTTAATATTATAGAAGATGGTTGCAGATCCGAGCTGCTGTGTTTATCCTGCCAGCAGAAATAACTGCTCCCAGTGCTTTGTGGAGCAGGCTGTGTGATACTGTACTCTGAAGAGCTGTGGTGATCTGACACTTGAGTGTTTTCTAACTTGAATTTTTGCTGTTGTGTTCCTTTACCAATGTTTTATTGCACTGAAGTTTACAGTCGCACTGAAATACGTAGTATTGGTTCTCACGAATGTCTAGGCTTAAATACTAAAATCAGTGTAACTGGTAGATAAGTGCACACTTCCACAGGCACTATCCTAAATTTTGGTTCTGACTTGTTTCTCCGAACAGAGGCTTTAAATTTGGATATACTATAACTTTTGCTACATTGTTAACATGTTGATGAGAGAGTTTGTTTTTAGCAAGGGGCATATATTTAGTAGTGATCCATTAGATATATATATATTTTTTTTTTTTCCCCACAGTGTTCTGACAGTCTGGATTTTAGGGTATGAGGGAATTGCTGTTAAATTCCTCACCAGTGTTGTGAGGCACAACTTCCTGGAAGTAGTTAGGGGAAAAAAAGTTAGAATCTTTTTTCTTGCCCTGACTGGTCACCGGGTCAAATGCAAGTTAGAAAGCAATAATGAAAGTCAAAAACAAATTGAAGCTTATGAGTGAAACGTAGTTTGAAGGGAAAAAATCACCCAGACACATTTGGTTTAGTAGCTTGAGCTGTCATGAGACAATCTGTCTTTTCGTTTAAGCATCTTGTGACTTGCAGGTACTTCCCCAGATGCCTCTAGGTGGTCATGGAAATTTGTTTGATGCAAGAAAGCTGAACTTGCTCACTGTGAATAACAGACTTTCAGCAAAGCAATGGAAGTGACCTAGTTGCGTTTCTGCATATGGTGAAAGTAAGCGTGAGCTGTTTTAGGCTCCAAATTGCGTGGTTTCAGCCACCTGATTGCGCTTCCTTAACTGAGACCTTTCCTCCCTAAGGGGAAGTCCCCAGGGCTTTGTGTAGCAGTTCAGAGTAGAATTTTTAAGTTGGTTGCAGCAAGCAAACAGGAAAGTGATCCTCCAACAAGCAGCATAAGCACACACTGGCATGCGGTAGAAGACTGTTATGAAGTCACTTGAGTTTAAACTTCATGAAGAAAATACTCTGCCAGAAGCTTCTGTAATGTGGCTTTATGAATCCAGCTTTGTATGAACCTACTGGGAGACATAGATCCCTCTGAAAGTACAAATTATGGGAAGAGGTCTCTCATGAGAAACATTTCCTTCCCTCTGATCTATACTGACTTACTGGTAATAGGTTTGTTCTACTCAGTGTGTCTTTTTAGCGATCTTACTTCATTGTTCCTTTCAGAATAACTTCTTAGTAACTGAAGTGAGCAACTGAGAACAGAAAATGGCTATTTTCTGGGTACATCTTGCAGAGGGAAAAGCATGCACGCGTGTTCATCTGTTCTGGGACCTAGGTTTCAGCTGTGTATGAGTTTTCATTAGAGTTTTGTTAGCACCTTTTCCTGCACCTTACAAAGCATTTTAGAATCCAGTAGTGAGTACGTATATCGTTACAGGGTGTTTCACTTCCACAGAAGTACATTTTCAGTATTTCAAGTAAAAGCTTCAAGTGGATATTGTAGTAACTGAGACTTAGAATGCTAATGGCTAGGGTCACATAACACAGTAAACAAGTCCTTATATATAAAAATGTTCCTCTCATTGCATAGCTTCAAATGGAGGCCATAGCCCCTCTCCCTTCTTTTCCTGCAAGTATAGCTAAAGGAAGCCCTTTTCAAAGAGAATGATTCTAGAGTCCTAATTAACATGCTGTTTAATCGTTGCTTTCTTGTATTTATTGCAGCCTGATCTTCATACTGCTAAGCAATTACATTTTTCCATTCGCTCTCTTCTAAAGAAGTGCTCAGAGATAGAACAGAGGGATTTAACTCAAATGTGTGTCTAAACTGTATGGAAATATTTGTAACTGGACTTGCAAGTATTCACATTTCTTTTTTTTTTTTTCTTTCCAGTTGATAATTATTTTTAAGTGTGGAGATGTAACATTTCTACTTCCCATGATGCAAACGCCAGTTTAAATATTCCCAAAGACATGCCCGTTGGCAAGTCAGGAAGATGAATGGTACAATCGTCAGTGCCCAGCGCCCAGCTGGGTGCAGTGCTTGGGGTTGGTGTGGGTAGCTGGGTGATCAGCAGGAGTGGCTTCCTATCCAGAAGTACAAATAGGACAGACAGTTCTGTGGCTGGAGAGATTTATGAAGATTGGAAAGTGAGTATGGCAAGGGGAAGAAGGACTGGAAGCTCTTGAAAGCATGTTCATAGCTAGCAGTGGCAGAGCTGCTAATACAGAAGGGGAAGTGCGAGGTGTCAGAGAGATCAGCTGTTACTTAAGAGGCTGTGAAAATAGGCGTAAGGGAACCAGTCTTTTTATTTTAAGGTGTGTTACAGTGACCAAATGAGCATCTAACCACTCTTGAGTTGTTACTGGTAGGAATTACCAGCAGTCAAGAAAAGGGGTTGGAGTGCAGGAGAAGCTGGGGAATCGGGGGTCCAGCTCTCAGGCCTTGTGAGTTCACTTAAGCATGGGGATGTCACAGAAACTTGACATCTTGCTTTCCACCTGTGCTTTAGAAGAGGTGAGTAAATGAACAGAGATCTTAGAGGATTGTAGGAACTCAGCATATGGCTTTCATCAGCATTTTGAAACATCTTTTCTTGTGACACTGGCACAAGTTCCTCTTTCTTGCTGTTACTGGCCTTGGGGCGCACTGTGCTCTTCAGCTGCCGTAGTGCTGGCGTGCCTCGCAGCTGCCTGCTCCACCAGTCTGGCTGCAGCCGGCCTCCCTGCTGGGAGCCATAGTGGGGAGCAGGGTCAGCATTCCCCGCAGTCTGCTGGAGCCACGCAGCTTGTCTGCGGTGCTGCTGGCTCCGTGAGGAGTTCTCCAGGACCAGGAGGTCCCGTATTCGGGACGTGCAGGTTGGAGGGAGCAGCAGCAATGCAACTGCTCCGTGCAGTGACAGCTGCAGGGATGAGCCCCTCTGCAGCCAGACCTGCCCAGAGTGTCGGATTAGGGTTGTGGGTAGGGAACTGAGAGACCCCCCTCTGCGTTCCCAACTTACAAAAAGTTCTAGTAGTGCTGGGTGCGGGTTTTTTAGAATCAGTATCAAGAGATTCAGCTGTATGTCTGTCTTGGAATGTCAGTTAAAAGCACAGAGAGCAGGAATATGTACATGGGGACCAAGTGAATAACCGTGCGTTTGAATCATTCTCACTGGTTTTCTGGAACTTTCCCTAGTTTGTGGTTTTGCAAAGGAGATGGACCTGAACTCTGCATAGCTGTTTTGAGCTCTGGATATGAAGGAATTCACCATAAAATGCAATAGCTTTTAGGTATGATTAATAACCAAAGTAAAACCGAAATAAAATTTTTCATCTGAGATCCTCCTTGCTGACCATACTGCACGCTTGGGAGTCAATAAATTGCTCAAAGAACTTACCTTGAAATAAACATCTCGTGCATGCTGTGCTGTATGAGTGAAATGATTGCATCAAACAGTAGTTTTTTGCAAGCAAGATGACGTGTTCTGATGGGAAGGAGAGCTGAAATAGCTTCAGAGTTGAGAGTTGTTGCATGCAGTTTATAAATTGTTGCTATATGTGTAAGAATTGTGGCATCAGATCATTATTGAGCAACTCCTTCATACTTAATGCTGAAATGCTGTATACTTCAGTACATTTTTGAAGTGTCTGAAGGTATTTAAATTTATTTGGGCATGTAATTGGGGTTTGTGTTTTGCAGTTCATGGGGTTGCATTGTTCTGGGCCTTCTCTTCTCTCTATATCTGGAAATCTGGTATTAAAGAGCAGGAGTGTCTACTTAAGCTATATGCTTTACTATTACATAAAAGTGGATAAATAGAAATTTGAACGTGTAGGCATTATGTCTGACATTGATCTTCTACTTGTCACCATGCTCTGTCATATTTCTTGCTATTTTAAAACTCTGTGCTTTTCTTTACAAAGGCTGTAGGAGCAAGTGCTGAATTTTGTTAGCAGGTTGGCTTTTAATAGAGTGAAATGTCTGCCTGTATATGTCATTTTTAACCATTTATTTTACAGCAGAATTAGTGCTTTGAAACCTAACTTAACCATTATCCTTTTCAAGCTATATTCATAGATAATACAATAGTTTCAGTTGGAAGGGACCTTTAAAGGCCATCTAGTCCAACTCCCCTGCAGTGAACAGGGACACCTACAGCTGGATCAGGTTGCTCAGAGCCCTGTCCAGCCTGACCTTGAAGGTCTCCAGGGACGGGGCATCCACCACCTCTCTGGGCAACCTGTGCCAGTGCTTCACCACCCTTATTGAAGAAAACTTTTTCTTTATATCAAGTCTAAATCTCCTCTCTCTCAACTTAAAAGCATTCCCCTAGTCCTATGACAACAGGCCCTGCTACAGGGTCTGCCCCTTTCTTTCTTGTAGCCCCCCTTTAGATACTGAAAGGCTGCTACCAGGTCTCCCCGGAGCCTTCTCTTCTCCAGGCTGAACAGCCCCAGCACTCTCAGCCTGTCCTCACAGGGGAGGTGTTCCATCCCTTGGATCATTTTTGTGGCCCTCCTCTGGATGTGCTCCAACAGGTCCATGTCCCTTCTGCACTGAGGACTCCCCATCTGGACGCAGCACTCCAGGTGGGGTCTCACCAGCGCAGAGTAGAGGGGCAGGATCACCTCCCTTGCCCTGCTGGCCATGCTTCTTTGGATGCAGCCCAGGTTGTGGTTGGCTTTCTGGGCTGCAAGGTCACACTGCTGGCTCATGTCCAGCTTGTCATCCACCAGTACCCCCAAGTCCCTTTTGTCAGGGCTCTGCTCAATCCTTTCATCCCCCAGCTTGTATTGATAGGGGGGTTGCTGCAACCCAGGTGCCAGACCTTGCATTTTGCTTTGTTGAAGCTCATGAGGTTCTCCTGGGCCCACTGCTCCAGCCTGTCTAGGTCCCTCTGGATGGCATCCTGTCCTTCAGGCATATCGACCGCACCACATAGCTTGGTGTCATCTGCAGGCTTGCTTAGGGTGCACTCGATCCCACTGTCGATGCCATTGGTGAAAATATTGAAGAGTATCAGTCCCAGAATGGACCCCTGAGAGACACCAGTGATGTCCATGCGGACATTGGGCTATTGACCACCACTTTCCTTAGAAAGGAAGTCCATAGCTATTGAAGCCTTGGGACCTTTCTGTAGAAATACAGAGTGAAGCATCCCCAGTTGTAGCATAGTCATGGTGTATTTATTTTAGTATTAACAAACACTGTGTTCTTCAGAGTTTAACTTCTCAAGAGACAGGATTGGTGTACTTGTGCAGAGCAGCCTAAGAACTTCTCCTTTAATGCATCAACTTTGTTTCCTGAGCCAAACCTAACTTGCTCTGTGGGTGGGGCTGCAATAGGTCTCCTGTTCCTTCAGTTGACCACTGCCTCAGCCCATCCTTAGTGAAGTTAGCCATTAATTCATCTGTCATTCTGCCAGTGCAAGTTGACAAATCAAGGTAAGCCTTTGTTTTTCAGACATGCATATAGCTTTATGTAAATATTAATAAGTCCTGTGGTTGTTTTCAATATTACATCTATTATTTTCTATATTGTATACAGAAAAAAGGGTGTGGAATTTTAATCCGTGCTCAGCCTTGACTTAGCTGTGTTTTGTTGTGATCAGTGCAAGTTTTACTGCTGACATCAGTAAGATTAAAAATTAATCAAAATGAACTGCTTTTAAAAAATGAAGTAAAATTGTTACCTGCAGTTTCATGATTAAAAGCAAGGAAATCAACTTCAGGAATTTTCACTGGCATGCTTAAAAATTCAAAATTATCTTTACAAAAAGCTGCATTTAAAAATTTTACCCCCCAATGATAATTGTAGGCCATTCATCTCTGTTTTAGGTGATCCATTTGAGAAAGCTATACAGCTTTTATTTATTTATTTTGCCGTGAGAGGGCAGAAGCCAACAGGCATGACTTGTACCATCACTTTAGCAGCAGCAAGCCTGACAGTTGCCTTTCTGGGGACTGAACAAGGTGAAATACTTCAAGAGCAGGTATAGAGATCTCTTGAGAAACCACTATGTTTTGGTTTCCCACACTGGTAATGACAGAATCCGTGTAGAAGTCAGTGCTTAGCCTCTGTGTGTCCGTAGGTGATCCAGAAAGGAAAAAATCAAGTAAATAGTCAAGTGGATAGCAATCAGAGGTGAAATATAAACAGCGCAAGAATTTGCAAGTGTTCTGTCTTCGCAGCATGCACTTCATCGCAAATAAGCTGTACTCTTCAGTTTTGCAATCTTTACCAACTTCAAAGTACTTCCTAATTTTAGAAAGTAGCGTATGCACATGCTGTCAATACAAGATGAAGCGTGGAAAGCTCATCCCATGAAATGTTCCAGACTTCCTTTATATTTCTTTCCCGGGTCTGTACGTCTTGTAGTGGTATCCTCTTCCTTTTTTGAATAGCAAACACACAGCGAAGCCAGTGTCCTTAAATTGTGACTTATTATTACTCATCAGGCAGAGTTGCCAGTAAGGAATTGTAAGGGATGTAATCTGCTTTCATCAACGCACAAGTGTAACAACGCTTTTTATGCGAATTGAAAAGAAAGGATCAAAGAATACAACTGCCTGTCAAACTTGGTAAATATCAACATAAAATACTAGCATCTTTGCACATAGCTATTTCCCAAAGCATTCTTCATCCCATTCTTCACAAGTCAGTTTGTTTCACTTACACAGTGGTTGGATTTGAGCGTCCCAACAAATCGCTGCTGCTTGAGGTTTTTTGCCTAGTTGGCTGTTACTTCACATATGGCACCCCTTTGTAAGAGGGCACTTGTGTATCAAGCAGAGATTTCTGGTACTAAACTTTCTTAAAAACAGGCTTAGACTGGAAGGATCCTGTTAACCTGACTCATACCTAAATTTACTGTGCTTTCCTGGTAGGATGTGCTTGGAAATGAATCTTCAAAGGATATTTTTTCTTTTAAAATATTCTTTATTTAGTTGCCTAAAAGCTCTTTATTATCTGAGGGTTAAGCATTAAGATAGACTAATAACCCCTCACTCTAATAGTATTCCTGTGAAGTGTTCTTGTTTACAGGGTAGAAGCTGAAGCACAGAAAATAAATAGCTGCTCCATGATTGTTCATGAATAGAGTTTGCTACTTCCCATTTCTCTCATCATTTCTGATTTTGTGTGTGCAGTGGGGAGTACTGGTTTGGCTTAACTTAAGGCAGAGTCAGTATGGAAAAAGACAAGCTTACTAAAGAGAGGCAACAGGAGTGTGGGTTACTGATGTGAACCAGTGTTCAGAGAAGTCTCTTCTCAGTTCTCAAAGTAGGCAGGCTAATTGTTTACTTAAATGCCTGGAGCTCCGTAGTGTTTATGTCCTGAAGTGAGCCTGGAGGCTGACTTTGCACCTGGAAGATTGCCCACTCAGAGGGAAGAGCAAGGATGAAGAGTGGGCCCCTCACTACAAGAAGAACATTGAGACCCTGGATCGTGTCCAAAGAGGGGCAACAAAGTTGGTTAAGGTCCTGGAGCACAAGGCTTGTGGGGAGCGGCTGAGGGAACTGGGGCTGTTCAGTCTGGAGAAGAGGAGGCTCAGGGCAGACCTTACTGCTCTCTGCAACTGCCTGAAAGGAGGCTGTGGTGAGGTGGGGGTTGGCCTCTTCTCCCAGGTAACAGTGATAGGACAAGAGGTAAAAGCCTGAAGCTGCATCAGGGGAGGTTCAGGTTGGATGTTAGGAAAAACTTCTCTCAAAGAGTGGTCCGGTGTTGGTACAGGCTGCCCAGGGAGGTGGTGGAGTCCCCGTTCCTGGAGGTGTTCAAGAACCTTGTAGATGTGGCACTGAGGGGCATGATTTAGTGGGTGTGGTGGTGTTAGGTTGACAGTTGGACTAGGTGATCTTAGAGGTCTTTTCCAACCTTAATGATTCTATGATTCTAAAGCATTTAAATGTGAACAGCACGTTTGGGGAAGGATGCAATTGCTGAGTTTTTGTTGTGGAGCTCGAAGGAGGCTATTTCGAGAGCAGTGTGTCTGCTGTTACTGTATTTGAAACTCCAGCTCCTGTCCCTGTCTTGTTTGGCAGATGTAACTACCAGCTGATTTCTCTCATCCCCAAAATGCCAGTCCTCTTCTGCTCATAAGAAATATAGCCCATTGTGTGTTTGAGATATTCTTTCTTAAGTGAATGGATGTAGACTGCTTTAAAAAGTTTAGTGATGATCTATTGCTGCTTAGAGACCTCCTTCAGACCAGCTGAAGGAAACGTCTTACTGGAAGCAGGAAAGGAAAGCATTTTTTCTCAAGTATTATCGTATTCTATGTGGAATCATTTATGTGTTACTCATCCAGTAGCAGGTAATTTTGCAGTGGAGCATTTGTGTTGGTACGTAAGTAGAAATGTATAAATTGTCATGAAGTTAAAACTGGATTTTTGGGGCTGTTCTGCCAAATGTGGTAGAAATAGTCCAAAGCATTGAGAAGGGAGGGGAATGTACAGATGTACACCATTGCTCTTACGCTGTGTGATCCTTTGGGAGCCAGTCTGAGGGTGATACTCAGATAGCAGTGTGCTCACCCTCTCTGTTATCTGGCTAACAGGTGGCTTTGGGAGTATCGGGTTGGGAACGGGTGGGCAGCAGGTTGGGCAGCAGTTACCTAACCTGCAGGACTGACCTTTGGCCACATAGCGTTCCTCCCAGTGGTGCTGGCAGGCATTTTCTTGAGGGAGAGCAGAAACAGGTGTTGGTTTCCCATATCTTTAATAAGACTTTTTAAAGGTACTGTAACTGGACTGCAGCACAAAACAAAAAAACCTGTAAGTTGTTGAAACTCTTAGCAGAAAGGAAGTTAATGTCATATGTAAATGTGTGAGGTGAGAGTGTGTTTTGACCAACACAGGGAGAAATGAGAAGAGCTGAAAGCTTGCATTGAGGCAGAAATAGAGATGAGGTGTGCTAGTGTAGGGGATTGCATGCTGGAAGGTAATTGTGAATGTCAGGGTAAATGGTGGTAAGGATTTTGGAAATACCTGTTAGAGCGCATTCCGCTCTCCGAGGCATTCATTTCTGTCATTATGTTGAAGCCTCTCTTCCTGTTTGTGCTTTTGTCATGGGAGCTCTGTCCTAGAGTGTGTGTGTGTGTGGATGTGTGCTCATTCCTGTCTCTTCCTTTTCCCTCCCCAGAGCAGAGCCTTTGCTAAGATCCTTCAGCGTGCGGCAGTGTGAGACTCGGTCTGCTTTCTTCCTGAGTATCCAAGGGTCTGCAGGGCTGGGGAGCACCATACATGCGTGAGCCCCTCTTCCTGCTTCTGCCAGTGGAGCTGGATGTGCCATCACCCTGGGGACAGGCACGCCGCAGCTGGTCCTGCGGTCCGGAGCTGAGGGGAGTGCGGAGCCGCGGGTATGGCTGTGTTCAGGAGATCCGCTTCCCTTAACAGGGTGGGGGGGGAGGGCTCACACCTTGGCTGTTCATTTCCACAGGGCGTTTTCATTAAGATGGTAACATCAGGTGGCAGTGAATGGCCCAGCTCACACCTCTGCTACCATGCCTGTTTCAAGGCCATCCCTAACCTTTTTGAAATCTATTTGCTCCTTCAAATTGCTATGAACTTATGTTTAAGACATGGAGGTTCAGAGTGCTGTGAGTTTGGGTTTATTTGACCCTGAGATAAACAAAAAATGCAAGTCTCATACATTTTATAGGCATTTCCAGTGTCTTGCAAAGTGCTCAAGCTCAAGTCATGGTTGTGCTGCACAGGTGTACACGTATGCAGCACGGCAGAGCAGCATCTGTAGGTGTTTGAATGGCTTGAGAAGGAAAGCAAAATGAGGTTTGAAGTCTGCATTAAGAACACAGCAGTGTGAAGATGAAGGATGGGTTACTGTAATGTAATAAAACTTGGGATCTTGTGACTCATACAATACTTTTTTTCTTACTAGCTCTGTTGAGAATAAGCACAGAAAGTGCGTTTACAGACAACCTTCATTGTACACTGGGGCACCTACATGTCATTGTGATCATTTAACTTCTATAAGAAACAACAGCCTTTCAAAAAAACATTTACCAGTGGTGATTTCTGTGTCTCAGGGATGTAGTTTCGCAGCAGGGAAACATACACCTGAGCGTCTTGAAACAAACTTTGTTCTGCCCTCTGACAAAGTTACATGGGCTATGGCTGTCTTGAAAGCTTGCTGTACTCTGCTGAATTGCAGCTGCCTACACTGGCTGTCAAGTCAAATGCTTATTAAACTCCACAGAAGGGATTTTTTTGCTTCAGTCTTGCAACAGTCTCTTGTTTCTAGGTCCTGATAGCAGAAGATTATTTATCTTTTTTTAATTACTGTGAATCCCCGTGGCAAGAGGCTCTAGTACCCTGCAGCACTTTGCAGTGTGGAAAGAAGCCTTCTGGCTGTCACTTGCACTGCTTTTCATTGCATACAGGAGTGACAGTGTTAACTGTCTCTCTTGCAGCTACGGCTTTACAACTGTTCTCACATAAGCTCTCCTTCTGTCTCTATAGCTACCTCAAAAACAATTCAGATTTTCTTAAATGCTTCCCAAGATTTCCAAGGGACAGACCTTTACCTTTGGAGTGCAGAAGTTTGAACATTGGTCTGGATGATCTGAGGGAGAATGAGGAATGTCAGCACTTAGTTGGGGTTCTGTTTCACCTGTTTTTGCTGTCCTGTTGATCTGCAGTGGATCTTTGCTGACAGCTTTCTCACTAACACTACTCAAGTTTGTCTGTTCTTTCCTTCTGTTGTGCTTCCCACTGCCTGGGTAGGTCTCTCCATGGGATGCACAGTGCTGTTGTATTTGATTTCCTCAAATGTTTTTGCCTCAGAAATCACTGCCTTCTGATTATATTTTGACACCTGGTGGGCTGAGATTTCCAATTGTTTTCTGTATTGTGCTTTTTTATTGTCCCCTCCTTCACTTGGTAAAATGGAACATACACAGCTTTCACAAAGCAGTGAGCTCTGAGGAGCAATAGTTGCTCTTCTTGTTTGTACAGTTCCTGACACAATAAAGCTATAATCATTATAAATACTTACTTGTGCTGCTATAGAAAGATTCAGTAGTATGTCACTGTGTTTTGCAGATACAATGAGCTGAGTAGAGGAGAATCTAAACTTTTTGCAAATTCACATCTGCCAATGTCATTTCAGACACTGACCGCGTAGTGTCTGAAGTCAAAGATGTTAAACTGTGTCTTGTAATGTGCAAGTACAGCGCCAGCATCATTCTTGCAGGATGAGAATCACAAGATTAACAGCAGATAACATGGAAGGAGAAAAAATATCCCCTTTCCAAAGGAGAGGGAGATAAACACTCATTGGAATCTTGGAGATTTATATCTGGTTCTCTTGTTTTTTACATATGTAAGTACATGTACATGATGGTTGCACTCAGAGTTGTGGTCCACGGCTCAATGTCAAAATGGAGACCAGTGATGAGTGGAATCCCTCAGGGATCAGTACTGGGACCAGTGCTGTTTAACATCCTTGTTGGTGACATGGCCAGTGGGATCGAGTGCACCCTCAGCAAGTTTGCGGACGACACCAAGCTGTGTGGTGCTGTTGACATGCTAGAGGGAAGGGATGCCATCCAGAGGGACCTGGACAGGCTTGAGAGGTGGGCCCATGCCAACCTCATGAAATTCAGCAAGGCCAAGTGTAAGGTCCTGCGCCTGGGTCGGGGCAATCCCAAGCACAAATACAGGTTGGGCAGAGAATGGCTGGAGAGCAGCTCTGAGGAGAAGGATTTGGGGGTGTCGGCTGATGAAAAACTCAGCATGAGCCGACAATGCGCGCTTGCAGCCCAGAAGGCCAACTGCATCCTGGGCTGCATCAAGAGAAGAGTGACCAGCAGCGCGAGGGAGGTGATCCTGCCCCTCTGCTCTGCTCTTGTGAGACCCCACCTGGAGTACTGCGTCCAGTTCTGGGGCCCCCAACACAAGAAGGACATCGAGCTGGTGGAGCAGGGTCCAGAGGAGGGCCACAAAGATGATCAGAGGTCTGGAGCACCTCCCCTGCGAAGACAGGCTGAGAGAGCTGGGGTTGTTCAGCCTGGAGAAGAGAAGGCTGTGGGGGGACCTGATAGCTGCCTTCCAGTGCCTGAAGGGGGCCTACAGGAGAGCTGGGGAGGGGCTCTTCAGAAGGGCATGTAGTGACAGGACCAGGGGTAATGGCCACAAACTGGAAGAGGGGAGATTTAGGCTAGATATTAGGGAGAAATTCTTTCCTGTGAGGGTGGTGAGACACTGGCACAGGTTGCCCAGAGAGGCTGTGGATGCCCCCTCCCTGGAAGTGCTCAAGGCCAGGCTGGATGGGGCTCTGAGCAACCTGGTCTAGGGGGAGGTGTCCCTGCCCATGGCAGGGGGTTGGAATTAGGTGATCTTTAAGGTCCCTTCCCACGCAAACCATTCTGTGGTTCTATGTAGGCTAATTCTGGACTTTGAAAATATTCCTGGAGCTCCACAAATTCATTGTTCTGGAATCTATGACTTGTGCAGTCATAGCTGTGGCAGTTTTCTGGTAGAAGTGTATGCGTTTCTTAGATGAAACACTGGAGAGAAAAGTTCTACTGGCTTATAAATTTTACTGGATATTTCCCTTATCATTTATTTGCTTTTGTGATACCAATGTGCTTTCAGTAGAAGAATGCAAAAGTAGCAAGGCTGCCACATACAGAATTCTTAAATGGGTGCTGCATCTACTCATGCAAGTGTGTGTACACATGTTCATACCAGGAGTGTGCTTGGGCTATTTAAGGTACTAGGAAAATCAGTTTCAAATCTTAGAAGCAGTTAGATCTAACGATCTAACTAAACAATCTGATGTCTGCCTTCTTGAATAGAATTTGCTGTGCATTTTGAGGAATGCAACGTGTTGTGACTGGCAAGCTACTGCAAGTTCAGCTCTTATTCTTCCTAAGTCCTGAGGATATTTAATAAACAGCATAGTTTAGGCAAGTCTAGAAAGTTTTTGTAGCTAATTAATAGCTTTTTATGTCACAGTGATTGAGATTTTAAAGCTGACAACCGCAGAGAAACAGCTATGTGGACTGAATGTCTTTTTAATAGCAAGAATGGAAACATTGACGTGTTGTGGTTCCCTCGAAACTCAGTGACATCTCCATTTCTATCTGCTGTAACTAGAGCAGATCAAATTATTCATAATATGTAATGGAACGAATTTTTCATGTGGGTGTTTGCACAAAAATTACCAAAAGCATTCTTCTACAGAAGTTGAGGGAACAGGCAAGAAGTGTGCTCCCCTGGGAGTTCTTCCCTCTTTTGCCTGTGGTTGTTAAAATCTATGTGCTGAGCTGCGCTGCACAGGGTTACATCTGCACCCTGATTGCTTCCACGCAGCGTTAATCAGGGTCTGAAGTTCTGTCCACTGTATTGGAGGGTAGCTGGGCAGACTGCGTGACTTTCTGTGTGCTCAGTTTCAGTCTGAATAGGTGCTAGGGGTCTAAAAACTCCCGCTGGCAGACTTTGCGTAAACAAGTCTGCACAAGTATTTGCAAGGTCTGTGGTTTCTGTGAAGTTTTTTTTTGTAAGTTAAAGAAAATAGTCATTCTTGGGAACTGCAGTGCTTTTCAATTCTATCAAAAAGAAGACCAAACACATGAAGAAGTCTAAAAAGTTGTCAGAGGTTTAGTTCTAGTAATAAGTAGCAGGAAGGGAAGAAAACAGACTTACTTTTCAAATGAGAGCATTTTCCAATGTGCAATTTTATGCATGCTGTATTTTATGATTTTTATATTTGATGTGCATGTAAATACAGTGTTGCTTCAGCATCTTTTCCAGTAAGCAGCTTGCAGTCAGTTCAGTTATGTCATTCCAGGGGATGCAGCTGGGATGTTCTGCAGTTAATTCTTACTTACTGTTGGTATCTTCAGGAAGGCAGAGATGAAGCCAGGTGGATATATACTCTGTAGCTCTGGTGTTCCCTGGTTTGCTCAGGCTGATGTTCTACTAGGAACCCAGTTAATGCAGAAATTACAGTTAGGTTTATCAATCCTCTGGTTTTGCCAGATGTATGAAATTCCCTCCTCTTCCTGCCTGAATTGTAATATCTTAGCCCGCCTGTTGTGTAAAGGCTTAAAAACAATTTTTGCAATTGGTTTTGTTCTGTGAAGCCAATAAGCTTAATGCTTTCTGTATTTGGAGGCAGGCCGTCATTCTGTGGACACATCCTTGGCTGCTATTATTATTATTAATTTTTTATAAACATGACTAGTATTCTTTTTCTCTTCTGCTTTGAGCTGCTGGTCACATGAGATATAAGCCCCATAATAAAGAGACAGCAGTGGAGCAGTGTTTTCCTTCTCTTTAAATCCTCGTGATTCTCCCTGCTCCCCTCCCTCCCCCAGCAGAAAGTACTCCTACACTACTTAAGTCTTTTTTTGGAAAAAATCAGTTGTAAATCTGAGTCATGCTGTCATCTGGAACTAGAAGCTTAGATGTTTTGAGGGTTCCTGGAAGGGATTCTTGGGGTAACAGCAGATAATGTTTTCATTTCTGCAGGCTTACGTTAGATTTATGGTGGCTGCTGTATTAGTTTATGAATAACGATTTCATTTCTTCTGTTTGTACTTTTTCAAGACAGAATGGAGTCAAGTCATTGGAAGAAGACAGGATAGCTGGCAGCGCTATATCTTAAGAATGTATGACCCGAAGCTCTGCTTTTACCATCTAATGTTTAATAGAGCCCTGAAATCTTCTGTTTGACTGTAGATGCCTTTTGGATTTATTTTTTACATACATAATATGCTGCCTGTATGTATAGACAGTCGCCTACTACCACTCGTTCCTATTGTTACAAGGAATTTAGAAGGGAAATCAATCTAAACCTGCATGGAGCAAAAGCAAAACCAGGTATTTTACTGCTGCAACAATATAAAGAAACTGTAGTAGATAAAAGTATGAAGCATGTGGAGAGCATGAATCAAATCTGAAATGCTTTTTCCCCCTACTGTATACGCACTGTGCAGCCCACACATCAAAATTTTCCCCTAGTCTAGCACTTCTCAAGTGAGAAATTCTTTTAGTTTCTGAAATGAGATTTCAGGAGGAAAGAATAGTTACTGCAGTTGAACATGTACAGAGGCTCAGAGCAGCCCTTTATTAAAGTAATTGAGCTTTATTATTTTTAAACATAGCTGTTTAGGAGAGAGGCTCTGGCTTTTTCATGATTTGTAAGTAGTGCAGCAATGGTATGGTTTCAAATAGGAGGGCAAATTGTTAGATTTGCATGCATAATAGGGTGTAATCAGTTAAACGTAGGCGCTTTAGCCCGTTTTAAAACCTTATCAAGGAGATAATTTAGTTATGGGTGGATAAGGAGTATGGTCTCTCTTTTTTTTCCCTCTAGCTTCTGGTCTACTCCCTTTTCCTCTGCGTTCCTCCTTTAAGTTACTCGAGATTTAGCTGTAATGTCACTGTTTGAACCATTTGTTTTTAGAACAGTTTTGTTTTTTTTTTCCCAACTCTCAACCTGGCTCATCCCAAGCGCTGTGCTGGATTACCACCTGGAGGCACGCAGGGCTCACAGGCAGCAGTGTCAGTCAAGGAACTTACTTCATACCTGGCTGAGCAGAAGTGTGGAGCTTGATGTGAATAGAACTACTTATGTGCTTAAAATCAGGAATCTTGTAGAGGCTGAGCCAGTGTCTCTGCTAGATTTCCAATTTCCACTGCTTGCTGCCAAGTATATTAGAGCTGTCTATAAATAGTTTGTGGAATTTTTGAGTGAGAAAAAAATACCAGGTTCTCTTCTGTCCCCACCTTTTCTAACTACAGCTGAGAAGCCTGAACTGTTTTTTTGCTGAAACTTCTACCAAACATTCTCTTAAATTAAGAACTAAAACAACTTGAGTTAAATTGAGTGCTTTAATGTCAGCATACTCAATTAAATATTGTATTGTGGAGTTTACAGGTATTGTTGTACATAATGTTACATAAAAAAGCACCAAATGGTATTTTTCCACCTGCAGCATGAAATCAGAGTTGCTATAGTTACTACTTAGCTTCTCCTTAGGACCCTGGTATAGGGGAACCTTGGGTTATCTCAGCAATTTGGTGTGCAGAGATCTCTTCCCAGAGCAGTTCCTGTTCTGCCTCTTGTGCAAGTCCCTCCTGCTGGCACAGCAGAGCACAGGGTTGTGCTGCACCAGAACAGCCCAGTGCAGGTCTGCTGGTTGCTTTGTGGGGTTGGATTGGCAGCAACATGAGCTGTTGCTTCCAGTAGAACAGAGAAAAAAAAAAAAAAAAAAAAGTGGAAAGTGGCAAAGAAGCTGTAGCCATAGAGCAGGAATGTGAGCTCACTTTGCAGCCTGCAGCATCTTCCAGATGTTCACTCTGCAGCCCTGCTGTGCTAGGGTCTGTATTGGGGTGCTTCAGCATCATCTGGCTGGCAGCAACTGGCGTAAAGTGCAGCAGTGGTAAAGGGTCACGGGTCTCTACACCTTGTTATGGTTTCCATGGAATTCCGTAAATGCTTTATTTCGTGTCTTGCGACAGCATTCCCATTGGTGAATGTTAGTAAATCGTGTATGCTGTGTTAGTTACTGAGTCCAAAAAGAGAACTTGTATTGCTCATACTGCGTGACCATGGAGAATCTGAGGGCGATGCCTGGAGCTGAGATGGAGCCTCACCGACCAAGCTGAAGCTGCCGGAGCAGAGCACGCTTTGGGTGGTACATAGTTGGAAGGGTGGCTGCGCTGGCAAGTCCTATGGCCTCGCAGGATTTGTGGAACAAAACGAGTTCCACTGAAGACTTAATGTTACATCATATACATTTATGGAGGGCGTTCATAGGACTGGCAGTACTGTGGCCCATGGGACTGCATACCCATAACTAGTAGGGATGTGTCTTGCGAGTTAGTGTCCTCTGAAAGCAATCCAGATAGTGCTTGCTGTAAAATGTAAAAGCTAAGAAAAATCTAAAACCTACATATAACAATTCCATTGCAGAATTGATTCTCTAGTTCTTAGTTTTCTAAATAAACTACATTGCAGTTGGCCTAAAATAAAAATGGTACATCATAAAGTAAGAGCATTATTGTAAACAAACACTGTGCATTACTGTTTTTACAGCAAAATTTTACGTGCTTGTTCCGTGCTTTTGTCATAAACACATTTAAATAAGCCACTATTTCAGTATAGTTTCATCTGTTAGTCATTTTTATTCTTTTCTTAATTAAAGAAATTAATTATGCTACTGGAGTACTGGAGTATACAACGCTTTCTCATTTCACATGAACACTTACTTTTGCGGTTTAAAATTGTAGATATATTCACTGTATATTCTTTGTAGGAGATGCTTTTCTGTTACAGGGATTCGGAATAAATCTTGTCACTCCGCTCAGCGTACTTCTAGTAGATTTCACCTGATGCCTGCGCAGCAGTGAGTCTTTGTCTCAATGCTTCTGTCCTATTGCATGTGCAATTTCATATGAAAACAAGTGGTTATTTAATGCTTCCCTTACCTGGAAGAGTAATTAACATCTTACTGCACAGCTTAGTGGTATTTTACAAATGGCCAGCTGAAATTCCTGTGAATTCAGACCGTAACTAGTTACATGCGGTTCTTTACCGTATTTCCTTAGGGTTAATACCAAACCTTTGATCAATAACTCTTGCAAAAGTTCTTCAACCAAACTGGAGATTATTAGCCAGTTAACATCTAGAAGTAAGTTATTTGTCAAGATGCTTTTTTTTGTAGTTGCTTTTTGTCGTGAAATGTACAAGCTTATGCAGAAATGCAGAAATTTTTTCAAGGGAACTGCAGTTGGGTATATGACAAAATTTTGGTCAAAGATGCAAAGCATTTTGCAAAAAGTAGTAACAACGACAGCGGAATAGGAAGTGACTGTGGATCACTAATCTCATCCTGATTAGTTAATTGAAGTATTATTGGTGCACCAGCACTTTAATTGGTTCCATCTCTAGTGGATGATGTGGCTGCAGAGAGCCATCAGAAGGCAGGAAGTGGTGTCACCTGTAAGGGCAGTGACTGGTTTCTGCAGGAATCTGGGAATGCCGCTTCCCTGTGTTCCTGGGTGCAGAGGCATAGCGAATGTTGCCTGGCTCCCGTGGACTGTGCACCCTGAGCTCAGCCACACCTTAGTTGGAAGTGTTCCCTGCAGCAATAACACTGTTCATTTCACAAACAGTTCTGGGAGGGTAAGTTTTAAATATTTAGACTGTGCTCCCCCCCCCCCCCCTTTCCCCCGCTTTCCGTTCTTTTGNTCTGGATGTTTGTAATACAGTTTTGCATAGAGGAAAAAGAAGAGAAGAAACCAGCAATGTTCTCAGAAACTTCTGTAGATTATAAAGGATAAAATAGCTTGAGTCACTTTTGTATCCTCACATTCATTTGAGATTACAGAAAGTGCTTTCTCAATCGCGTAATCGAAATTTTCTGTGTGCTATATGGCCATATACCTGTGGACATGTAGCTCTTCGCTGTTGTTGTTATCCCTAATAGGGATAATTGTAGAGTTACAGAATGGTTTGGCTTGGAAGGGACCTTAAAGCCCAACCGCTGCCATCGGCTGGCTGCCACCCACCGGATCAGGCTGCCCAGGGCCCATCCTGCCTGGCCTTGAGCACCTCCAGGGATGGGGCACCCACAGCTTCTCTGGGCAGCCTGTGCCAGGGCCTCACCACCCTCTGAGTAAAGAATTTCTTCCTGACATCTAATCTAAATCTTCCCTCTTTTAGTTTAAAACCATTACTCCTTGTCCTATCACTACATTCCCTTACAAGGTGTCCCTCCACAGGTTTCCTGTAGGCCCCTGTTTAGGAACTGGAAGGCCTCAATGAGGTCTCCCTGGAGCCTTCTCTTCTCCAGGCTGAACAAGCCCAGCTCCCTCAGCCTCTCTCCATAGGAGAGGTGCTCCAGCCTCTGAGCATCCTCGTGGCCTCATCTGGACCCACTCCAGGAGCTCCACATCTCTCTTGTGCTGGGGGCCGCAGGCCTGGCCACTGCACTGCAGGAGGGACCTCACGAGGGCAGAGCAGAGGGGGACGTTCGCTGCCCTTTCCCTGCTGGCCACCCCTCTCTTGATGCAGGCCAGGATACAGTTGGCCTTCTGGGCTGCAAGTGCACACTGCTGGCTGGTGTAAGTCTCTCATTCACCAGAACCCCCAAGTCTTTCTCCGCAGGGCTGCTCTCAAGGAGTTCTTCTCCCAGTCTGGGATTGCTCCGACCCAGGCAAATCCCTGCGCCTAACACCTCAATTCCAAATTTACAGCAGCTTAACGCAGACGAGTGCAGAGTGTTCAGGAGATGAGAGATTGTAGAAGATGAGCCACAAGACTCTAGACGATCCTGTCTAAGAGGATCTCTTTTGCTCATTAACTGCATGTGACATAGATATAAGTAATTCAGTATAGTGCTTTTGGTTACGCACTGAACAAATGTTGCGTCTGGAGGAGAGAATAGTACTCACTTCTCTGTTGTCTCCCCCATGCTGTGCTGTGAGACATTGCATCTTCTCTTTGGACTCACTGTGGCCATGCCTTTGGCTGAGTGACAGCCGGGCAGGCAGCCTCTGTGCTGCTCTCCCACAGACTGGGAAGAGCCATGCTTCAGCTCAGCCCTGTCTGCCTGCAAAACCGCCCTTACGTATCTGCAGAAAGGGGGGGTGGGGTGACTGCTGCCTGGCACTCGCACAAAATGTGCTGGCATTAAGGGTCTCTTCCAAGAAGAGGGCTGGAATGCTCTGAAGACATCAGGGATGTTTCCAGTTCCAGTAACTCTAGAAGGATATTGCCATTTTTGGACCGCAGCATTACAGGGTCGTTGCTGAAGGTCTTTTATGTAGGGCACCAGCAATCTGTTCATGGAAGTGCACTGTGAGATTTGTGTTTTGTTGTTACTGTCCACGCTCTTTCAGTTAGAAGTAAAATTTCATGCAGATTAGGGCAGCTGGTGAGTCTGTAAGCAAGTTGAGCTTACTCTTTCTGTTACAGGATGGGGCAGGAATCTTGGAGGTGGGATGAAGATAGGAAGTTTGACCATGAGGAGTATTGTCTAAATTAAAGCAAGTTGAGAGCGTACCATAATGAAGGGTGTTTGGAAACGCCTGATACACGGGAAGTGGATTTGGAGTGTTGCCCTGATAATTGTAGTTAAGAGAGAGATTGAATCCAGCCTGCTTATGTAGCATCCCTTATGCACCACGTGATGCTTTAACTGAAGGTAGTTCAGAAAAAGCTCTCTCCTCGCAGCCGTTTGGTTACAGCAGTTTATACAGTTCTAGTTATAGGGGGTTGTAATTGGGCCGTAAAAGCTGAAGTCAGAAGCTTAATCTTGACACAGGAGAATTTAGCATCAGTGTAGATATGATTGCGTGATTTTTTTTTTTGTGGACTGTAACTCCTTGGTTTAATGGCAGAAATAATTTCAATGTGGTGTTTTCCACTGTGGATTTTTTTTTCATTTTTTATTTCAACAGTCAAGTTAATTTCTCTCTTAAACACAATTTGAATTTAATTCAGTCCCAAGATATGTTCCTCTTCCAAACCAAGGAATTAAATAACCAAAATTAAATTTTACAATCACAGTGGACAAATCCACACATAGCAGATTTTTAGGGTGCACTTTTACAATACGCATCAATTACCTGTGCATTAATTTTACTAGTTCTAGTCAAATTGAAATTAAAACAAGGTTTTAATTTCAGTGATTATTTGCTATCTCAAATATTTAAATAAACTGGATATGCTTTGTCTGGCACCTTCAAAAGTTCAAGTATCTTGAACTTTTCAAGGAATGTAGAAGCTTGTTGTCTTTAACCTGGAAGTTGTGGCTAAGAGGGATGGTGTTACTGGGGCTGGGTCCGTCTGGCTGTCCTTGAAAACTGCAGGAGTTTAACTAACACTTCAAGGAGAAGTTCATTTCAGTACTGCAGGCTTAGGGTTGTGCTCTGAAGTTGCATGCAGTCAGACGGTTCAGTCTGATGTTGCCGTGTTGGAGAGGGGTACGAGCATGCCGTGGGGCAGGGGGCTCACAGGGGACTGACTGTGGGTGAAGGCCGCTGAGCTGCGGTGGGCTCCGTGCTGGTCCAGGCGTCACACCACTGGGTGGCTGCCAAATACGTGCCGCCCTGTAGCTCTTTCTTTTCAATCATAGCATGCTTTTCAGGTGTTAAAGCATAGGGTTTTTTTTTCCAGTTTCCCCTTCATTGTCCTCTGCGATATGTTGGATAAGTTCACTGGTGTGACATTTTCCCTGTTCCCAACCCCATCCTCCAGCCTCTATTTATTTTCCTGTCTGTGATGAAATTCAGATGATGTTAATGAGTCAGACACCTCCCAAGACTGGTTCTTATCTTCTGCATAGTTTGTTTTCCTCTCCGGATTCGATGTAGGAGTAAAGGGCTCATGTTATTTTGACCAAGTTTTTAGGAAATGGCATTGTGAGTGTGCTGTTTTTTTTTTTTTTTTTTTAGGGGAGTGTGGAGGACAGACATTAGGATGGTTTCATATAGGCCAATACAGCAGAAATGCCCTGAGTGCTGGAAAACATGTAGGTAAGCCTAGTGTTATCTTGCTTGCTTCTGTGGTCAGTCAGGTGTGAGACAAATCAGAGGGAATTGATCTGAGTGTTCTAGAAACTACCTGTTGGCTTTTTCTGCCTGCTGGGAGGGCAAGGCAGCATCTCAGCACGGAGGATCTGAGTGGAAGAAAGAAAACTGACTGAGGTCACAGGGACGGGGTTTTGCACTTTGAAAATGGAATAGGATTTTCTGGAGGAGTCCATCTGAATCAGTAGACCATAACTGTACTTTGAACGTGCAAGGAATTTTAAAGTAATTCCAGACAGAACCGTACCTCAGAAATGGAGACTGTTCCGTACTGTAAATATACCTGTTTGTACTCTAAATATGAGCAATCTAACCCTTTTAATAACTAGTTGGTTTTTGATTGCAATCAAGGAATTTTAATCAGTGGTAGTAGTAACAAACACATGTACACTAGACTAGAAAACCCATAAAAGTATTTTCTATGCTTTCATTAAACCTGTTGCCTCTAGTTTAACAAGCTTCATATCCTAGTTTATAAAGATTGTATTTTGATTTAAAAACAAGCCAACAAACAAAAACCCCCATAGGGAATGCTTGTTTTTATCTCGAGCCTTGTTCATTTGAATTTTTTAACTTAGATGCGGTTGCTGCCCATATCTTAAGCTGCAGAACTGAATTTGCTTTGCATTTATTGTCTTACACTTCAGTGACGTTAAAAAGCTCTTGTCCATTTGTCTGACTTATTTTAAAAGGCGATGATACAGTCCTGGTTACACTACTGAAGTTTTAGAGAATAACCGGGGAAAAAATAAAGTCACGCTTTGAGAACCAAACTTGGTTTCTCCCGGGCAGAGACTGGCTTAGCGTGCGAGGTGCTTTGTGCTGTCCTCCAGCGCTGTGCATGTCACACCTCTGCTCTGTAACCAGCAGGGACAAACCTCCTGTCAGTTCTGCTGAAGGCGCCTGGTTCAGGCTCAAAGTTGAGCTTCAAACGGGGATGGATCATCAATATTGCTTTAAAACGTCAAGAAATAAGAGAGCTTATTGGTGAACTAAGAAATGTTTTTAATATACTCATATTCTGCTGTATTAAATAGACCAAAAGGAATTTCAAAGATAATTATGTGACCATATGTTAATGAAAATTACTGCTCTGTTACCTGATGTATCGATGTTCTAGTGCACTCAGTTTGTATGGAACTGTTTAACATAATTGTTGAGATCTTACAAGGATCATTGCTGAAACATTTTCTAAAGGTGTCAGCAGTTAGTAATGCTTAAATGGCATCTGAACACAGTTGTTCAGGGAGAGTTTCCAGTAAAAAATAAAGTAATGATTTGGGAAGTTTCTAAGGCTCATCTTTCCTTTAATGAGAGATTATTGGGAATGAAATGAAAAAGCTGCTTTTGGTGTTACGGTGCTTGGATCTGAGCTGGCTTTATCACACACATTAGGGCTTCTTCTGACTAAACACTAGCTTGAAAATAGATGTGACATCACCGTGTCGAGTTAAATTGTTTGATCTCAAAGCATATTTAGAAGGAAAATATTCAAGTGTTCCATTCTGCATGCTGACTTAAATGGTTTTACTTATTCTAACAACTCTGAGTGAGTGTGAACTGGTGATTAATCCCTACTATAATTTGAAAGATAAGAGATTTCTAATATAAAACTAAATATCTTGAAACATGGTAACATTTTTCTTATGTTAACTAAATAATAGAAAGCAGGATGATCAGAAATGTGCTTATGTGGAATCAGTTGCAAATAAAATCACTTTATACCAAAGATGGTGTTTATTTTGTGAATTTAGTATTGCTAAAGTAAGTATTGCTGAAGACATGAAATCGGTGGGAAACATTCCTTGGTGTGTCAAGTTATATGCAGAATGGGGAAAGTGTTTGGAGAATAGCTTCTTAAAACTTGCAGATATATTTTATTTTTGAACACACATTTTTTTTGGAAAGTAGTTGCTCTCTAGTATTTGAAGTTGTTTTTGTTGTAAGGTACTTCTGCCTTTTGAGGGTAAGGGGAATTGTTACAATGTGAACTTCTTTAACTGAGGTGAAGCAGCTTGGTATGTAAATATGTGCAGGAAATTAGTATGTAGAAATATGGGGGGAAGAAAATATCCGTTTTAAGAGCCCAAGGATTTGGACTGGAAAAAAACAAGAAAGAAAGAAAAAGTAGAGTTGATATTTTTCTACAAGTTCTGATAATCAGTCTTCTAATTGTGTTGTGTCTTTGGAAAGTGAAAAATTAGGTGCTTGTGTATTTGCTGCCAACCTCGGGAGCAGTTTCTGAAGCATTTTATTTATAAGCACTGCAGCTGAGGAGCACTGGATGCTTGCATAGATCTGTATGTTCAAGTCAACAGTCTTTAGGCTTGATGCAAGGGGAATTAGAGTTTTCTTCATGTGTTTAAGGTTCTTGTTACTCCCAAGATCTCAGGGGTGCATTGCCCTGCGGGAGAACAACTGATTTCACATGTTTAAAAAGAAGTGTGACATCGCACGTCTACAAAGAACGAAACTTTGCGGGGGTACGACATACGGCTTTAAAATTTGCTTAGATTTCACCACCTGTGTTCAGAGCAGCTCATTTATGAAAGTAACTCTCTCCTCCTGAAATGTCTGGAAGATTTGATTTTTAAAAATTGTAGAGGTTGAAAGAAAAGATGCAGAGTGAAGGAGAGGAAAATGAGAGCTGTTCAGCGGAGGAAATATGCAGAAATACAACTTGATCTGTCACGTCTCCTAACAGGGCCATCAGCAAATGTATTCGCTTCAGCAGATTCTTTTACTTTCCAGAAGGATGAGGGGGTGTGAGATCTGGAGGGACAGCTTTCGTCTCTGATGGGCACTTGCATTTTGCTGTTCGTCTGTGCATAGATACTCAGGTGTAGTGAGCGTTGGTGGGGTAGCTAGCTTGTGGCTATCTCTGAACCAGCTTTCTGGAGAAGGGAACAGGTCACGTCCTGTGTGAAGTGGATCCATATCTTGTTGTGTCTGTCTTTATTTGTCCAGCATTTACTCCTGCCCAGGAGGGGATGGGGAAGGTGCACTGAAATAAACCTTTCTTGAAAAAAATGTAACAGTCAATGGGAAAATAATTCAAAATGTTCTGTCCAAAGTGTCTGAAGTTGCTTAAAACCCCTCCAGTGTCATTTCTTCCTTAACTTTCTTGTGTATTTAATTGTTCTTAATACATTAATGATGATTGTTTTTATTTTCATTGTATAATAACTTTTTTCCTCTAGTTTTTTTCTTAACTTTTATCATAAAATGAACCTAGGCCCTGTAATGTTTAATATTAATTAAAATACTTCAGTTTTGTTCTTTCTGTTCTGTAAAAGGGTATCTGAAGAATTTTTACAAATTTTATCTTGGAAATTAGCTTATTCATTATGTTTAATTTTAGGAAATGGTGCTCTTGCAGAACATTCTGAAAATGTGCATATTTCAGGAGTGTCAACGGGTAAGTCATTTTTTGTAATGTTTAAATTTCATGCATGACTTAAATAGTAAATATTGAAAGCCACCTGGTATCTTATGAAGAGATATTTGGCTATAAAAATTATTACTGCCTTTTGCAGCATGTAATAAGGAATGAAGCAACTGGAACATGGAAAAAGTCTCCTAAGATAAAATTGATACCTGCATGCTCATGAACAGATTATGCCTTTCTAAGTGGACTGCTTAATTATTTTTCCATACAAACATTGGACTAAGAGAAAAGTTGGCTCAAGTTGAATTGATATTTTCTTCCCATAGTAAAGTTTTTTGTGAAATGAAATTTATTGAAATGTAATTTTGGACACTGCTGCTATCAAGTAATACAAATCCAGGACTTATGTGTTTCACCTGATTAGATTGAAGCAGTAACTGAAGCTACTGTACACTTGACTGCACAGTTTATTTAATTCAAGGCAAAAAAAAAGAATTTTAGGACTCACGAAACTGAGAAACTGAGGAGATGCTGAGAGAGTGTGGGCCATAATAGCAGCGAACGTTGCTCAGAGGTTGCTTCATTCTCTCCCAGTCAGTCTTGGGCCTCTTCCGGGCAGTTGCAGCCAGGGCTGCTCTCTGTGAGTGAGGTGGCTGGATGGCCGTTGGGGCAGTAGGTGGTACCGGTGGGTACTTGGGTGTCAGCTGAGCTGCTGGTCATGCCTCACAGTTCTGTGGTGCAGATATTCAGAGTACGTGCAACTAGGGAGGCAACAAGTGGGTAGAAGAGTTTGTGTGATCGTTTTTGTAGGGAAGCTGGCATAATCCTTGGAAATCAAAGTCATTTTGACACACTTCTCCTAAAATGAAAGTCAGAATGCAAACTTGTTTTTTCTGTAGGTATTCTTGCAGTGTAGTTTCAAGCATTACACTGGTATTTGTGTACACAGTTAAACTGCTAGATAAATGTACTGTCAGCCGATGGTCTCTGTTACCCCATACAACCTTCTTTTCACCTTCCATTGTTTGCCACGCAAAGACTGTCAAAAGGCTAATTACAGAAGATCTTCATTATCCATTCTTGTGCTGCATCATCAAGAATGTTGTTGTTTTTCCACAGTAATAGTGCACCAAGTATCATACATAGTTAGTTTATGGCACGCTTAAATAACAGCACAGTTGCTGCTGTTGGAGCGATTGTTGCTGAAATTGATTGTATGAGATATCCTGAAAGCTGCATAGGATTTAACAACACTTCACCCTTTTATTTACTGCAACAGCCATGTGACAGGTCACAATACAGGCAGCAAAGCATCTGCTGGGCAAGAGGTGAATGGAGTTTCTGACTCTGCATTCGGGCCTTTGGCCAGCAGGCACAAACAGACCGTGCCAGGGAGAGGGGAACACAATGTATTTTCTGTGCAAGGTAACAACAGCTGGGGGAGAGACTTCAGCTCCTTGGAAGAAAGATCCCGTGAGGCTGCCATGTAAAATAAAACATAATAAAGAAAAAACAGAGTAGTTCTGACAGTGCTGTGTTCTAAAAAAAAATAGCTTTCTGAAAAATAGGTATCATACATGAAGATAGATACTTTAAAATTGAAAAATTGTGTGATCATGTAGGACATTCTGTTAATGAAAACGTGAAGAAAGCATGTTGGCAGACAGCACCATCGCCCTTATGGTCACGTGTATGTACATCTTGAAACTTAAGTGCATAGAACTGGAGTAAAAGGTGAGGATGAACTTCCATGATTTTTGTGTTCCTTTGGAACAATTTGGGTTTCGCAGATATGTTTGAACTTTGAGATTGTGTATTTTATACAGCATACCTGAACAGGTTTACATTTATCATGACAATTTTAAGCAAAGGGTTCCTGTAAAATAGAACCAGAGACAACTGGCCTTTAATCTTTTAGGGTCCAACTTTAACTTGGTTTTGAATCCAAGCAGGAGATTTTCTTGGACAGTTGCTACTGGGAAGGAATTTAAAATGAAATTATTGTCTTGATGGTAGATTTCCTGTCATGCAGCTGCTGTAAGGCTGCATGACCTACCTCGCTAAATTATGTTTTAATAGCAGAGCCTACTGTGGTCTTCAGAATTTATGCTTCTGCTGTATATTATATCTGCGAAGTTGCAGGTACACCTGTAATATATGGGCATACTTTTTCTACCAACAGCAATAATGGAACGTTGTCTCTCGTGTATAAGCTATCACTACTGAAGAAGTGTTAATGCCTTTAAAATCTGAAAACTTGAGAAATAGTTTTAGGTCTGTCTTTGGGGTATGGAGCACCATAATCGTCACAACTGCAAAATCACACTCCTCCACCTCCATTTGAAGGACTTTCTGTACTGGGCAAAAAACTTGTTCACAGCAATAATGAAAAATAAAAAAATAAACTATAGTGATTACTTTTTGTCTGTTTTGTCCTTTGCTCTGCAATGAGCAAAGGGCATTTTAAATTAAAGGTTTTTCAGCATGACCTGGAGGCAAGGTTTCCTGTGCCTTCTTCCCCTGTAGTTCTCCAAATAAGACTTGCAGTGGCTCCTGAGAGTTACAAATACAATAATTATCCTCCCTGTTCAGGGTTTAGACTTTATCAAAACATTATTCTCTTTTTACTCTAAGCTGTTTTAAACACCTTCAGATCATTTATCCAGCAGCATTCATGTCCTTACCATGTCCAATACAATGCATGCCTTATCATCTTGTGGTTCACATTGAAAGCTAATTCTTTTATCTTTTCAACTAATCTCCTGGCATTACTGTGAAGATAAATCCCTAATCTCCCGCTTCCTGGTTTTCTGAAGTGACTTTTTTCTTTGACATGTTGTTCGCTGTTGCTACAGGTACTTTACCCCTCTCGATCTTGCTACAGAATTTTTGCATAAATTTCTTAATTCTTTTCTTGTTATAACTTGAGATTTGAATTTTGTGCCATAAGGTTTTCATTGGCTCTCTTCTGTTTGCCAGTCAACATCCCATAGGTAGCTTATAGTCATGTTCTGAAATGTGGGGTAGTGAACAAATTTCAGGAAAAAGGAAACCTTCTGTAAGACATGTTTTTAAAAATTTACAAAAAAAAAAAAACCTCCACATACAGCAGAAAACCACATGCCCAGTGTATCCTCTGAGCAGTATTTTTGGCCATTATCTTGCACTCTGGTTTGTGAACGTCTTCAGTCCTAATGAAATTACTGCAATCTACAGAACAGAGGTATGACAAAGTAGCAAACAGAATCACAAACAGGTATTAATAAAATAAAGGCTTACAAAGGAAAGAATTTAAAACAGGTAGGAGACAGATAAGCAGAATTGCACCAAAAATGCAGTGGTGTAGGAGGAATTGAGAGGAATGTACGCGGAGGCAACACCCACGTAGAAACACAACGTGCAGGAGGGAGTTGGTCTCACCCGAAAGTCTGGTAGCCACCAGCATGAGGAAATCCGAAAACATCCTGGGCTTGGGCCACTTTGCATCTTCGCTTCTGTGCAAGGCAGCCTTCTCAATTTGCTTTGTGCTTCTGTCTTGGATACGTAATCTCCTTTTTTCTGAGTCTAATGATCATTCTGTTGATCTCTTAACTTTTAAATGCTTTTTATATATGCCTCCAAAGCTGGTCTGTTTGTCTTAGTCAAATACCTAAGGCCATGAGCAGCTGAGATTATAAGCGCAAAATCCCCACAATTTAGTGGGAGAATGTTTAGCTTTATGTGCTGTCAGCTGAATTGTTTGTCAAAAGCTTTAGAAGAAACATACTAGTTAAGCAAAGGCTTAGAAATTGATTTAAAAGGCTTGATATTACCTTTATGAAGTAGATGCCCTTTACAACTGATCTATTTCAAAAGGTTGCACTTGGTTTTAAAAATCTTCCTGAGAAATTATTTTCTGGAAAATGATAGCACTTCTGAAGTGCAGTTTCTACGCAGTTAATCTTAAAATTTATAAACTTTTTGAGCAAATAGGAAACAACAGAAATCTCCTGAGTTGCAGGAAAGAGATTTTAGTGCATGAATGTGTACCAAGTATGCAGGTGTGTTGGGCTTATCTAGCTGACCTTCAGTTAAGGGAGCTGCAGTTCCCTTTTCAAGTTTGTTTCCTTTTATTTCTTGAACCCGTACTTTGTCATATGCACACTTTTTTCAGTTCAATTTTTCTCTCTTTTACAGTATATTGTTCATTCCACCCTGTGTTTTAGTGCCTGTGTTCATCCGTACTTCCTCATGCCATCCATATACTTCTCAATCTCCTTTTTTCTTCCAATACTGGACAGTGCTGGACGTAGTCAGATTTTGCCCTCAGGTCTTTAAGCGTTAGCTTCAGTGGAAAGAGTGAAAATACAGGGAGACAGTAGGTACTGAAAAAAAAAAAAAAAAAGGGGG
>VXAV01002083.1:167802-241811 GCA_013399715.1 Alectura lathami | reverse complement strand
AATTGAAAAAAAAAAAAAAAAAAAAAAAAAAAAAAAAAAAAGTTCAGGTCTCACTAGTTCATTCCCCTTAGTGCCACAAGGGAAATCTAGGCTTGTTTTAAGCATCAAAATACAAATTAGTACTGCTTCATAGGTAACCCATAGTTCTGATTATGAAACTGTATTAACTGCAGACTTGCAGCTCTTTGTTACAAAGTCTCTGTTTGACATCAGTTACTCCTTTAAAGTACTCCTTTCTAATTTAAACAATCTTTCTACTAGATACTAAACTGGCATAAATGCAGTGTAAAGTAGGTAGAATTGCTCACCTATTAGAATGCTTTCAAAAATTTTTCCTACAGTTCCTCTTTTTTTCCTCTCACATTGTTTTCTTCCACTCTTCCTAGCGTACATTTCACATTTCATTTGTGGTTTACTGCTCTGTGTCTGTGCTGACCTGCTTTGCCTGGCCTATCTGCCCTTCGCACTTCATTACCATGGCAGCATGTCTTTATATAGCTGTAGTCAGAGCTCGGGTAATATCTTCCATGACATACCCATGGGGTAACGGAGCAGCGCGGCTGAGGGCAGCTCTTATCTTACATCACAGTTTTGAACAGTTTAGCTGGACTTGCAGTTCCAATTACAAGTTATGTAATTGGCTAAGCGTAGCATTAGCTGAAGTTCTGCTGAAATTTGGTTTATAAAAAATCACTTAGTATATGAATGTCATTAAATGAGGCTCAAAAATACAATTTCATGAAGAGAATTATTTAGAATCTTTTGTTAAAATGTTTTATTTATTTATTCATTATGATAGTGATACTGAGCTTTTTAAGTAGTGGATGCAATATCATGATTGGCAGAACTGATTCTGGCAGTCCTCATAACCTGAGAGTATTGTCACCACAAGGTTGAATCATATTCTTACCTAGGAAGGGAAGCCATTGTTTTTATTTCAGACCAGAAAAGTACTTCAACCTGATTTCCATTTTTATGTGTAGTAATTCATCAGCTCGGTTGTATAACATCCAGTTCAGCAGTGATTTTGACCTCTCTTTTCTTTCAGCTTTCAAGATTTTGATGTTCAGGGATCACGCCGATGCAGCTCAGACTGGTTAACAATTGGAAGCTACAAGAACACCGAAGGCTACAGGGCATGTGGCTCCTCCATTCCTTCTCCATACATCTCTTCACAGGATCATGTTTGGATCAGATTTCATTCAGATGACAGCATCTCCAGAAAAGGCTTCAGATTAGCCTATTTTGCTGGTATGTTTCCAGTGATACCTAGTAAGATTTTATGGTTCTTTTTATTTTTTTTTTTTTCTTTTCTGATTTAAGTACTGTTTCCTTGTAATAGGGTGCAGTACATGCATTTTCTGTAGTGAGTTCATGGCCTACTGAAATCAGGGAAAACACACACTGCATAAAGTATTTTAATCCCATGCACAATGCTGACAATATTGAAAGTAAGAATTACAACATTCATGATAATAAACACAGTGAATGTTTTTGGAGAAAATTTTAAGTTAGTACTAGGCAACTGGAAGAGATGTTTCTTTATTTAATGTAGCTTAAGATGGAATTTTTTTCATCAGAACAAAATTACTTTGTTAAATGGATATACTTCTGAGTAGCGTAACTATGGCAAGAGAGGGAAGAAATAGTTTGGTTGGGTGGGTGTTTTTTTTTGTTTGTTTGTTTGGTTGTTTTTTTTTAATATCTGACAGAATATTGCATCATATTTTCCCATCTACAGAAAATACTCTCTCTTTAAAAATAAAAAATCATATTCATATGATTACTTTAGTGAAGTACAGACATGATTTTGTACACAATATTTTTTTTTCTTTGATAATTCAAGCATGCAGTATAGGCTAGTTACCAGTGGGAGTAGTTTTGGACTGTTCTGAGAGCAATTTTTGCTCTAGTAACTGTTGCCCAGAGAGAGAGGAGGAACTCAGTCATGGGTAAAGGCTAGTTCAAAACTGTTTTCTGGCCATGTGAGGAAGTAGGATTTTATATAATAGCATGATCATGATGTCCTACTCATCAAAAATACTGGATTAGATTCTTCTTTGTTTCTGTGATGGTTTGGGGTTATCTTGCTCAGATGTGTTTATTACCCCATTTTCTGCTGTGCTCCAAATCCCTCTTACGCCTATCCATTGCCACACATGTTCAAAAGTACTCCACCAAGATTCAGTAAAAGCACTGATCTGTTCTAGCCTAACATGGAAGTGCTGGAGCACATCCAGAGGAGGGCCATGAAAATGATCCAAGAGGTGGAGCACCTCCCCTGTGAGGAAAGGCTGAGAGTGCTGGGGCTGTTCAGCCTGGAGAAGAGAAGGCTCCGGGGAGGCCTGACAGCAGCCTTTCAGTATCTAAAGGACGGGCTACAAGAAAGAAGGGGACAGACTCTTCAGCAGGGTCTGTTGTGATAGGACTAGGGCGAATTGTTTCAAATTGAGAGGGGAGATTTAGCCTGGGTATAAGGAAAAAGGTGTTTTTTTTTTTCTTTTTTTCTTNTTTTTTTTACAGTAAGGGTGGTGAAGCACTGGCACAGGTTGCCCAGAGAGGTGGTGGATGCCCCGTCCCTGGAGACCTTCAAGGTCAGGCTGGACAGGGCTCTGGGCAACCTGATCCAGCTGTAGGTGTCCCTGTTCACTGCAGGGGAGTTGGACTAGATGGCCTTTAAAGGTCCCTTCCAACTCAAACAATTCTGTAGTTCTGTGATTCTAGCCTAATCCACATTTGCCCCAGTCCTGTGTTTTGCACTTTTTGTAGTGGCTTCCTTCACCCTTCAGAGCTCCTTCACAAACCTGAAGTTTCCAGGAGAGCTTATCCTTTGCTGTCGCCCGTTTCCAAGCCTGTGTAAAGTTACCTCTGTGCTTCAGCTCCTTGCAGTTTATTAAGTCTTGGGAGAAGTAGTGCAGCCACACTTCTGATGCTGACTCAGCTTTCAGGACAATGTTCCACCTGAGTTTTGTTTACTGCCTCACCAAAAAACATGGCAGGAAGAAAATGTTACTGCCTAATCAGTTATCCCTCACTAGCTGCTCCCTGCCAACAGGCACTCTGATCCTGTGGGAGGCATTGGCTTCTGCCCCAGTTATCTTCCAGTACTCAGTGACTTAAAGGAAAGGCAACATTCCTGCCTGGGGGTCTTTGAAAGGAGGAACATTTTGGATAGGGGTGGGGATTCGGTGAGGGAGACAAGCCACAGGCTTAACAGAGTTTTTTGAAAATCCTTTCCCATCTTTTCATCCGGTGCCTATGCTCAATATGATACTTGGGAAGTATTTCATATTTGAGGTAGCAGTACTGTATTTCAGAGATCAGAGCAGTCCTCTCATGTTGTGAATTGGCATGTGTGTAAGAGAAGAGCTAAAAACTCTGCTTGGATAATCTGATTGTCTCTGCTTTCCAGTGTGAAAAGGAGACTTTGAAACACAACATTTTTGCTATGCATACAGGTTTTTGATTTCTCCTCACTAGTGTCATGCAGTAATTCTCAGCTTAATGCAAGGCATGCGGTTGTAGATAAAGGGGGAAAAATAGTATTACATGAGTTGCACAGGTGCAAGTTAGGCTTACTTGTACTGAAGAGACAGAAATAAAGATCACAGGCCTAAACGGGATCATTAGGTAGCCCCATGTTTAAAATCTGGTGTGGAAGAGAGACAGTATGCATTGCTTAATTAATTCTTATTTAAAGTAGATAATATCTCCCAGGAAAATATCCATATTTCATTTTAAACAAAAACAAACAAACAGAAAATTCCAATTAGCGAGCGTACTTGACCAGAAGATAAATTAGTGATCACTTTATTATTTATTATTATGTTTGGTCTCCCTCCCGTACCCTTTAATTTATCAGCATCTTTAATTATTGGTATCATAATGGGACAGAGTTGACTAATAGTGATTGATGTGGAGTGGAAAACAGGGTTAATAAAGGTGGAGAGGCTCGTGTTCCCTAGTATGTGCAAGGAAGGATTGCATTAGTCCTTTGGCTACAACTGCACAGGGTTTCTGATGATGATCTTGTCCTATCCCGAAGTCTTTTGAGGTGCAGCTCCTGAGGTACATACCTGTTATTAATTTAACACTTAGAATGTAATTCAAGTATAAGCTTTCCTGATGTAATGACTTCAGGATCATTGATCAAAAGCTTCAAATTCAAGGCCCAGGTTCATCCTAAGCATTTGCCATGCTGATATTATGTGTGCTGTGTGTGTTTGAGTCATAACAGGATGATCATATCATTTATACTAGATCTGTTCTTGCGTTTTCTTTTAATGAGGTAAGCGTTTTCTGAAGCTTAATCACTGGCAGCACATGCTTTCCCTTTTGCTCTCCTTTCACATTCTCATCAGTGAATTTGTTGACTTAAACACTCCTGAGTAGTGGCCATAACATTTATCATTTTCTTTGTTCCATTTTTTCCTGTATTCATTTTTTAAAAAGCCCTAGCATTTCTGAGATTTTTTCGAATGTTGACATTGTTGCATCTTTTTTACTAATTGATTGTTTCGGGGTAGCATTTTTGGTTTTAATGCTTTCCAAGATACTGAAATAGTGAAAAAAGAGCAGAGCTGTGACATGTCTTGACCTATCACAGCAGATCAGTTGCAGCAAGGGAAATCAGGACTAAATATGAGGAGTCTTACCACTTGGAGTGGTTCAGCATTCGAACTTTGAAAATACTTGATTGGACAAGGCCCTGAACAACTCAGTCGAAATTCAGCGAGCCCTGTTATGAGCAGGTGACATCCAGAGATCCCTTCCAACCTGAATTGTTTTGTTGTAAAGCAAGATAGAGCCTGCTTCTTCTTGGGAAGTCTGCTTCTCATTAAGTGCATCACGCTCTCTTTCCCGATTCTCTTTTAAAACCCTAAGTATACTGTTACTTAGATTTAGTATGTACTTGTCCAAATTGCTGCTTCAATTACTGCTGTGTAAGGCCACCCGCATTGCAGATTTTTTGAATACTTTTTTTGGAGGATTGACCGTGACAGTTTGTCTTCTAGCCAGTTTTACAGGCTGTACAGTCATTTTTAGAAATTGAAGTGATTATAAATGATACAGGGGTATTTGACTCAGCTGAGTTGTTACAGAGCTGAAATAAATCGCTTCTGAGATGTGCTTCAGTGTTCAACATGGGTGGAGCCTTAATAAATGAACCTGAAGAACAAGTCTTGACTGGTAGTAACCAGTAGACCACATTTTCATAAATAAGGTGTCTCNAAAAAAAAAAAAAAAAAGCATGTTTTTAGACCATTGCTTTCTTCCTAATGTTGAAAGCATAATTTCATGCTTAGGTAAGTACATGCTTCTACTCTTCACTGTAGTCTTCTCTCTTCATTGCTGGACAAGAGGCAAGAGGAGACAGTGGAATGAGAGTGAGGGCAGAGATTTCTGTTTTAGGTTGGTGGTAAGAGGTAACGTTCTGCTGTTAGTTTGTCTCTTGCCATAGATCCTTTTGTACCAAGTAGAAAGTAGGAACCTGTGAAAACAGGAGAGAGGGTGAACTGCTTTTACAAGAAAGAATATGAGGAGGTAATTGGTACTGCAGGACAAAATGTTTTTGTGTTTAGAGTGTAGGAGGAGAGAAACAGTCTTTTCCTAACGTTTATTTTGTGCTGTAGAAGCTAGATTTTTCAGTCACTAAGAAAGAGCGTTGTTTTCTTGCACAGGTTTAAGTCACTTGACTGAAAGCAGCTAAGAATGAGGCTCATGCTGATGTGCTTTCAGAACTTAGACATGAAAAGATGTTTTATCTTGAAACATATTGAAAGTTGTGATGACTTACAGAGATTTTAAATAGTTCCTTTGCCATTCTGAACTACCTGGTGCAGCAAATGAATATGGAATGCAAACCACAAAGTACTAACTTAGGAAAGTATTTTCTTCTTAGAACTTTTTGTTTTTCCCTGCCCCAGGAAAATCTGACGAACCAAGTTGTGATTGTGACCAGTTTCATTGTGCTAATGGGAAGTGTATTCCGGAATCTTGGAAGTGTAATAACATGGATGAATGCGGAGACAACTCTGACGAAGAAATCTGTGCCAAAGCTAGTCCTCCAACAGCTTCTTCCTTTCAGCCTTGTGCGGACAATCAGTTCCAGTGTCTGTCTCGCTTCACCAAGCTTTACACTTGCCTTCCAGAATCCTTAAAATGTGATGGTAACATCGATTGTCTTGACCTTGGAGACGAAATAGACTGTGAAGTGCCAACGTGCGGGCAGTGGTTGAAATACTTCTATGGTACTTTCAGTTCTCCCAACTACCCTGACTTCTATCCACCTGGAAGCAACTGCACCTGGCTGATAGACACTGGTGATCATCGCAAAGTTATTTTGCGATTCACAGATTTCAAACTTGATGGTACGGGTTTTGGAGACTATGTCAAAATATACGATGGATTAGAGGAGAACCCACGGAAGCTGTTGCGTGTGCTAACAGCGTTTGACTCTCATGCCCCCCTCACAGTTGTTTCGTCCTCAGGACAGATCAGAGTGCATTTTTGTGCTGACAAAGTGAATGCTGCAAGAGGATTCAATGCCACCTATCAAGTAGATGGCTTCTGTTTGCCCTGGGAGATTCCATGTGGTGGAAATTGGGGTTGCTACACAGAGCAGCAACGCTGTGATGGCTACTGGCACTGCCCAAATGGAAGGGACGAAACCAACTGCACCATGTGCCAGAGAGATGAGTTTCCCTGTTCTCGAAACGGCGTTTGCTACCCTCGTTCGGATCGCTGCAACTACCAGAATCATTGCCCTAATGGTTCAGATGAAAAAAATTGCTTCTTCTGTCAGCCAGGAAATTTTCATTGCAAAAATAACCGCTGTGTGTTTGAGAGCTGGGTTTGTGATTCTCAAGATGACTGTGGCGATGGCAGTGATGAAGAAAATTGCCCAGTCATTGTGCCCACTAGAGTAATAACTGCAGCTGTCATTGGGAGCCTTATTTGCGGACTGCTGCTTGTCATTGCACTGGGATGTACTTGTAAATTGTACTCACTCAGGATGTTTGAGCGAAGGTGAGTAGAACAGGTGGACTCGAGTACTTAAATTATAGGTTCTTTTGTATCTTTTGTTGTTGCACTTGGAACATTTGTACTGACATAGAGATATTTTTACATGTGATTTCTAAAGGTATTGTTTGTCTTTGACAGTAAGGGGTTCATTGAAAGGGAACAGAAGTATTCTGATCACTTAGCTGTTTAGAGTTAAGCTTCTGCTGTTGTTACCCAAAAAAAAAGTGAGAAGCTGCATTTCTGCAATCAAATTAATATTTTGCTTTTGTGTTTAACAGCATGCTTCTTTTATTGTAGACTATCTCATGCCAGATGTATACACTCTTCATTTTTTAAAAAAAATAAGCATCTCTAATGGTGCCTTTTATATTTAGCCAGTGTATTTTTTTTTTTAGGAATTTATTGTTCCAGGTCTTCAATTGTGCTTTTATGAGCTGGACCAAACCATAGGAATGAGTGCAAGGACTTACTGTATTTTGAACAGATTAAATTGACATTTGGACAATTAAATTTCAATTAAAGTAATAAAATTTCATCTGCTGAAAGTTATTTTGGATTATAATAGTCAGATGTAGTTTTACTCTTAAATATTCATCATAGTATGTATTAAAAAGTTTCTTTTCTCTTTGAAAGATCATTTGAAACTCATTTGTCAAGAGTTGAGGCTGAACTGTTAAGAAGAGAAGCTCCTCCATCTTATGGACAGTTAATTGCCCAGGGTTTAATTCCACCAGTTGAAGATTTTCCTGTTTGTTCGCCAAACCAGGTAAGATTCCAAAATCAGTTACATTTTAAGGACACAAAATCACAATATTTTGGCTTCCATGTGCTTTGTTGTGTTTCATAACATTTCCTTTTCTTCCTTTCATACTACTACTAAAGATGAACTATTGGACAAAATTATGGTAGCACCACACAGTCACTTTCCAGGATTTGGATATTTATTTATTTTTTTGTTTGTTTGTTTTAGTGAATACCACTAATACACAGAGTGGAACCACTCTTGCATGAAAGGTAATAGACAGCAGATAAAAGTAACAGGTGGTAGGTCTAATAGTATGTTTGGTATTGATACCATTGTGTAAATTAAGATTGCAAGCTAGCACTTGGAAATTTGGGATTACTAATGCAAAACGGTTATGCACATATCCACTGCATGTATGTGTTAAGATACAGTCAAGCCTACTATAAATAGAAAAAGTGATGGAAAAGGTGAGGATCTAATATCTTAAATAGGAATGAATAAGAAATTAAGAGCAAGTAAATACGAGTTAATCATATCTAGCCATCTTGAATCTCAAACAGATCATTAGCACAATTCTTATTTGGCTAACGAAAAAAGTACTATTGAAACAACTTTTTCCTTAAAAAAAAAGAAATTGGCTTTTTGTTGAAACAGTCTATTATGAAGTAGCAGAGAAGTCAGAAAAAGACAGCAGGGAGTGCTGCTGTAGTGCTGTACTAGGGTTGGTGTTCTGTTGTGTTGCATTTAATACAGCAGTGTTCACTGTTAGCTACTGTTGGTGAGCGTGTGAGAAGAATCATTGAATTTTGAATATTCATTTTGAATAGAACTGACATTGTTATGCTTACTCTGCAATAGCTCCCACCTGTTCTTTCATGCATGTATGTTCACAAGCAGAAAGGTGTGTGAAACCAAGTAGTCTTGGGAGAATTACTTGGGGTGATACAGAGCTTCAGAAACACCGGTTGTCATGTCCTCATCATGTCTCGTGTTCTCTGTGGTTCTTTGTAACTATGTGCTGCTCTGTGTGCCTTTTGTCAACTTTAGGCTGAGAGCAATCATCATCTTTTTTTGCCTCCTTACCCTGCCCCATCTCTGGTTTTGTGAGACTTTGTGTCACTGACTGATTTTTTTGTCTTCTGTTACAGTTGTAGACTGTCCTTCATTGTAATTTGTTCTTTCCATGCAGTAGGTGTCCTGAGAAGCTGTCATGGTTGTACTGATTTCCTGCTGATGAAGATTCATGCTATTCTCTCATGTTTTCTACTCTTATATTAATTTCACACATACGTACCTGTTTTTTACTCTGTCTATATGTTCTGAATGTTTTTATTAAAAGTCTCTTCAAAGCTAGATTGCATTACCCAATAGCACATTTGCTATTGGATGGAGATGGGTTACGATCCCCAACTTGTACCATCACAAATGATTTTGTAGTTGCACGTAAGAAAATGTAATTGCTTTTTAGTCTTTCAAGGTAACCACGATTTCATACTCCATAAAAATACTGGCGGAAGTACAATAGTTTTGAACAATGAAAGAATGTTAGTAAATTCTCCGTATGAAGACCAGTATTTCCGAGACTTGTGGCCCTGAAAACATAGGTAGCTGTGCTGGGAAATTAGCATAAAAATAAGAAATAGTAGGGAGCAGGAAATTACCACCAAAAATAATGAAAAGGTCATTGTAGAGCATTGATGTTTCCATCATATTTTTACTCTTATTTAAATCAGTGTATGTGCATTGTTTAAATAAGTTTGTTCTTCAAAATAGAGAACATTGGTATGAATAAAAAATTAAGAGGCAATGGAAATCAAATTCTGTAAATTACAAAGCTTAAATGAGATTTCTGATATGGTTAAGTGTTGGAGCAGAGGTCGTCATTAGATCAGGATGTATTCAATGTTCTTTGGTTCTGAGCAATAGATACATCTTCAGTTTGTGAATCCGCATAGAACTGAAGATACCTAGTGGAGATTTACCAGAACTTAGCAGTCTTGGGCTTGAGCCTTGGATGTTCTGATTTGTCTGTAGTGCTTTGAACCTTCAGAGCTGGATTTTCAAGGGTAGGTGGCAGTCTCTGCAATACCTTGTGAAAGTAGTTGAATCTGCTTGAATTCAAACATTATTCTGTGAATTTCTAGAAGGGAAGAGGTAGGTCGTACATGAAAGTATGATTCCGATAGTGTTATATGTGCCCTGTGGTATCTGAAGGGCTGTGGAAGAGAGTTGAAGATGATAGTGTCAGGTCACTGAAGTTCATTGTTTGTAAAACAAAGTGAAATGCAGGCATATGTGTGAAGTGCTTAATTTAAAAAAAAAAAAAAAAAAAAAAAAAGCTATTCTGAACAATGTTTTTTTGTTGGTTTTTGACAATAAAAAGATGCATTAAAAAGATATGAATATGGGTTTTATCCTGTAGTTAAACACAGCAATGAATACTTTCAGAGTCGTGGATATCTGGGAGATCTTCTACCCTAATGCTTCAGAGAATTCAGCTAATTTCCTGGAGCACTATTTTCTCTATTTTTGAATAAGGGAGCCCCAAGTCAAAGGTGTTAGTATGATTGCGTTACCTTACAGTTTAAAAGTTACGCAAGGTTTTAACGTGAAAAGTTCTGTAACTGATTAACTAGAAAATTTATACTAAAATTGGGAAACTTAGGGTTTAAAACATTTAAGATAATTCTAATTAAACAGAAGCATTAAAGTATTTTGAAACTGGAGTTAACCAATTATGCAAGAGTGGGAGAAAGAAACCAAACTACAAGCATCTCTACTGGAGGGGATGTTTAATGTATTCCCTCCTTCAGGCAGCTCCATGTTAGATGGCAGCAAATAGTCACCTCAGTTAAACCTTAAGGAGTTTCTGGAAGATTTCTTCTTTAAATCCCAAACTTTTTGAGGCACGTTACTATGTACTGTACTCTGAAATCTACAGCAACTACCTTATCTTTGTGGTGAGGTTGTATGTAACCGATCTTGCAATACCTTCTGCACTGGGTCTGAGGCTCTACTTTTCTGTAAGCAGTGTTCCATATGCAGGTTACAGTGCGTCTTTTTTCACTTTGCCTTGCTTTGGAAGTCCTTGATTCGGGCAAAAATGAACCTTATATACTTCATTGCTTTTTCTTTATTCCCCTTTTTCTTCTGTATATATTTCCTCTTAATTTCCCTAGTCCATAATGTTTTCTGCTCAAGCAAATCTAGGCATCTTTCAAACCTAGTCTGTTTCAAATAGCCTGTTGGTACATACACCAGATCTGAAGTATTAAAGACTTGATATTGTTTAATATTTAAGACATTTAACCTTATATGTAGTTTGGCACAGTAGCTGTCGTCATTCCTTTGTTAGAACAGTGCCAGAGTGCTGTCAACACTTCATTGTTGTTTGTCTTCCTATTTAGGCTTCAGTTCTGGAAAACTTGAGACTGGCAGTCCGATCGCAGCTTGGATTTACCTCCATCAGACTTCCTATTGCTGGCAGATCGAGTAATATTTGGAACCGGATTTTTAATTTTGCAAGGTCACGTCATTCGGGATCACTGGCATTGGTCTCAGCGGACGGAGATGATGTTGGCAGCCAAAGTACTAGCAGAGAAGCTGAAAGAGGTAATGCTCACAGAAGCCTGTTTTCAGTTGAATCTGATGATACAGATACAGAAAATGAACGGAGAGACACAGCAGGAGCAGTTGGTGGTGTTGCTACCACCTTGCCTCAGAAAGTTCCGCCTGCAACAGCAATAGAAGCGACAGTGGGAGCGTGTGGGAGTTCCTCCGCTCAGAGCAGCGGCACTCGTAACACGGAGAGTGGAAGAGAGGTGGCGAGCGCGGAGCCCCCGAGCACGAGCCCCGCGCGGCACCAGCTCAGCAGCGCGCTGAGCCGCGTGACTCAGGGCTTGCGCTGGGTGCGCTTCACGCTCGGGAGGTCAAGCTCCGTGAATCAGAACCAAAGTCCTTTGAGACAGCTCGATAATGGGGTAAGTGGAAGAGAAGAGGATGATGATGTTGAAATGTTAATTCCAGTCTCTGATGTAGCATCAGACTTTGACATGAATGACTGTTCAAGACCTCTACTTGATCTCAGCTCAGATCAAGGACCAGGGCTTAGGCAGCCTTACAGTGCAACACATCACGGTGTAAGGTCGTGCAGTCGAGATGGCCCCTGTGAGAGCTGTGGCATCGTACACACTGCCCAGATACCTGACACTTGCTTAGAAGCAACAGTGAAAAATGAAACTAGTGACGATGAGGCATTATTACTCTGCTAGGTACGGATTGTTTAGGAAAGATTGTGTACAAGTTGGAGCAATATCTGTCATTGTTTTGTACTTCACAGTTAAAACTAGTTTTTAGTTGAAAGAAGTCCAGGACAACATTATGTTAAAACTATTTTAGCCTGTGTGCTTGATTAAACATTTCTTATACTGGATGACTTTATGGAACTATTAGAGTGAACGTTTTAGTGGCTCTGAATACACAATGGGTGTATCCAGTGTAATCTGATTACTCTTTAAACTGAAGTTATCCCAGTTAGTTTCAAATTTAGTCTATCCTGGTACTGTAGTTCAAAACAGAAACGTGGCCGCTCAAAACTCGTTTGGCTGCCTGTTTAACCCCGTATTAACAGGTGAATTTGTACAGAATTATTTTCCTTTAGGAATCGACTCTGTTGTATTATTGCCAACATACTTGTAACTTAATATACTAAATGCTGGTAAGGATTGTAATGTAAAATATGTACTTTACTTTGAGTTTATACAACATTTTGTCTAAATATTCTTGAGTTTCATTATAATGTGAACTTATTTAAAGGGAGGAGAAGCTTTCTCCAGAGCATTCTTTTTCTTTCAGAAGTACAAAATGCAATGATTTGTGAACTTTAAATATAATAGATAAACCGATGGCAAAAACTTTCATAGCACTGACTTTCCTAAACTGCAGTCTAATATGGTACAGCCAAATAGTATGTAAAATCCCCAGTGATTAGTCTTTCCAATTTGAAGTAAAAAAGGGCCGAAGATACTGAAATTTGTTAGTTTTTTAAATATATGATATGTACAAACACACTACAGAGTAAGTTCCAACTGGTAGTAGATCTTTCCCTAATACTGTAGGGTATAAAGCTTGTTTGGACTCAAGGGATTTGCACTAAAATCATATTATGGTCTCTAAATGAGCTTAGTGCACAAGCACTATCACTTTAAGTACTATTATTGTCTAATATTGCAATGGCTATATATTTCCATGGCTCTTTTCTTGGGGTGTTGCATTTTTGTTGCAATTGAATTTGCTTTACTAATTCCCTATTTATTCATTGTATTTAAAAACTGGTTTACTTGGTTGCAGACTGGTTGTTTAAAAAAAAAAAATCCCTTTCAGTGTATCTTTTAATGATACTACATGTTGGAGCAAAGCAGATCAATGGAAAACAGCTCAGAACTTCCAATTTTGTGATAAGCAAGTTAATATGTGGCTACTGGCCTGACAACAAGAATCTACACCTTTTAAAAACAAAAATGTCAACTACTGTTTTATTTATTCTTTGCCAGTCTGTTTTTAGTAGGCTTAAAGATCCAGTATGAAATGTATTTGTGTGTGATTGTATGCTATTTATTAAATTTTAAATACTTTGTTGAATGTCATTTTAAAGCATGTTTCAAGTCTTGTGCATTTCTGTCGTGTTATGCTGTCGGGCAGAACTGACTAAAATGTTTTAATATGTATCAAAATTAAATTGAATTTTTGTTATGTTTTTGAGGTACTTTTAAAGATAAATCCAAGGTCTGTCTGGCTTTTTATTTTACTTTTTAAAATCCTCATCTCTGAAGTACAAATCACATGCAGAAAAAACAAATAATTGAATGGATTCCGAAGTGTATATATCTGTCTTCTCCCTCTTCATTCACAGACACTGGGATGAGCAAAACAAACAATTTTACCATCTGGTGGACTTAATTCACAAGAGATAGTAGGTGATTTCTGAGTTCAGGACACGGTTGTGTAGATTTGTGCTTTGAGGAACTTATGTGCAATACAGTTGTATAAGATTTTATTTCAATAAACCCGTGCGGTTTCAAGTTTCAGAACAGATCACGTCACACTGGTACCAGTTCAGGTACAGGTTGGCCCATAATTACACGTACCCGAGTAAAAGTCATCAATGGCCGTTTTTATTCACATTGAATAATACCTAAATCTGTGGGTAATCTTTAGTCTGATTTCAGTGGCATTGCTTACGGAGCAGGCTGTTTTGCAATATGAACATGGTAACTCACCCTGAAATCCATGTGAACAGGATGTCCTGGTATAAGATACTGGGTTTTTAAACCTTCCTAACTAATTATCATTACAAAGTAGTTATGGAAATGTTTGTCACTGAGGCAGATATGTTTTGAAGAAGTTGTCTTCACAGAATAGCTTAGTTACATACACACACAAAGCGATCTAAAGTGGTTCCGTGAAATGCCCCGAACAGCATGTACCTATGGACTCCATATTGCAGATGTAAAGAAGAATACAATATTTGATTTGTTTTAAAGGATAAATGCTACACATTAAACTGAGGAGTTGGATTTGATTGAGAATTTGGAAAATTGTAAATAAAATTCATATTTGTATGAGGCTAACTTGTTGCAGTGACTTTTTTCATAGTGCTTTTAAAGAGAGTGATTAATTCTGATGAATACAATACTGATTGGTTTTACATTTCTTTTAACTGAGAATTCTTTAAGTCATGTTACTTCATTTTGGAGCTGCTTGAATTAGCATTTTGTTTAAAAGACACTTGTTCTAGCTCTGCTACAATGCTGAGCCATTTTGAAGAAAATTCAGAATGATTGACTGTGGAATTGTTTTCTGTCATAAATCACTTTTCAGCTGAAAGCTTTGAAGACTGTAGGTTATTGTGAAGTGATTTTTCTCCTCATGTAAAGCTTTCTAAGCAAGGAAGGAGTTTGTCATTATTTCTTTTCACATATCGCACTTTTTTTTGGTGATTGATTTGCATTGAAATATTAAGGGAGCTGACTGAGCTGCCGATGTTAGAAGAGCTCGTTTTGTCACCGAAGTCAAGTCCTTTTTCAGTACAGTCCAGCAAGTATTGCTGATAAATCTTCTTTCAAAATAATTTCCAGGAGAAAATACCGGGATTATCCTGTGTTCTGTTGCATGTCCAAATGCCAAAGCAGGAACTTGGGTTCAGTCTTGGAAAATCAGAGTTCAGGTTTGGAACACGTACTTTTTCAGTGAGCCTTTACATTACACGCTTGCTGCAGATCAATGTTAAAGACAAGTTTTCCTGTTAAGATCAATTTTTGCTTCGTTTGCAAAATGTGGCTGTTCCCTGGCCTGTTTCATTGCGCTGCTGCTGTTCAACTGCTGCAGTCACCTTCTGGAAGTATCCCACATTTTCCATAAACCTTGTTTAACTCGACAGCTTTAATCTTCTGTAGCTGTGATGAGTGAGGTTTTGGGGCTGGTTGGTTGGTTTGACTGTCTCTTTTTTTCTTTCTCCACTGCCAGTTTCTGAAACTAAGCAGTTGGGAACTGAACTCCTCCAGGATATCACCTACAGTTTAATTGCCAACGGTGGGGTATGTTCTGAGAGAAGAGGGGGGAGGTCTGTCCCTTTGCCAAGTCACTGAAAGTAGGGATAAGTAAGCAGATCAATACTTTAAACTGTTTTCCTTCTTTCCTCTTTTCCTTTTTCTCTTTGGGGTTTACTATTGTTAGCTTTCCCCCATGTAAGTAAATTGAGTTACAACGTTTTAAATATAAGGACTTCAGAGAGAAAAGCTCTATAGCACCACATTCCTTTCTTGACAGTGTATTTCTGTGGTTTAGGCTTCCATTTGCATCCAGTCTATCTGATGACTAGTAGCTTGCGGGAGGAGAATGTAGTATTCACTTCCCTGAAGTAGTATCTAACAAGTCAGATACACAGGACTTCCTCCATGTGGGGTAATGGGGTTAATGAGAGAAGCAGCTCCATAAGCAACTTAGTTCAGTGATTCCTAATCACACTTCAAGAAAGGGCATTTAGGGAAAGCCAACAGAAACAAAACATTGCTGAGCTTTGTGAATATCCTGGCTCGGGTTATTGTTTCTAATGTTTCTCCCATGAGACCTAGCAGAATTTAGCTCTCAGCATTAGTTCCTCCCTGTGACAAAGTTGCATCAAATTGTCCAAGTCAACAGAAAAGACAGAATCTGAAAACTGAATTCACTTGCACTGTTGGAAAGATTATTCCACATTATAGTCACTCTGTGTGCTGTTTCTGTGCAAGGACAAGGAGTGGAAGATGGGAGGCAAAAAATTCATGTGAGGTAAGTCACTGTAATCTGATTTTGAATGAACAGAAGGTCTGAAGGAATAATCTGTAACATTATATGGAGTATTTGCATTTGAAGATGAGTGAAGGTAGGAGACAACCTCACTCCTCCAGCCCAGGAGTCAGAGTAAGTATTCCGGTTCGGGGGACTTTCACAAAGCCTCTTCACTGTTTGTGCAAAAGCCTAGTTTTCTTCTGTGTTTTCAGATCTCTGTTTCACCATCTTCTATCTGAAGCTCAATGGCAATAAGAATCTTCGGGTTGAGAAGGAGCTGAAAGGTGCATGAGGATAAAAGGGCCCTTCAGAAATACTGTATTGTAGGCAGGGTGTGAAAATGGGAGCAGAGAGAAGAGAATAAAAGCAAAATGGGATAATTACATCAGAAGAAAGGAATTATTCTGGGAGGTAGCAGTTAAAGGCTCCATGGGAAGAGGAGTAAGTGTGTACGTCCCAGAAGACTTTTGTGTTTTCGTTATAATGACTTGTAGATGATGTCCTCAGGGTCTTCCGAAAGCTCCAAGCCTCAATTACCTGTTTCTTGCAAACCTGTTCCTTAATTTGCTGAATTATTTTCTTTTGGTAGGTAATAGACATGGACTGGGTTTTCCTCAGGGTTCTTTATCTTAATTAAATTAATTACTAGGTTGTGTAGAAGGCTCTTTGATCATACCTTTATGATAGCCACACTAAAGAAAACACGTCCATGTGTAGATTTCCAGGATTATAAGTTTTGCTGCGGACCCCAAAAGCATTAGCATAAGATGCAAATTCAGCGTTGCAACTGATGGCTTTCTGTAATGTCTCTTTCATGACTGAACTACCATGTTGTATTTTAAGGTGAGTAAACATCACTTAACAGAAGACTTCCCTGTATAGTGCAGAGCCAGCCACTGATCACAGAATAAACATTTGTTTTAAACTGTGCAAAGAGAAGTGCAGAAAGAGTGAAATGTTTTGTGGGTGAGTGAAGGTTACAAAGCCAATCAGGATCTAAAGTCCTTGTTGCAGCAGCAACAAGTTCTCAGTGATAACTAAGAAAATAGGGCCAGCTGTCTTCTGACAGTATTACAGGCATTATTTGTATCCCACAAATGATATTTCAGGCCATTCTGTCCAGCGACAGATGAGCTCTGAAATATCAAATATTTACCAAATTTACATAAATGCAGCTGATGTGAGATTATCTTGTTTGCCCAAATGGACTAAATAAAAGAACTGCTTAGACAGAATGTCATTATCTATGTAATGCTTTCAAAACCTCCTTTGGGACAGATTCAGTTTTCTTACGCACAACAGGGTAAGGCCCTGACTCTCAATTACCTTGCCGGTTTGTGGCTCTGAGCTGGGCTTGAAGTTTCAGGTAGGAAGGTTTAGGCGCTTGAGAGCAGGATCCACGAAGCCTAAATTAGCCACGAGGAAATCTCAGGAGGGAAAGTGGAGCTCAGGTCTTTCAGAAACAGCAAAGTAGGATTCTGAGCCATGCTGCTCCATGCTTTTAGGTCGTGTCAGCTTTTTCGGGGAACACACACAAACAAGGGAACTGAATATCCTGAAGCTTGCCATAGTGCGCTGTGCTGTGGTGGGCCTGCCTTCACATCTCCCTTTGCCCTGTTTGGAGGAAGGGTTTGGGCAGAAACAGTTCACTGCTACCACTGGCCCCAGAGCAATGGAGGTTATTATCCAGGCTGTCATTTTGCAGAAATAACTAAATATTCATTGGCCAGGGAGAAATAGTAAGAAAGTGACTGTTTTCGGTTGGTGGTTGGGTACCAAGAGGGGACATTCAGGATGAAGTCTGCGCCAATAAATACTTGTTGATGTTGTCATTCAGTATCCATTGGGGCAGGCATGTGAGCTTGGCTGCTGCACCCCACAAGCTCACAAGGAACCTCTGCCTCTGCAGCCCTTTCTCCTCATGTGACAAATGCGATTTCTTTTACACAAAGTAGAACTGTTGTACCTGAGAGGCTTCCATCTCAGACCTCATGCATCCAGTTATGCCAATGCCCACCTGCATGGTGGGAGAAATGGGAGCACTGTCTCAGCAGCAGCAGAGATTTGAACTACATCCCTGTTACTCCACTTCAGTGCCCACCTGGATCTCATTTCTTTCCTCACTCTGCTCCTGCTTCAGAGCACCATAATTCAACTTCCTCTTGGGTCTTCCCCTGTTCATCTGATTAACCATACAGCAGAAACTCAGATGTTCCTGGCTCATCAATATCATTGTAATTCCTGAGCCAGAGTTGCTGTCTGAATTCTCACCACTGTCTTTTTATCAGCTTTGGATGCAGATGGCATGGTGCTTGTTCGGCACTGTGCAGGTGGTCCCAGGAGCCCTGGGGAATTTCACTTTCTGTTATTCTCTGCCCTGTTTTTCCAAGTTTGGGCCTTTTCTGTTGCTGTGTGGTGCAGTGACTCCCTGTGGGTGTTCATCCCAAAAGCACAAAGGTGAGGCACAAGATGGGACCTTTTGGGACAAGCAGATACAAAAGCAAACTTCTGGTACTTCTCTCCTACCCACTTGGAGAGAAGAAACAAAGGTGCTATGCTGACGGGAAGGTAACTGTTCTCCAGTGTGCTACATGCAGTGCCATTTGTCTTTGGATATGCGTGAACCCTCTCATGGCTCCCATAGCCATCACTGTTGACCTGGAGGAGGTGGAAGGGATGACCATGTTCATGCTCAGCAGGCTCAGAGACCTTGCTGGGGTGGTGCTGGGCCAGCTCCTGCCCTCTTCTGTTAGGCTCCCACCTCTCCCTCTGGGTCAAGGCTGCCCTTCCCAACGGGATGTCAGAGCCCCCCGCCAAAGCCCCTCTCCGTCCCCCGCGGCTCTCCCTCCCCGAGCTGCTGCCGGCAGTTGCTCCCCGCGGCCCCCCACCCTCTCCCCCGCCGGTGTGCGGGCAGCGGTGTGCGGCAGGGGCAGCAGGAAGCTGCCGCCCTGAGGACAGCGGGCGGGTGGGGCCCGGGGGCAGAGCAGGATGATGGCTCAAGCCAACAACTCCCAGAAGATAATTTTCATGTAGTCCTTTCATGGGGGCCAAGTGCCAGCTGAGGTGAGGAGAGGCCTGGGCAGCGCCCAGAAAGCCCCAAGGGCCTGCCCTCCCCACTGCTGATGGCCGGTGTGTTTCACGAAGCAGTGGTGTTTGGGGAAGGGGGATAGTGCTTGGGACCCCAGGGTGGTGGGCTTTTCCCCTGAAGAGTGTTCCAGGACTCAGTTTGGGAGCGGTTGCTGGTAGCCTCTGGAGGGTTCTCGGGGCAGCCACTGCATATTGGCCTGGTGTGAAGCTTGGTCCCCACTGCCCTATGGTCTCCCGGCACCTCTGCTCGGGACCCACAGGCACCCCAGCCACCTCCATGGAGAGCTCTGGCCACCCTGGCCAGGCATACAAAGAGCTCACATCACCCTTGTCTTCCTCAGCCACCACTGCAGAGCTCAGGTTGCCTTTGGGCATCACAGACCCATGCATGGCCAGATTTCCAAAGGGGCCAGGCATGTTGTGCACGCCATGGTGCACAGGCCAGAGCTGGAGTGAGCAACACAGGAACCCAGATGGATTCTCCCAAAAGCCTGGCTCCTGTCTCTAGGTAAAGAGGACTATGGCAGGAATGGCCCAAGCAGGCTTTCTGCTTCAGGTCACTGCGCTCTGTTGGTCATTGGTGCTTCCCCGAAGGCAGTAGGAGGAGCTGCCAGAGGCTGAGGGGGCAGTTCCTCTGATGTCTGTTTAGATATCCCCATGTTGTGTATTTAGGGCCGTTTGCAGATAACACAAGAAGGGCAGACAGTGAGGTACTTGCCTGAGAGACAGGAGCAATTCTCTGAGTTGAGTCCTTGTTCCCTGTCTTTTAGCCTTCCATGCCAAAGCAGAGACTTCTGATCAAGGGGGGAAAAGTTGTGAACGATGACCGCTCCGTGGAGGCGGACGTGTACGTGGAAGATGGAGTGGTGCAGCAAGTGCAACCGAACCTGAACCCCCAGCCCCCCACTGGACTCACCGTGCTGGATGCGACCAACAAGCTGGTGATCCCTGGGGGCATCGATACTCACACCCACATGCAGTTCCCGTTCATGGGTACCACATCCAAAGACGACTTCTATACAGGAACAAAGGTGGGTGAGTGCGACTATGTCAGTGCATGTATGCATTTCTGTGTGCGCATCTGGGCTTTCTCAGAAAGAGATGTCTGCTGATTTTGCAATATTAATGCTAACAGAGAGGGAATAGTGTTCCTCAAGCACAGAAAAATTGTTGCTGTCCCTTGGCTGGGTCACTGTAATAAGCAGTCGAGGTACCCAGAATTCCACCTTCCACCAGCATGTTATCTGGGTTCCTTCAGAGGCTTTGCTGCTGCAAGGATCATGTGTTAGGAGCAGTCATTTACCCTAGCTGTCGCCATGCCAAGTGCAACTTGCCCTGGACTATGAGCTTCATGCTTTTCTGGGCAAAGGTTAACTAAAGCAACAGTTCAACTCCCCCAGCGTGCTGGAAGCACTTCTGTGGCAACCTGATCTTCCTTCGCTGTTAGCATGGAGGAATGCAAGTTTTTCACCTGTCATTCAGTTCTTACCGTCTCTGTGAAAGGCCAGTTCAAATACACTTTCTAAAAGTATCTCATGTTCCCCACTTTACGTACTTGGAGTTCTTCTTCCAGGTTTTTAGCTGGTCTCATTACACTACTTGCATTAGCAGTGTATCAGTTATTAGTATTAACAGTGCACCATCTCCATACAGTGAAAATACTCATACAGAGTTCCCTGAAATTTGTAACCTTCTTTTCTAAGTGCATTGCTGTACAGACCGAAATCCTTTGCCCACAGAAGAAATCACATTGCCCTGCAAAACAGCTTGCGTGTTAGCCAGCATCCTCGGAGTGCCTGTTATATCCTGTCCCTCTCATGGCAGAACTGTGGTTTGCCAAAAAGGAGAAAGCAATAGTGAATCCTTTCTAAAGTAAAGGATTTCACTGATTTTTTCTGATGTGCAAAATACCGATTTGGCTCTTTAAGATAGTTGAAATAAGTTGAATTCAACCCATTTTAACAAATGGCGTAATGCAGCAAGCACTCAACTATTATGAATCTTTAATATTTGCAGTCCTGCTTAGAGTGACCCTGTTCTTTAACAGGAAACTTAATTTATTTCTTGCCTCATCATGTCACTGGAGGGAGAACTACAAATGACCTGTCTGTTATCCTTAAATTACTGTCATGTTTCTTCCAGTAACAGTATTTCCTCCAACTCATGACAGATTTGCTTATGGTGCTGCTGTTATTTGGAATGGCAATAGTTTACACGCATAGCTTGAAGCACAAGGATTGTTCTTCTCTGTGTGCATGGAGGTTATGGTGGCTTATTAAAAGAGACTGTAATTATTATGCAAAACCTTGACACAAATTGTTTTGCCCATCACAGCAGATCTTTTCTACCATAGCTAAATCGCTGTTTTGTCAAGCGTATCACGTCTCTCCAAGCCAGACATGAGACAGAAAAGGAAAACTACAGCTTTGAATCTCCACCTCCAGAACTGATAGCTGGAAAAGGATTTTAAAATTGATCATAGGATTTTTTTCCGCAAACGCAGTCTTTTCCTTAGCTACTGGTAGAAATGAAGGAATTTGTTGTTCTATGGGACTTGTAACAAATTTTAGTTATCAAAATGGCTTCTACAAGCAGGTTTTGGTCTTCAGAAATGGATGGGAACACAGACATCACAAAGTAGGTTTCCTTGCTGAATGCAGTGCAGGATTAGATTTCTGGCATACTTAGTTTGTATGATTTACAGTCCACAAATATATGCTTCAATGTTTCAGGGTTTTTAACACTTTTTGCGACAATCCCTTACTCTCTGAAGACCATTTTTTTAAGTGCATCCATTGACATTATAGAGATCCGGAGATTCAGACTAATTCAAATGTAGGTGTTGACGCTATGAAATCCGAGATCAGAGGAGGTAAATTCCTTACTAACTTACTAAGTAATTATTTGAATTAGCATTTAGGTTTATTAAATAATTATTTGCACTGGAGGCACTGGACAGAGAAACTCCAGAACACAGACTGCATACACAGAACAGGATGTCCACTTAGTCACCTAGGCGGCCAGCAGAAGGCTCTAGATCCAGTCCAGTGGTCAGATGTCACAAAGATAGATAGTGTGGCCCTTCTTGGTCCAGGCCAAAGTGTGGAAAGTGTTCAGAGCTGTTTACCCAAGGCCATCATCTTGCATGAATCCTGGCAGGACAATCGTAGAGACAAAATTGTGTTCCAACTTCTACAAAATATGCTACGATGATAAGCTAGGATTTATCCATTCAGCTGAATAGATAAAGGCATGGAACACCTCTAATTACAAACATTATGGGAAAAGAGAGTCTTTGGTTGGAGGTATAGAGCCTGTGGCGTTTCTTTTCTTCCAAGCTTTCAAATCTTTTATTTTAATCCTGTTTAACAATTAAGAAGCCAAGATGTTTTGTTCAAAAAAAGGATGACGGTTAAAACAACTTTACTTGGAGGTAGTGTCCATCACAGATTCACAAGTGTGTCACTCTCCAAGCTCCTTTTTTTTTTTTGCAAAATACACTGACAGATTTGCAATTTTAATTCTAATTACGAAGTGAAGACAATTATTTGAAATGCACAGAACACAACAATCTATTACCAAAAAAAAGTCTTCACCTGCATGGGGGCAAGCTGCTGCCTCCATGAATTTTTGAATTTTTTAATTGAAAGATCTTTATAAATAATTGTCTATGAGCTTTAATGAGACAGAGTCAAACAAGCCGCGTTCAGAGAGAGAAGGAAGAAACTGGCTGATTTGGAAGTAGACCATAAACTGTGCATGGTTTGATCTGAATATGTTGTACCTATTATGCGAAGGGATATTGTTCAGAGCAATAGAGAGAATTTGTCTGGCTAATTTGGAATAAAACAGAGATTACAGCAAAGAGATTGCCTTATTGGCAGCTTCCAGAAGTCCAGGATTTGGTGTCTGGCAGTGACTACCAAAGGCCCTTCAAAGGAAGAAAAAGTAGTATTCCATTGTCTGTAAAGGAGAGTGAAAATTCTTGGTTAAAAAGCAATTTTAATCCTCATAACATAAAATATTTTTTAAATTGCAGATATTTATATGGAGGCTGTAAATATTTCAACCTTTTTGGAAATCTACTATGCAGTTTTCCTAAATTATACCCTACCAGTAACAATAAAATAATTCTAAACCACTTTTAAAATCCTTTTGGTGTTAAACAAGTGTTCTGGTTTTTACACAATGGATTCTTAAACAAAATGTTTTGTTTGTTTTTTCCTTGTATATCTGTCTCTTAATGCTTTCTTGTTACACAAGCTTGTTTTTTCAACCAAACAGACCCTGCGAATCTCCATTTAATTGGGGTCTGCTGGTGATGTTCTTTCTCTGCGATCAGATCCACTTAAGGGTACTCACTGATGCATGCTGCTGACTCATTTCTAGATACAAGTACAAAAACTTCCCTCTCAAAGGAGCATCCTTCTCAAAGGAAGCAAAACTCAAGTCAACAATAATTTTAGGGAAACTCTGCATTGACTTTTGGCTTGTCAGTATATCAAGATATAATTGTTGCACAGGGAATCAGAGGCTAGCAGGAGAAACTGTGCATTATTTTTCTCACTGATTGCCAAATACTAACTTTCTTGCTTTCAGGCTGCTGTTGCAGGAGGCACCACTATGATCATCGACTTTGCCATTCCTCAGAAAGGCTGCTCTCTCACTGAAGCCTTTGATACGTGGAAAAGCTGGGCAGACCCCAAAGTCTGCTGCGATTATTCGCTGCACGTGGCAGTTACGTGGTGGAGCAACAAGGTAGACGCCCAAGGAGATTTTTAATTCCATGACTTCATACCACAGCTGCCTTGAATTAGTCCTCATGTGGAAAATGTAGTTTGCTGGTAGTGTCATAGTTGCTATGTTTTTGTATGTACAAACTGCATTTGAAATAGTCCACACCTTCATAAATACGTATTTGGGGGGAAAAAAAGTCTGCAGATAACCTACGTCCCTGGATAATATTGCACGAAGTTAGAGGAAAAGGAAGCAGGCTGTGCAAGGTCAAGAGCAGTCAGACCCGAGGGGCAAGAGGAGTTTGCATAAATTTTGCCTTTTTACCTGAACTGTTAAGTCTCAGTGTAAGGATTGGGGTGGTGTATTAATAAGGATATATATGAAAAATATGAAAAATATGGCAATTAGCTTTATTTGCAATGGAAGAATTTTATTCCTGAGTGACTGCAGTAATATCACCTTAAAGTAAAGCAGAATGGGAACCAAGAACTTCTTAAATGTGAGATTATCTAGAACACCTATTTGGAATGTAAGTATGGGAGAATCATACTTGTTGTGTGAAAATTTGCTGATTGCCTGGAAGCTTTGCTGAGGAAATGAACTTTTCAGATGCTTGAGAACTATCTACCTGAACATGATATCCATCTTACACAACACTGCTGTGGATCCTTAGAGAACTTGCATCAGTACACTAAGTAAATTCCACTTTAAAATACAAAGTATGAGTACATCCTCTAGTTTTTAACTTTTACATTACGTAAATCAAGGCCTTCATTGTTCAAACACCCCAGCTTCGGTATCGTGTGTGCTGAAAAGTAAGTGGACTGACTCCAACTCAAAGCTTAAAGCAAAGACATGAAATATATTCTCCAATGTAGTCTGGGGAATGAGCGTTTGCAATAGCTTTAGAAGAGAGCAATGGAATTGCACTGAAAATTCTGATAAAATTGGGGAAGGGTAAATTAGTGAAAAGCTGTGTTTTGTGTTAGGAATAGAGATTAGTGGGGAAAACAAACAAACAAACAAACAAACAAACACAACAAAAAAAACTGGTGTTTTGCTTTCATATTTGTGCCACTGTAGGGCCTTATAACAGGCATTTGTTTGTTTGATAATTCCAGCTAAAGATAATGCTCCCACCCATCCCCTAGGAGAGTACAGAAAGTTTTCCTTGATTTTTTAATTAATGTCTCACTTTTCTTAGGCAAATCCTAACAGATTATTAGAGAGAAGATGAAATATAATGTTTCACTTTTTCAAAAGAAGCCAACGGAAACCGTAATAACATCACAGATACACACCAAGTACTGCCACCGTCATTTTACTGGGAAGGGAGAGCCAAAGCTAGTTAACGGATAGGTCCACTTTACCAACTGCACAAGAAACCTTTGGGCTAAAATCTACATGTTTCTTCCTTTCCTTGGCATATACTGTTTTACTGGGCTTCACAAACTCACGCAGAAGTAGGAAATCTTTCAAGAAGTCCATATAAGAAGGAAAGCAGGCTTGCGTATAGAGGTTTAGAGCTATTTAGTTTGGGAACAAATATTTCAAAGGACTGTGTGTGTATTATTTAGAGCAAGGACACATCTCTAGAGGATAAGATCCCTTCTGTCATTGTCCTTTGCCAGGAGCAGAAGCCCGTTAGGATCCAGTTTTGAAAATCAAATTTGAACAAATCACCATGCTCAGTGTTACGAGTTGAATGCATATATTTTGGTATTACACAGAGTGTTTTCAACAGCAGGAGGTTTTCACTGGAATAATATTCTACTTCACTGTCTTTTTTAAAAAAACATTCCTTTCCAGTTAGTTTGTGCCTCCAGAATCTGCACTGCAGTGGGGCTGGTTTGTATACTTTGAGAAGCAATTTGATGCAAGCGTAATTGCATAAATCAGCCTTTAAATATGTGACTTGGGCTGTTTGGAGTGAGCTTATTTTTGATGGGTGAGTAAAGTCTGGTTGTTGGTTCATACTTCCAATTCCTTTGTAGAAAGTTAACAGGCCAAATTTTATATTGCTGTTTTGTGAGATTTGCTGTCTTTCAGGTGAAGGAAGAAATGAAAAGTCTTGTGCAAAACAAAGGTGTCAATTCCTTCAAGATGTTTATGGCCTATAAAGATTTATACATGCTTGGTGATGAGGAATTATATGCAGCCTTTTCGTACTGTAAGGAACTTGGGGCAGTTGCTCAAGTCCATGCAGAGAATGGGGAGCTAATTGCACAGGTAGGCATCTGACATTTTGTCCTTCAAAGTCAGCAATATAACTGGTCCTGTTATCTGAGCACTTCAATAGATCACTGTAACACAGGGAAAGGCCTTTTGCCCCTATTTAACTTCCAGGGAACTGAAGACAGGCATCTTGTCTGAGATCCCAAAGGATGCTTGTGGTGGGTCGAGAAGTTGTGACCTAGAGTACTGGGTGTGGGACAGACAGGAAGCAAATGGTGCTGTTACGGTGAGAGTTGTACTCGCAGTACGACATACGTACTCACAGTGTATATACCTGGCTGACAAAGAAAGCATCCGTCAGAGCCTGACTGTGAGCCAGGCTGAAGGGGAAACACTTGGCCAAGTATTTAGGTGTCAGATGCCTGATGCCTGACCCTAGGTAGCACAACAGTAACTCATCTGTGAAAGAAAACATCGTAACTAACTTGCTCTTTCTCTAGCTGCAGTGGTGGTTTAGGATCTGTTTGGCTGGCTNAAACAACAGAATTTCAGTTTTGCAAAGGAAGAGTATGTTCAGTATAAGTAAGGTGCTAATGTTTGCTAATGTTTGCACTTTTTTTTTTTTTTTTTTTTTTTTAAATGTCCAGAATGCAAAGAAGTTGCTGGCAATGGGAATAACTGGTCCTGAAGGTCATGCCTTGTCTCGTGATGAAGATGTGGAAACTGAAGCTACGCAGAGAGCAATTACCATAGCAAATGCTGTAAACTGCCCCCTTTTTGTAGTCCATGTGATGAGTAAATCTGCAGCAAGGGTGATAACCAATGCACGAAAAGAAGGTAAAAGTCCTAATTCTTTTATACTTTGGCCGTAGCACTGGAAGAAGGGGCATTAGTGTCCTACTCAGCAGGGGTGTCTTAACCTTCAAAACATGAGTGAACTCCTTGGAACGGGATATCTGAACAGTTTGTGTGTGTTTTGGGGCCCAAGGGGAGCTAAAGCAGTGTGGCAGGACAGTAGCTGGGGTTGAGACTTCCCCTTCTCCCCAGAACAGCCTCTTTGTCCTTCATACTACATCGCCACAGTTGAAGTGATGGCCAGGGCAGCATTGCAGTAGAAATGATGGGATGTCACAAATAGAATTATACACTTAACTCACTAGAGAGAAGCAGCAACATATTTATTGATATAAAACAGTGATATAACAGCTTAATTGAAAATACAACAGTGACTTAACAAGATTTGAGATGGCAAGGTACGCTTGATTATTCACTGCATAGAGGATAGGGTTAAACACACTCATCCAGGAGACCCTCCCAGACCCTCCACTTGAGGCATGAGGTTCAGAGTGGACCCCCTTGCTTTCTAAACAACTTGAACTGAAGAAGTAAGGAGCCTAGGTGCAGCTGAATCCACTCCTAGTCCCAGACATGGTCAATGATTTATGTCTAAAGGATTGTATGTGCACAATCCATCTAAGATAAAATAGTCTTCGTGAAGCTCACGAAGCTTACAATCTACAAGTCACTTATTGAGGATTTGTAGAGGCAAGGAATCTCTTGACATCAAGGCTTAAGGGATCTCTGCAGTAGATGTAACCTCCAGAGGTGTCCAAAAGTCTCAATTCCCTCCGGAGAAGGATTTCTCAGTTTGTACGCTCCAGGGTTCGTAAACAGTTCTGGCCAGCCAGGAGAGCCTGACCCTCTTGGCCATCTGTTGGGCAGGCTAAAATCAGCCTGCAGGTTTGTAGGGATTCAGGTTGTTTTACATGCTCATCTGTAAGTTCACCCAGAACTTCTTGTGGAGCCACAGCCCTGTGAGGGGACATTATGTCAGTGGAAAGGGTAAGACAGAGAACATGATTTGAAGGGCCTGAATCCTTATAGGTTATCTGTTCTCGTTATCTTTTCATCTGATCTAACATGAAATGCATACAGACCTGTGTTTCCTCGTTTCTTGACTTTAAACATTTCACTACCAGCATATATTATTAATATGAAAATGCAGAGTTTATGATCTTGGTCAAAAGTATGATCAAAGCAGCCTGACATCAATGTGCTAAGATAGATGGGAAAGTTTATATGGGGTATGCATTGATTATGACTTCTAGTAAGGCTTTCCTAGAACTCAGGTTTATTACAGAATCTTATCAGCATATTGTCAAGTAGCACATTTTTGGTACCATGCTATATTAGATTTGTCCACTAGGTGACAGTGCTGCTGGTAATGTGAGTTCTATCCACCAGTGTACTGTTACTTGTACATCCATAGGTGTAGCGTCAACATTAACTGCACGAAGATGTAACAACGGTTAAAATACCCAGATTAAAGACAAAACACCGGCTGTGAACATAAAAGACCTAAGACAGGAGACGTTGTTTACAACACAGTAATCAAGTACAAAATACTATGCTGACAGTCAATACAGTTAAATATTTTTAAATGTGTTGTAAGAATTTAGTGCCAGTATGATAAATGACTTTATAGCAGCATGCTTCTTCAGTGTGCAAAAAGAAGAAATTAGTACTACTTATGCTTATTGTTGTGCAAATTGCATTTCATATCTTCCTGCGTTCATACAGTCAGAATTGTCAAAATGCTTGTCTTTATGCATCACAACATAAAACATCTCTCCATAATTAATTTTCATTTTCTCTGGAGTACATATCTTAGGAAAAAGAAATCTAGCATAGATTAAGACACTTCCAGAGAGAGATAGTGTACCACAAAGATAGGTACACATTTACAGGCTTTAGTGAGGCTGATCTGTATAAATTCTGGCAATCATAAACCCACTGTTGTTGTTAATTTCAGTAAAAGATATTTTCCATTCCTCAACTAAAAGTGATACTTCAAAACGAAGAGTTCCAGACAAAAATACTTACAGTGTTGTATAAATGATGTAAAAAAACTGGCAAAGTATTGCCAGTAGGTGGAGGGAGGTGATTCTTCCCCTCTGCTCAGTGCTGATGAGACCGTACCTGGAGTGCTGTGTCCAGTTCTGGGCCCCTCAGGACAGGAGAGATGTGGGCATACTGGAGAGAGTCCAACAGAGGGTCATAAAGATGCTGAAGTGCCTGGAGCGCCTCTCTAATGAGGAGAAGCTGGGGGAGCTGGGACTGCTCAGCCTGGAGAAACAGAGGCTCAGGGGGGATCTTGTCAATGTCCATAAATACCTGAGGGGAGGGTGCAGATAGCATACAGCCAGGCTCTGTTCAGTGGTGCCCAGTGCCAGGACCAGAGGCCGTGGGCACAACCTGGAGCACAGGAGGCTCCCTCTGAGCACCAGGCAGCACTGCTGTGCTGTGCGGGTGCCGGAGCACTGGCACAGGGTGCCCAGAGGCTGTGGGGTCTCCTCCTTGGAGACCTTCAGAAGCCGCCTGGACATGGCCTGGGCACCCTGCTCTGGGTGTCCCTGCTGGGGCAGGGGTTGGGCCAGGTGGACCAGAGGGCCCTGCCAGCCTCGGCCACCCTGGGATTCTGTAAAAACCCAAATATTTTGCTGAAAGATACTCACCTTGGACAAGTTTAAACCACTGTAATATGAAAGCTATGAAAACTCTTACATGCAGGGATGCTCTCAAGCATTGAAAATATTCACTCTAACACAGTTTATTCACCTTTTCAAGATTATTTCCCCATCTTTTAATGCTAGCTTCCTGGTACTTACAGTTGTGAAATTAATCATGTTCCTTTCCAAGCACTTAGCATGAAGTGCATACAGTGTGGGTGCAGGTTCCTCTCAGCCCATGTTGGAGGAATATTGACATCCCTTGCTGTTCTGTCACTGACCTCAAAAGGGGAGAGACTGATCTTCAGTGAGGGCAATCTATTTTCTGGGTGATAGCATGATATCAGAGTTGAAGCATTGCTTCTCTGATTCTATGGGATGGTGATTTTTCTAGTCAAAAGTGTAAGAAAAGCATAGTTCTTCTTTGTCCATCATTTAGGTATAGATGAACATTGTTATTAGAGATAGACACTCCAGGCCTTATCAGTTTTCTGAAGACAGAAAGCATAATACTGTTGACTTCAGTGAGCTATGGCTCAGACCTTAAAAGCTAAAACCAGCCACCCAGACTGTAAAGGAATACTAGTTCTTATATGTGAAGAGCAAAATTCAGGGGGATCCGATCAGTGGCATTCTCTTTTTCCCTCCATGCCTGCTCTGCTCTCCAGCTGTACCAGTCACCAAGGGAAATCTCCAGACTGTAGCAGCATGTTTTTCGTGTACATCAGCAACAGCTATAGTACTGATGATTTCAACAGGAAACCCGAGGTTTCCACATTGTGACTGTGTTGTAGATCGAGAGATTAACTAAAGCCGCCATCCTGTTTCTTTTTGAGCCCTACCAGCCTGTTTACCAGAAGCAATCATTCACCAGCTCTCTATTTGAGAAGGCCAAAGGCAGCACCTGTCTGTGAGAACTGTTCTTGCTCATCTCAGCAGGCTGTTTGAGAATACGCACTTGGTCAAATTCTGAGAAGCCTGCATGGACTTAAAAAGTCCATACCTCACAACATCAGTCATCGACCAGGTCTGCTGTTAGGAGAAGGACACATCCTCCTCTGTGGGTGTACACACTCTCAAGCTGATTCTGAGCATGAGTGCAATTGAAAATCCAAGATTTTAGTTGGCTCATTCAGGACAGCTCAGGTCCAGACTGTAGATAGTCTAACTGATGCATTGATATGCCTGAGCTAATATCCGCTGCCTTGCAGGTCATAGCTGGTAAGTGAGTACCTTTGCCCCATATGACATTAGCTTCAATGCTTCTGAAAATTTTACTGGAATAAACACATAGGGACCAGTTTTTCAAGCCTCTAAATATTTGTCGATGTTTCCCAAGGTTGTAACTCTTTTTGAGTTCTGAAAGGTGGTAAAAGAGATTGCAGTTGTGTGTTCTTTCTTTTTTTTTTTTTTCATTGTTTATGCGAATGTAGCTCTTGCCAGTCAGTTTCATATCTAATAAAGTCACCAATTCTACAGCTATTTCCCAGCAGCTCAGAGATGTCAGAAAGACCAAACGGCAGAACGCTATCTGCTTACTGTTTTTATTGAATGCAGGAAAACATAACAAAGTGAAAGATCTGATTTATTACTGCATTCCTCCAGTTTTATGCCTACAGACAGAAGCCAGTCAAGCTAAAAGAGCCTCAGTGCAGAATTTCTTTGTTATTTGGATTAAAGCAGAATCTTTATATTCTTGCGCCCATCAATAGTCATGGTCCAAATGAAATGCAAGAAATTGCACAGTCAGCAGAGTGTCCAGATACAGTCTGTCAAAGCTGCAGTGTTCATACTCAAAGTCACTTGCAGAGTGGCTTCTGCTCATTCTTACTCATGGCAACAAGGGGGGAGCTGTTCAGTTCAAATTCTGACTGCAAAAACACTGTTATCAGCTGTGGTACATGAGTTAGAACAAGTTCTGCGTAAATGTCTGTGAGTCTGAAGACCTTTTCATTTTTATATCACAAAACTGATACAAGAAATTACTTTTGGAAGCTGAACATGTATTCCCTTCCTACTGTTATAACTTTTGTCATTTATAACTATGTCCTATTGATGTATAGTTCAAGTTGTATGGAAGTTTCTTTATCGTGTTCAGATGCAGTTAGGAAAGACCACACACACAGACACACACTCCTTTCCCCTGACTTTACTCATTAAAATCTGCCAAAAGCCCAACATGTAAAAATAGGCGATACTGTGTATACACACAGGACTTTGCAAGTCTAGCATGGAGAATTTAAGACATGACACTATTGCAGTGGGAAACATTTTGATGAGAACTGAGCTCCTCAGAAGCTACCTATGCGAGCATAGCAGCTCACAGCAGTACCAGAACCTAATGCTCTGGAGAGAAATCTGCAATGGTTTGCTCTGATGTTTTCCAACAGTAAAGGTGAATGCCTAAGTTATGCTCAGAAAGCCAGAAAAAAGTTACCATCTAGTAGCACACGACAATGGTCAGCTGAACCCCTGCTGGGGTAATGTAGTGATAGTTTTTAAAAAATATTGCCTCTTGTTGATAGATTGAAATCTAGATTCCACAGCAAGATACCTACTGCCTGTGGAGAGCAGGGGCAGGAGAGACCTCTTGCTAGAATCCAGCAGAGACTGCCTTGGACAAGCACCAAGCAGCCTAGGAGTGGGTGTGAGAGGTCCCAGCTTGCTCTGATTTTTTGGAGACCATCATGGTATTATCTGCCCACAGACAAGCAACATGTCTGGACCAGCTCCTAAGGGAGCAAAACATCTTGTTTCATCTCCCACCTTCTTCTGATGACTTTCAAGCCCATGTTTCCTAGGAGGAAGAAATACCTAAAATGTATTAACTCTATCCAAAGGCTAACAGCTGGTTTAGATTGGGGTCCTCTTATGAAAAGTCTAAAATACTGTGCCACATGCAAATGAAGTTTGGAGAATAACTTTTAAAATTAAAATATTTATGGGTTTTGATTCTGGAAAAGTTTTTATGGGTTTTAAATTTATATCTGGTGCCTTGTTGTTCTTCCTGTTTAGCGTGCCTGCATTTACTGCCTGACAATTAAAAATACCACCTTGCAAGGTCTGTTTGCTGTATATATTAACTTATATTGTTACATAGCCAATAATTTCAGAACATCAAACGCAAAGAAATATATGGATCTTGAACATAATTTATATAACTGAGGACTGTGTTCCTTTTGAAATCTCAATCACATGCCTGGTAAACAATGAGTAAAACCCATTATAATATATCTGTCAACAATTTAATTAAAAAGGTTTTTAAAGAAATGTTCTTATGAGAAAATATATTGGGAAACCACCAGCAGAATACTCAGAACAGAGATGCTGTGTTATAGCTTAGTTTATTATGACCTTCCATATGTTAGTGTTTAATTTGAAACATTCATTCAAATTCAAATCCATTACCACCAAAAAGATCTGAAACTGGGAAAATGCAAGATATGCATTTTTATGTAACCTGATGATGATACTATTGCTTTCCATTTTTTAGGAAAGGTGGTTTATGGGGAGCCTATTGCTGCTGGTCTTGGCACCGATGGAACCAACTACTGGAACAAAGACTGGGCTCATGCTGCAGCACACGTCATGGGACCTCCACTGAGACCAGATCCTTCTACTCCTGAATTCCTCATGAACTTACTGGCCAAGTAAGCAGATGAACCAACAGTGACAGCTGATGCTCAAATATTCAGCAAATTCTGATTCCCTGGAAATTTTCTAAGAACAAAATTTACATTATCAAGAAGGAGAAATGGAAGGTGAAACTGTCGATAAAAAATATTTTTGTTACAGAAATTAGAAACTGTTCAGATTTTTTTTCTCTGAACTATTGTGGCCTTTTGTCCCCACTTGATTTTAATCCATAAGCCTTGCCTTGCTAGTACCGCAGCAAAAATTGAAGCAAAACCAGGACAGTAACGCTGTATGTTGGTGGGAAATTTGTAAAAAGTGGTCACTGTTTGGGGTTCTGAGTTTTCCTATCAACTCAATTTTTCATTTGAAATTTGGATGCTATGTAAAAAGGAAGACCTCTCTTAGAGTATGAGACAGAAAACAGGCTTACAGGATATTTTCAGTTTTTCCTTGCAGGAAGGATGGTTAGATCTATCTACCCAGCCTTGCAACACATTTTCCTATGCAGCACTGTCTGGTACCTGACCCAAGTCATAACAAACTTTGTTTCTCCGTAGTGATGACCTGTCTGTGGTAGGGACTGACAACTGCACTTTTGACACATGCCAGAAAGCTCTGGGGAAGGATGATTTCACCAAGATACCTAATGGAGTGAATGGTGTGGAAGATCGGATGTCAGTCGTGTGGGAAAAAGGCGTTGTAAGTATATCAGGATGTCTGAACGTGGAAGTAATTGGTACCTCCAACAGCGTATAATCTCTCGGTAGATAGAATCAGCTCCTCAGTTTTATCAAATGCATTTATCACAGGATAACTGATAACTCCCTTGATCAAAGACCAAAAGAGTGTCCTCACTAACTCACACTTTGTGGTCCTGGGAGATAGAAAAGGATTCCTAGTGCTTAACAAATAGCACAAGAGAATCTCTCTTATTTATCTGTATTTGGGATTCTGATCCCATTTGTGTGTACGAAGAACATATCTGCCTACATTCACCTTTAGCCTATCTCTAGTGAGACTTTTTGGGTGTAAACTGGAATATAGCCTAGTCTGTGATTAGTATGAACATGAAACTTACATGTATGCAATAGTGCTGCTTCTGAACAGTGTGTCTCACAGCAAAAGGTAATTTTTTAAAAATTACTTTAGTCAGTAATATCCCCCTTTTTCTTATTTGTAAAATACTATACTTCTGTGAGAGTTTGTCTAGAAAACCTCCCTCCCTTCCCACTCACTGTTGTTTAGAACAGCAGTGTTCACCAGCTTCTTTACACTTTCCTTCTGTGACAAATGCTCACAGGTGACCATGCAGACATGATCTTATGACATTTTCATTCCTAGACTGGCATATGCTCAACATCACCGCCAATGTAGCCAGCTTTCTGAGCAAACAGGAATCATGGAGGCTGGATTAAATCAGTTATGTGGCAGTGGCCAGTCTTGAGACAAGTGTATCCATTATTGTTTGCAATTTCAATGATGAGTCTCACTCACAAATCTGTTTTTTGTACTACTTTATCTCAAATACCAACTGAAGAGTACTACTCTCTGCATTACTACTGCAGAGAATTTGCAAATCACCTTTCCACTCGGCTTTTTCAACAGAGCAACCTCTTCAACAACACAAACATTTTTTACATTTCTTCCTTGTTTAAAAAAAAATAGTGAGTTTTCTTCTGTGTACTCTTCTTCAGTACAGTGGAAAAATGGATGAAAACAGATTTGTAGCTGTTACCAGCACAAACGCAGCAAAGATCTTTAACCTTTACCCGAAGAAGGGAAGAATTGCTGTGGGTTCTGATGCAGACATCGTAATTTGGGATCCTGAAGCTACAAGGTATGTATGGACAGTGGTTTCCTTCCATCCAGCCTCTCTGCAGGAAAAAATATCTCAATGCATTTGTACAGCAATAAGCATTTGGGGAGAGGTTAATGTTTTTCAACAGCACTTTGTATGAATTATTTACAAGTTATTTATCTGGCTCCTACAATAGTGTATATAAACAGAGAGCCTTGATTTCTAGATGTACTTTAAAAAAACCACCTAGATTGCTGACCAAGCACAAAAATAACAAGATCCGTATGTTTTACTACCAGGGATTGGTTCCTAAAGAGTGAAAATAACCACTTTAGGATCTTAGAATAACTCTGTTAAGTGCTTGACTATGTTTAGCTTCCTTCCACTGCAGAAAGCATGGAGAGGAGCCTGGGTTCCTGCAGAGTGACCCATGACAAGCTTGTATTTTGAGCTTACAGCTACTTCAAACATATTCAAAGGTGGTCAGGGTCATTAGTGTGGGGCCCTGACCCCTGTGGGGTCTCCTCCCTTGCTAGTAGAGCAAAGATAGTGATAGAGCTTAGTTCTGAAGCTCAAGCTCTATGTGCTTAGACTTTTATTTAAGTAGTTTTCTGACTTCATGCCGAGGAAGTCAGCTAAAGTAGAGCTTGTCCCAGCAACCACAGATGTTCAAGAGGTATGCTGATCTCTTGCCCTGTATGGCTTGATGCTGTGTTACAGTTATGCTACGAAGAACATACATTGTCTTTCTGGGAGCCTCAACTCACACAGCACACTCTGTGCAATACAGCTGATTACTGTCTACAGGTAAATTCGTACCATCAGGCCGCTCCATAATCAGGCCACTATAAATATCTCAAGAATCTCTCTTGGGTGTTTCTCTGGCTCTTATACCCATCCTGGTATAAGAGCAGTCTAAACTGCATGGAAATGCTTTGGGAGCAGGCTGTCACACAGATAACTCACCTGGGGGAGTTGCTTTTATCAGCTGAGATGCCTATGGGCTGAGGAGTGCATCTCCGCTGTCTGACCTCCAAGAAGGTCACCTTAAATCTGCAGGTATTAGTCAGTTGAGTACAAAGCCTGACCACATGCAGCCCTGACATACCAGGAACAGATCAGGAGGCATGCTGGGCTGGTGCTTTGGTCTCAGCCTTAGCAAGCAGCATGAGCATACCACTGCTCTGAAGTCACACACTGACGCTGCTAGTTGAAACACCTTCACTGGTGTCATCTGAACAGTGGGTAAATTCATGTAAGAAAGCAATCACAAACCCTAGCTGAGCTTTGTAGGGTGCTGGGCATGATGACAGCATGGCCAGCTTTCATCAAGATACCACGGTGTTTGGTGTTCCTAAAACTAGAGCTGTTGTAACTCATAGATGGCACAAGATTTTCAGCTTAAAAAAANAAAAAAAAAAAAAAAAAAAAAAAAGGGAGAGTTTGGAAACATAACTTACAAATCTGAGGCTCAGAAACCAAATGGAGGTAAAAAGCCCTAGATTTACCTTACACAAACACAATTTTCTAGACTGATCTTCTGGTTTTTGAATTTTGATAATTATCAGTAATTTCAGTATACTCATGGGTAGCATGTAGAGTAGCAGGAAAAAGCATTCTGTGCTTTAAGCTGCAAAGCTTGAGGATATGGAGGCTGCTATTCAGAAGTCCCACCAAAAAATGGCAATACCGGCAAAAGAAGTTTCAGGAGTGTCAACCCCAATCAACACAGAGGCCTGCCCAGTGCTGGGTCAGAGAGATTTTGCTGCTGGGTATTGAATGGTTCATGCACATTATGCCTTCTGGCATGCTGAGCAAGCATATTCTGAGATACTAGCAATGAGCTACTTCAGGACAGCAGAGCTATGAACTCTTATTTAAAAAAAAAAAAAAAAGAAAGAAAGAAAAACAAAACACCGAAACTGAAGAACTCTTTTCTGAGCTATCTTCTGCTCTGCCTGGGGACAAATGAAACTAGAAGGACAGAAAAGTTCTGACATTGTTCTCAAGGTGCTTTGTCAGCTCCTGAAATTATTTATCCTCCCCTCCCAGGCATTCCTTCTGCCTCCCTTCACTATCTTGGTAGTCCTCTCACTGCTTTTTGCGCACTGCAGCTGTGAAAGTGCAGTTTTACTTCAAATGTTTTTTCAGAAATTAAAGTGTATTTTCTTACTGAGCAAGCTGATTTTAAAAGTCGAACCAACCCTTTTATTTTTATTCTTCTCCTGATCTGTATTTTTTCCATTGTTTATCCCTTTGGCTTTGCTGGGAACAAGCCACTGTGCAGGCATGATTGTGTGAACTATATGAGGAAGTATAAATGAATCTAGTGCTTGTCTATTCATTTCACTATAAATCCTGAAGAGGGCACAAACAGCCCAGCAGAAAAAAAAAAACAGATCTAGCTAAGGGACTTCAGCCATTTAAAATGTTACACAACCTGCAGCCTCGTATGCTTTTGTTTCATATGGGTATTAATTTCTGATTTCGCAATAGGCTTCTTCCTCTTTCTTGTCTTCCTGTTTTGATCATGACTATTTTTCATGTTTGTAAATCTAAATCTTCTAAGAGGAAAATGCAGTTCTACAGTTCTACAATTCTGGCTTGATGCTGTGTTACTGTAGTCTTAAAATGCTGGCAAGTTTAAAGAGTTAGCCAGTTGCTGACGTATTGCTGTGAGGGTCTGGTATTACCATAGCCTGCCAGAGAAAGTCTGTAGAGAAGATTCTGAAGTCATTCTGCAAGAGAGTGAAGCTCTTCAAAATGCAGAATCTTGAATTTCTGCAAAATCAGCTGCCTTTCTCCTTCCACATAATTGCACACTACCAAGATGATGGGTACTATCTGGGCATTCTGGGTGTTCCCTTTCTAGGTCACAAAAGCCTAGTGAACTCAGCATGACAGCTCTACAAGCTGGGAGCAGTAGATGTTCCACTTCCAGCATTCTGCTGCTTTGGCTGAGGCTTTATTTCTATGGATCATCTTCACTGACTGGCCTATTTCTGCAGGATTTGCTGGTAATTTCTCCAGAAAATATTGTATGAACAATTACCAGATTTGTTAGTGTTTTTAGGGCCTCCAAGTACTGTTTTTAGGGACTCCACATGAAAGGACGCAGAACTGGAAAGAAACACTTTAATATATAAATTAATTAGAAACTGCGTTAGAAAAGATGGGTGGTGAGTTCTGCCAGGTTAGGTCTATATGAGACCTCGAGCAGATCAGCTTCGGGTTGGATCTCGTGACGAGGGACCGTTCCTAGAGGGTCCAGATTGTGGCAAAAACCATGAAAAAGAAGTTCCAAGAAGCTCAGGAAGAGCGAGGCAGCTCCCACAGCCCCCCACACGCACCCAATAGCACAGCGGCTCTGACGTGGTGTGTGCAGAGCCAGGAGTGCCAGTGGCTCGCCCCCCGGGCATACAAAGGCGGTCCTTAGGGAGCGCAGGGACCAGGACTCGCAAACAGGGCATGGCACGTCAGGAGGGCGAGGTGCAGGCAGGGCGGAGCACCTCCCCACGCTCTAGAGGCCACATCACCTATCGGTCGCTGCTCTCTGAAAATATCTAGACTGAGCCATGGTCGCCACCCGGCAGAGAGCTGTTGCCAAAAATGAACATGGTGACTCAGACAGAGAATGCAAATGTACATGCAGCGGTGCAGGTCTCAGGGTGCATGAAGCGCCTGGCATTGTTGACAGAGGGTAACAGAGATACCACCTGCATGCGGTGTGAGCAGGTGGATGATCTGCTCTGTCTAGTGGCTGAGCTAAAGTTGGATATGCAAAGGTTAAGAACCATCATGGACTGTGAGAGGGAAAGGGACTGGTGGAGCTCGACCCTACCATCTCTGAGAGAAAGGCACCAGGGGGATGCTCCACAAGTAGCGGTGGATCCCTTACCTTCTCGCAGTCAGTCAGAAGGAGGGGACCCAGGAGACAGGGAGAAGTGGAAACAGGTCCCTGATCAGAGGGGTAGGCAGATCCCCCCCCAGCCTACCTTACCTTCCTGGGTGCCCTTGTGCAAGAAGTACAAGGCTCTGGAACTGGAGGAACAGGTAAGGGAGCTTGCAGATGAAGGTCTATCTGAGAGGTTGTCTAAGGCAAGTCAGTAACACAAAACCCTGCGCCTCAGGAGTGCCTCTGCTAAGAAGAAAAGAAAGGCAACTGTCATAGGTGACTCCTTCTGAAGGGAACAGAGGGTGCAATATGCCTACTGGACCCTGCTCACAGGGAAGTCTGCTGCCTTCCCGGGGCCTGGGACATTACGAGGAAGCTCCCTGATCTGGTATGACCCTCTGATTGCTACCTGCTGCTGGTAGTCCAGGTTGGCAGTGATTAAGTGTGTGAGAAAAGCTTGAGGGCTATTGAGAGGGTCTTCAGGGAGCTGGGGCGGTTAGTTGAAGGAACTGGAGCGTAGGTGGTGTTTTCCTCAGTCCCTTCGGTTGCAGGGAGAAATAGCAAAAGGAACAGGAAAACCCATGTCATCAACACATGGCTAAAAGGCTAGTGCCGTTGGAAGAATTTTGCCTTTTTTGATCATGGGTCGGTTTATTTGGCACCTGGCCTGCTGGTGCCAGGGGGGACCCACCTATCTCAAAGGGGGAAAAGCATTCTACCCCAGGAGTTGGCGGAGCTAATTCAGAGGGCTTTAACTGGTTTTGAAGAGGAAGGTGTTAAAACCAGGTGCACTAGAGATCAGCCTAGGAGCAGTGTGCCCGGGTCCAAGGGGAAACCGATAGCCCAGCTGAAGTGCCTCTATACGAATGCATGCAGCATGGGCAACAAACATGACGAGCTGGAAGCCATTGTGTGGCAGGAAAGCTATGACTAGCTTGCCATCACTGAAACATCGTGGGACCACTCTCATGTCTGGAATGTGGCGATGAAGGGCTATAAGCTTTTCAGAAGGGATAGGCAAAGAAGGCGGGGTGGGGGTGTGGCTCTCTATGTTAGGGAGTGTTTAGATGCTGTAGAGGTTGTTGCTGTGAATGATAAGGTTGAGTCCTTATGGGTAAGGATCAGGGAGAAGTCAAACAAGGCAGACATCTTGGTAGGAGTCTGTTACAGACCGCCCAACTAGGATGAAGAGACGGATGAAAAATTCTATAAGCAGCTGGTAGAAGTCACACTATCATCAGCTCTTGTTCTTGTGGGGGACTTCAACTTGCCCAACATCTGTTGGAAATACAACACAGTGCAGAGGAAACAGTCTAGGAGGTTCCTGGAGCGTGTGGAAGATAACTTCCTGCTGCAGCTGGTAAGAGAGGCTGAGGCTAACTGCATGAGGTTCAACAAGACCAAGTGTCAGGTTCTGAACTTTGGTCACAACAACCCCATGCAACGCTACAGGCTTGGGGCAGAATGGCTGGAAAGCTGTGCAGAGGAAAAGGACCTGGGGATGACAGTTGACAGACAGCTGAACATGAGCCAGCAGTGTGCCCAGGTGGCCGAGAAGGCCAACGGCATCCTGGCTTGTATCAGAAATAGTGTGGCCAGCAGGACCAGGGAGGTGATCGTCCCCATGTACTCAGCACTGGTGAGGCTGCACCTTGAGTGCTGTGTTCAGTTTTGGGCCCCTCACTACAAGAAGGACATCGAGGCCCTGGAGCGTGTCCAAAGAAGGGCAGCAAAGTTGGTGAAGGCCCTGGAGCACAAGGCTTATGGGGAGCGGCTGAGGGAGCTGGGGCTGTTCAGTCTGGAGAAGAGGAGGCTCAGGGCAGACCTTACTGCTCTCTGCAACTGCCTGAAAGGAGGCTGTGGTGAGTTTGGGGTCGGCCTCTTCTCCCAGGTAACAGTGAGAGGACAAGGGGTAACGGCCTCAAGCTGCACCAGGGGAGGTACAGGTTGGATATTAGGAGAAACTTCTTTGAGAGAGTGGTCAGGCATTGGGACAGGCTGTCCAGGGAGGTGGTGGGGTCTCCTGCCCTGGAGATGTTCAAGAAGCGTGTAGATGTGGCACTGAGGGACATAATTTAGTGGGCATAGTGGTGTTGGGTTGGCTGTTTGACTAGTTGATCTTAGAGGTCTTTTCCAACCTTTATGATTCCATGAGTCTATAATTTCTTAGCATCCTTATACTCACTGCATATTTATTAAATAACACACAGATTCTGAAGGGACCAATTGGTTTATTGCATCTGTGTTCTACCAAACATCATCTTGTGGGCCTCAAAACCTTCAGCTTCTCAAGTACAGCCTGTGCACACAGGATTGCTTTGTGAGATCTGCTTAGAAAATCCTGCCAGCAAGCCAGTGTCCTCTATAAGCTGATACCTTTGGCTATTTGAAAGCAAGTAAGAATATAAAATCTCTAGGGCTTGTTTCAGAAATGCTCAGCAAGGAATCTAAACACTGCAGGACCCAGTTCAGACTCCAAAAAGAGCTGAGCATCCTCTGTAAAGAAGATGCTAAATCTCAGAAGAGACTTTCAGCTGCTGGTTGTTACTAAGGCTCAGTAAACTAACTACAGCCTGTCAGAGCCTTGCAAATAAACCCCGGGTCAGCCCCTGAAGAAAAGATCAGAACAAAATTTGAAAAGATCCATAGGTATAAGAAAATCTCATGTGGGATTTCACTATCTAAGTCCAGTTAAATTACCAGGCCACTTCATTATAACAACATGCTGTCTGGGAAGCCTTACTCGCCATTGATTTCCCACTTACAGAGTACTGCCGAAAACATAGGCTACTTCTGAATATGGAGGCAGAACTGGCTGTGCAGGTAGCAGTCTCTCACCTCATCCTTCTTGTCTTCTCTGGTGTGCCCCACATGTGCCAAGGGAGCTGGGCTCAACACCGAGCCCAGCAGTGACAGCTGCAGTCCCAAGAAGCACAGCTGTGGGAGGGGGTCTCCAGGTAGCAGGGAATGCAGGAATCCTGAGGTGAGGAGGGAGGAAAAGGACATGTTCCTCTTGTAACCTACTAGCAAGGACATGACTAGAGGTTTCTAGCCCCCATTTCCAGTGTTGTTAACGCGTTTTACAAGGACAGTCGCTGGCTAAAAATCAGTGAGAAATCAAAGTCGCCCAGACTGCTGGCATATTTTCCCCCCATCGCCTTTGCTTGTGAGTAGATATGTTGATGGATAAATCTTTTGCACTAGTTGGAATCAAAATCTGAAGCCTGTGTCTGTCTCATTTGCAGTCAAGTCTTCAGCCGCTTAAGTAGGGACAAGTTACAACGTTTAAGGACTCCATGCCAAGCAACAGCCTGTAATTTTTCATACAATGCAAGAGGAAAAAAACAAAGATGTTAGCAGATGATGAGAATAAATCATGCTGTGCCTGTCGTTTCCTTTTGATGAATGGTCCTAATGAATACTGAGTAAATGGATAACCACATCTAGACTGAATTGGGCAAAATGAAATAATGTAGCATACAAATATGTATGCATAGGACAAGTATGTTCTGGCACTTTCAATAGCTCCATATTCTTTTGCACAAGTACAAGCCTGTGCATGCATGAATGTATGCCACTAGCATTGCAGAGTTCCTCTCAAAAACCTGTTATCTCAGATCTAGGGAACATGGAGAAAGAAACAATGGGTACGAAGTAAAATACAGGAAATCCCATGTAAACATAAGAAAGAGTTTTTTTTGCTGTGAGGGTGATCAGACAGTTTGCCGATAGAGATTTTGAAGTCTCCATCCTTGGAGATACTCAGAGCCTGCCTGGGCACAGCCCTGAGCAGCCTGCTGTGGCTGACTGTGCCCAGCACAGGGATAAGAACAGGTGATCTCCAGAGATGCTTTCCAACTTCAGTGACTCTGTGGTTCTGTGACCTGTAACAAAATAAGCCTCTCTGAGAGAGCAAGATGTACGTTTCCCTAGTAACTTGCTGTCTCACAAAATGTCAGCTGCTCTCTTCAGAGAACTGAATCTTAGAAGTGTTACCAGGAAAAAAAAACCTTCTCATTTTCTCCTCATATAAGCTTGCCTTTTTCTCCCCAGTAATCACTTCCAGCTCTTCTTTAGTCATTGAATAGACTAATTTGTATTTTCCTCTCTATCCATTCCTGCAGGCTTAATTTCTCATTACTGTTTCCCTCCTGCCCATTTGTTTGACAATTTCCACTTTCATCCCGTATCAGCTTGGAGTGATTGATGGGACCAGACTGATGGTATAGTTGACAAATGAGCTGCTTACCATAATCAGAAAAATCATTTTATTGTCATTCTCTGCCCGTCTTAAAATGATATATCTTAGGAGATATGAGTGTGTAAAAGAAAGTTCCTGTCCCTCGGATATGTTGCTCTCACAAAGAGCTCTTAAACATTGACTTTCTGCCTCTTCTTGCAACTCTCATTTAATCCACAAATCTTCTCACTTCATACAGCTACTCAAAGACAGTGCTTATTTAGACATATTTGTAAGCAGCTAGGAAAACAACTTTATTAACAGTTGCCGGCACAGGTTTGTGTGTGCAGTTATAACAATTTCTTAATATAAAATAGGCCATCGGCTTTTTAATCCATATTTTAGCAAGTATTTTTACACATAGATTTTAAGATTTTTTCTTTCTCCTGTTTGCTCTTTTTATTCCTCTCCTTTCCTTTCCTTGGTAATGAAGCTGTCTCTTTAACAAGGTCCAACTTAATTATCTTTATAAATGAGTTGTGTCTCAGGGCAGCTCAGTAAGATGAACCAGAGATTAATTTTCATCTACATTTTAGAAAAGCAGGTTAATAGTATGGAGAATGCAAAGGTAGCCGAGAGTAATGCGAAGGGGCAACTCACAGAGGCTGATGTTAACCGCAGCAAACTGGCATTTCTCACCTGCCTCCAGCTCTGAGAAGTTTAGAGATACTGCATTGTGAGTGCTGAGAGAGGTTGCTTACATCCCAAATACTCACATACACAAGCTGGTTTTCTCTTGCAGCTGGTAACAAAGCAGTTGTTTTCAGCAATGGGCTTGGGTCGTTTTAGCTGCCTTTACTACTATGTTTTCACGTAAGTAATTATAAAATATGTGTCCCCCTCTGCTGGGACGTTCAGCAGTTATTCTTGCCGAAGAGCTACTGACTACAGAATCCCTTCATATTCCTGTGCCTGCAGGTTTTACAGAACACTGTGTGAGGTACACATCCAGTTTCCACTGAAGTAATTCTTTGTTTTCTTATGCCCTTCTTGAAAACTACAGTGATAAAATCTTCACAGCAGTCAAAGTTTATGTCCTAGAGCCCACTGTAGCCCAACAGGTCCACCTCCACTGGGCTGATGTAGCTTCATTTCCTCTGCATTATGAGGCATACAAGATTCCCCTAATGTCAAGCTGGCTTCCCTTTGCCCAGTTGCCCCTATCTCCTAGCTGTAACTCACTGTTTAGTAGTTCAGACTGTGACTGGGGCTTAGACATGTTTGTGATGCTCCTGAACAGTGTTTGACTTGAAAGCAAATCTAGTAACCCTGACTTTTTACAAAACTTCAGGGCTTACCAAGTGCATAACTTTTGGGCTGACCACCTGTACTCTCTAGAATTTCATCCAACAGCTTTCTGCATTTGTCAAATCTAATGCTCTTTTCTAAGTTTCAAACTTCAGCTTGTAGTTGATTTAGATATAATATTCTAGGAGTGGCTGTAAAGCCCTTCCTGACATAGAGCATAACTAAATACACAATTACTGGTAACTAAATTGCTGTACACAGAGAAAATATGATAATTGCTCTTAAACTATAAAATAATTACTTTTTGACTGTAAATTAGTTGGACAGAAGCACTGGATTGAAAAAAGGACAATCTCAGAAGCATGTCTTCTATGGTTCTTGGGGAATATCAGTTTTTATATTGATAGCCTGAAATCTCTTTGCAAGGTAGTGTATCAAAAACAGCGGAAGTGAATTACATGAAAACACTGATATAACCAGGAAAAAACAAAACAAAACAAAACGAAACAAAACAAAAAAACAGAGCCTGTTGTCTTTGCAATATCCTCTTCACAATGAACCTTGTTTAAAATCTTGAAGTAATCACTCTGATCCGTCTCCATTTGAGGAAAAGTTGCTTGGAATAAGAGCTTCTGTAATTTATAGCAAGAATTAGAGGGTTTTATGAAATTTATCAAAAATTGCCGTTCAGATTTTTGAAGCCTGAACTCAGAATCTGCTTTCTCACATCGAGAAACCCCTCATGTCAGACATCACTCAGGATGTTGGAGCCAGCTGTTATATTCTGCTGCACTATGGTATCAGTCTGGTTTCTCAGATTATCAGTACTTGAGGGTGTTCTTGCCATTAGCTGAGGAACAATGCCATTTGAACTTTCAGAGCAAACTGGAATTTCGACAAGGTTCCCAGCAGTAAACAGTGTGTTGCATACAGTTGTTGAGCTGTGAGCTCCAGACCCAAGCATACTGTCTTTGCTTTAATTCATTGCTCACTTCCAACCTCAAACTTTCACTGCCATTGATAATGCCAAAACAATCCATAAAAACCTAAATGCAGGTGAATTTTGGTGAGCTGTATAAGGGAGACTGCACTTAACCTTCAGGAAGGGCAGCATGATCAAAGTCTTGTTTCAACAGAGGCGTTTTAAACGAGTTCTATACAAGCTGGTTGTTGATCAAGTTCTGGGAAATCTGTTTTGTCATACTGTAAGCTTTAGTGTACAAATGTTTCTCCTAAATGCACTAACTTCCATGAGTTCTGTACCTTTTTATGAAGGATGTACGTACCTCTGAGGCACATTTACCTCCACTGATCCTGCTCTAGCGTGTTTGAACAGCTCGCCTGTTGAACTGAAGGATCTTGCTTATTTTTCTGATCATTTGCTTAAAGTACTTTTTCCATTTTTCTTTTTGTGTCCCAGTGCTTGTGTGCAAATAGATACGATGTATACCCAGAGAATGCTAAAGATAACTATATTGCAGTTGTTCTTACTTACTGTTCTAGCAATTGGACCCGCAAGTGTAATGCAATGAGTTGGAGGAATGTGTTCACCGGGTCTTTGTAGGGCTGTTAGAATACCCATGGATAAATTTGTTCAGCAATGCGCACAGAAGTGGAGAATAGAAGAGATGTCTGACTTTCACTGTTCGCCCCTTCCACTGTGACTCTACAAGATTACGCTGGTGCTGCAGAGCAGAAATGCTTAAGTTTTCTGTCCAAGCTGTGCTGAATAAGGAAATTTTATTTAATTTATTAATAAATAATAAGCATACATATTTTTTATTCCTATGTGTAGATTGGCCATAGAGAATGTTCATATATATATAGCATTTGAAAACTTAGTTGCCACCGAGATTTAAACAAAGCCCTAAGTAGAATCAATTTCTCTTAGTTCAACATAATATGAAAGGCAGAACGTGTATCTTTCTAATAATTATTTATCCTCTGTATCAGTAATCATCTGAAATATTTGATACTTGATTACTTTTGAAAATGGTTGTACTTCAAGAAAGATAAAGGTTTTGTTGTGATTTCTTCTCCAAATAGATTAATAATTTGATCTATTAACATTTCATATTAGTTTTTACTTTGAAAATGTTTTTGCAAAAGATATAGTGTCTGGAATAATATTAGTGCTAAATGTTCATGGTAGGTTTTTTTTACTATACGCAAACCCATTCTGGAAAATTCTGACTGCTCAACAGAAAAAAAGATTGGAAACAGGAAGATAATAAAATAGTTTATTAAATTTCAAAATCTTGTGACCCATTTTAGTTACAGTGGATAGTAGCTCAGTGGGGAAAATAAATAGTAGAGGTAATATATACAGTCCACACTTCCAGATGCCAATGTCAGCTCCAACATTGACTCTGCCTTTAATATAGTTTGTTAGAGTTGGAGAAATTTTCTAGACAAATGGAGAATATAAAGAGTGGGGTCTATGCATGAGCAAAGCTATGATATCGTAGATCAGATTAGTATGGTTGAGGTCAAAAATAATAATTTGCTTAGTACCCTTGAAGGAAAGGTATGTAGGAGTGTGATGTTATTGTTAGTATTTAACAGCACAGAGATATTTAGGCTGTCAGTCACTGGATCAATCCAACTCACATTGAGAGTTACCAAAATTCCTTACCATCTACTGACTTTCCAGTGAAATATTCTTTGCCTTATTTGTGAGTCTCAGTTTTTGAAATGCTGCAGCCATATCTTTCAAAGTTTAAATTGCAAGTCATTCCAGCTAAAAGGTCAGAGCTTTTTCTGACCTTATTGTGCATAGATATTTGCTTGACAAGGCAGAATTCAATCATGTTATCCAAATAAAATATTACAACCTGCTTTTTTTTTTGTTTTGTTTTGTTTTTTACTAATCTCTTTACAGTGGAAAAATTTGTGTTCCAAGGCTGCAAAGTTCTGTCCTTTTGACTCCCTCTTTATTCTTTTGAAATGCAATTACTGTTCAATGAAATGTTAATGCTCTATTCTATTTTTACAGCTGTTCCATGATGTACTCTACAATGTCATAGTTTAATAACGCTGCTAAATTTTCTTCCTCTATCTATTTCTTAAAATTTCATAATGAAGTATAATGTGAGGATCATAATAATTTTGGTAGTTGTTTTGTTTTGTAAATGCAGGACAATATCTGCAAAGACACATCACCAGGCCAACAACTTCAATATATTTGAAGGAATGGTCTGCCACGGAGTCCCTGTTGCAACAGTTTCAAGAGGCAAAGTGGTTTATGAACGCGGAGTTTTCAATGTCACAGCAGGACAAGGAAAATACGTCTCCCGTCCACCGTTCCCTCCATCTGTCTACGAACGAGTCAAGCAGCGGCAGAAGGTTAATTAAAATAATAAATCTCTGTAATGCTTTCTAGAACATGAGGATAACTAGCTCTTGGGAGAAGAGGTTTGGGGATTCAATGGTAATTTTGCTTACTAATCAAAATCTGCCAGGGTGGGAGGAAATGAAACTGAGGACTCAATTTTTATTGCTCTTCATATTACAGAGAAACATGATAGACTAGTTCCTGCTCTGAAGATAGTCTGTACAGCTTGTAGACAAACTCTAGATAGTTTTTATAATCAGTTCCACTTGCAGAAAAATTTGACAAAATATTTTGCTCATAGTAATCTGACTACCTGCTAGATGTCACCACTGTTTCCACTGAAAATCACAGAGGCTCAGCATCATACTCAGGAATAAAACTTTTACTGGAGGAAGAGATCTTCTAACTCTTCCATGGATCAGATATTTAGAGTTAAGCCCTGCAGAATGTTGAGGACTTGGCTCTGTTGCAGCAAGAATGTGTTAAAAGCTGCACATGTGCAAAGTACAGTGCGAGACCAAGACTGCAGTTCAAGCTCTTGTTCTGCTTTTTTTTTTTTAAGATTTTTTTTTTCCAGAATACACTTAGATTGAATTTTCAGTGCCTATTTGCCGTGCAGGCATTCATTGTAGAATGTTTTTGTGGCCTTTGTGTTGTATATTATGGGCAGGATTTTCAAAAGCACCCATACTAAGTATATGTGAAAATCACAGCCTAAATCAGCAGAATTCACTGCAGGATCTAAAAGCTAAATTAGACCAACATCCTTGTGAGATCTGACTCTTTGAAATGCTTCCAAGATAATTCTGTACATTACGCCCTGCTGCTGTCTTGTTGGACTGCGAAAGGCACGTGAAAATCCTGGAGGCTTTCCTCTGAAGACCACACTGCCAGGAGCTGGTGGTCTGTCTGCTGGTTGATAGGTGTAACACACTTCAGAGGACAGGCAGAGAAGTTCCTTCATGAGCACACAATTTTTATATGGAAACTAAGAATGGAAAAGAGGTGATTGCAAATTTGGGTTTTCCGAGCATCCTTTGGATCTGTCTGCAGTGGGATATGTGTCATACACAAAGTTCTGTGCCTGTGAGTCTGATCCACTGGGCATTGAAGAAGTTTGGTACTTTGTTAATGAGAGCTGCTTATGTTTATTGCACTTTGTTGTGCAATGTTAGTTCCTTCAGCTTTTAATGCAATGTAAGTGCCACGTAGTGGTAATAGAAGCTAGCTATTGAAAACAGATTTGTACTGGCATTACACTAGAAAAAGCTTAGGGCATTCCTTTCTATGTAATAGAACATGATGTGGTTAGTAAATGATATTTCGGTGCTTCCTCAAATATAGCTGAGTTTTAGTGAACCCAGAACCTGGCATCTCTGGTAAAGCTTTATATCCCATTTGAGAGGAAGATTCATATCAAAACTAAATGAAAATTTAAGAGAAATTTTGCAATCATAGAATTCTAAAAGATTTCAGTGAATTTTGTGGTTTCTATTTCTCATCAAAGGTAGGGAGAATTTTTCCTTAACCAAAGCATCCAGTGCAAAATATCTTCAGAAGTGGTTTTTCAACCAGGTCAACCTCCTGTAGTCAGCATCTGGGATGGTGGATGGTAGATACCCACACAAGGCAGGAGTGGCTTTGTTCCACTGATGTTCTTTTAACTCTCTTATCTGTATTAAGAGCATCACTGGGAAATGTGATTCCGTTAATGAGCAGGTTTACAGTACGAACAGGTAGTGAGTCAGCTCTTCCAGAGTGCTCCCTGAGATACCCTGAAGCAGCTGAACAAATATTAGCAAGTATACAGAAACAACCAAATACTGCAGATTAGTTGATTTATGATCATGTTTTAGCATATCTTAATAATTTATGTGCCGTAATCTCTGGGATTTTGCCATTTTGAGGTCTGTTCAGACAAAGAAAGGGGGAAGCATCAATAAAATGAGGTAGAACATGGTCCATTGCCTGTTAGAAAAATGGTTTTAGAGTTGCTTTGTTACAGTCCTGAACAAATTGAACCATGTCCTGATGAAAGCTGAGAACTAAACAGTTTAATCCCAGTGCAAGGGACCTTTTTAAGAGAGAAATTTGATGAAATCATTGCACAGCATAACATACAAAACTAGTTATCTCAGAGCTGCTGTTCTCATTATGTAGAGTTAGCAATTGCAAGGGGAAGACAATAGTGAAAGGTCTGAAATGCTTTATTGCAGGTCTGTCAGCCTGTTGCTGTTAAGAGAGCACCATATGCGGGTGTGGTCTCTGCAACACCCATCGGACCAAAGTAACAGCCGCGTTCCCCTGGTTTGGTTCTGTCAGGTAACTGTCTATTTTGATTAAGGAAAACGATTTTACTTAATTATTCTCTGAAGTTTCAGGAAAAGTATAGCAGGCCTTTTGGCATGTGACAGGCTTGTCTGAAATGAGCCCTCTCTGAAGGTGAGTTGTCTCAGTATCGTTGAATTGGATGAAAATGAGCAGCAGCTCAGGTCTGGAGGGCCTCTTTCTGGTTGAAGCCCCAATGACAGAAACAAATAGAGTTTAACCATGAGGCTGAGATATGGGCATGAAGTCTTACGGAAAAGCTGAGTCTCATTAGGACATCCCTTTCCAAGCACCAGGAGTACAACATGCTAATGTTAGGCTTGCAATTTTACAGGAAACCCAGGAACAGCTTGATGTAAAAAATAAAATTCTCTAGTGTTCCTTTCTTACAGACAGTAAATCTCCAACGATTGAGCTTTTTGGAGTAAACTGAGAGATCTGTATGAAAGGACAACATCTGTCTTCAGGCAGTGGAGGTGCTGCAGTCAAAGCCAGCTGTGGTCTGATGGATGGCTGAGCTGCTAGAAGGCTCAGTGCTGCTAACAGTGCAGTAACACCCAGCATCACCCTCTCCCTCCACAATGCAGGGCCTGGTTATTGATGTTCCCTCAGCTGCGTAAGATCTGATGCTCAGTACATCCTTCTGTGAGTTGATTTACTTGCTAACCCAACAGAAAATAATTAACTTCTTTTTTTTTCTGGGATAGTTTTCTGTTGGTTTAGCAAGTCAAACTGTCGCTTAGAAGAACCTGGCAAGGATCAGTGCCATGCAACATACGGCTGGTGAGAAGGGCTAGGCAGCAGCATCTGACCCTTTAACCACTTACAAGCTGTAGAAATGCTTCAGGATAAAATAACTAGGTAAGTCCTTCAGAAAGAGCAGCTGGGACATGATGCTGCCCTATGCCAAATGCAGCTGAAATGGTTCTCTGCTACAGCAGGGTGTAGATTAATATGGGTCAGGGGTATGGCCAGTGGCAGGAAGCATGACAAAATCCAGGCTGAGTTTTTGGGTGCGGATAAATACCGACAGTGAGGTCAGCTAGCATGAGAAATGATTTCCCAACAGATGGATGTAAAGCCCCAGTTCTCACATCATGTCAAATGGGTTTGTTCTTGTTGCTAATTAATATGAGAGCAGGAACAAACCTGTAGTGGTGGGAAGGTTAAATGAGCTTTCCACATTTCACAGTATTATTGTCTTAAAGTACCCTCACAGGGAACCTTGTCTAGAGCATCAGCAGCAACAGAGTGCAGCGTGCTCTTTGTTTTTCTCTGTCATAAGGGAGAAAGCCTTTGGAATAGAGAGGACTAAAGGCTAAAGCTGCAACAGAGGGAGAAATAATCATTTTTTCTTGCTCCTAGCAGTCTCTCTCCATTATTGCCTTTCTGAGTGACAAATTGCAAAGCAGAGATTTTCTTTTGAAAGATTATATCATATTGTCTTTTTCTTCTCTGTAGATAAAAGCAAATGAAAGTGACCCTGCTGTCCCCAGCGAAGCAGTGCATGCTGGTTCCCACAGTCAGTTCACAATCAGCTTCTCAAGAGCCAACACCAAACAACAGTAACCAATAAACATTACACTGCAATTCCTGCATTAAAATTGTCTTGCAGTCTCTCTTTAAAAGACATTTTATTAGTAGAGCTGGAAAGTTCTTTATAGAAAATGGCATAGTAGTAAAATAATAATTACAATCATAATAGGGCAGCAGCTCTGTAGGTTCCTAAAAGTCGCATAAAAAGTAGCATTTCCTAAAGTTTGGGGGAAGTAATTCTTAATAACTATCTTTAAATGGCATCAGTTTACCTATAAAGTAAAAGCAATGAGTAGCAGCTTTTAAACACAATGCCTACATTTTTACTCTGTTAAGTCACAGGATATAAACCCTAATTCTCTAATTCACGTGTTAGAAAGATCTCTGTATGTAGGGATACAAGGAATTCTCATACCAGATATTGAAGATGATTCTTCTTTTTCCCTTCCTGGAAGTGATCAGGCGCAGAAAATGCTGATTCAGGGGGGGAACTGTCACTATTTTAGAGCTGCTGCTACATCTCCCTGCCCCTGTCTTTAAAGGGGGTCGTAGATTTGGAGACTGCTAACTGCACAGCCAAGTGTTTATTGGCACGGTCAAGTAGTCCCTTTGATATACCCTACAGAAACCTAATCTAATCTCTTAGACAGCACAGCAGAACCAGGCACTCAGTACTATCACAGTGACAGTTACAGGGCTGTGGGATTCACTGTTCTGTGCAGCCATCTACAGCACAATGACCTGCACCCGAGTTCATTGCCTAGTCTCCCTCTGTAATCATCAGAGACAAAGAGGTGCTTTGCTTCATCCCCACAACAGGATCTAAAGCAGGCTAGATGCACCTGCCCACAGCTGTTCTCCTCTGGGATGAGATGAGTAGTCTTCTTGCAGTGCCATTCCATGGATTACAAGGAGAGTACAGTGTGCCCGATCTGGGTGCAGATGTCTGCCTTGCAGCCACCTTCCACCCAGCCTCTCTTTCCCTTTCAGAACTGGAACTTTCAGGTAAGGATACCTGTCTTACGTTTTGTCTCACCAAGAGACATGGCAACCATGGATCCATTCTTTTTAATTAGTATTTGCTAGGTTCAGTCATTGAGTCATTGCTTAAGTCATTGAGTTGTAGTTTGTAGTTGCCTTTTGTAGTTGCCTGATGTTTAACATCCAGTGTTGGCTGAAGTGTGTTGCTTAAGGCCACAATGACTCAATTATCACAGAAATGGAACCCAAGAGTAAAGGCTGCCAGCCCTGTGGATACTGCCGAGGTGCCCAGGACTTTCGAATGTCCTTTGGGCTCTTGGGACCCCTACTGAGATCAAAGTGACACAAGAGACAGCCCAAAGGAAAAAGTTAGTGTTTTTTCTAAAAACAGGTGTTCTCACAGTATGATAACAGCAAGCAGTTTTATGAGTTACACAAACATCCGTTACGTAAACTGAGCTTTCTAAACCATGGAAGTATATAAAAGATGAAAAAAGTCTTTTAGGTTTCCTACACATTTATATTAGATTAGAAATGAGGAAGCTTCTCCCTGTACCATTAGCAAAGACTTCTTCATCCCTGTGTTGGTATTTTCTGCTCTGTGTCATGGCTTATACTCCTTACAGGGGAAATATTTTGGGTTTTGTTCTCAATAAATGCATACCATTCAATTGCAATGACTGTTTTAAGTATTGTGCAGATGTGAGAAAAATTACCTGCATATTGAAAACTGGAATTTCCACCTAAGCATCTGTTTTATCTCTACATCCTTGAGTGCAACAAGTTATTGAGGCCTGTCAGGTCTGTGAAATTCTTGAGTATTTATTTTGCCAGGGCACATGCTGGCCCTAGTAGATGAATCCAGCCTTTAGCCACAAGGTGCCAAGTAAGAGCCTTTGACAAACAGTGTGATGGCACTGTATGTCAGCTGTGCTATCCAGGCACGACCACTGAAGACGAGATGGCTGTGCTCCAAAACCTTGCATTTTTTGTTCTTTTCCACTTAACGATGGTCACACTGTAATGGTGGGATCTTCACTGGGATATAATTTTGGAACTCCCCAGGTCCCTGTTCCAAGACACCTGTGATGATGGATAGCAGAACCAAATACTTGTAGGAAGGTATTTTTTCAGAAGGCATATGGTTAATTTAGGATGGCATGTGAGTATAAAACACATTTATGGCAGCACAGTTCCTTACCTGGAGCACTGGAAGGAGCAGTGAATGCTCTCTCAGTTCTGACTCAGTCTACAGATCCTGGCAAGACTTCTGAAGTTGTCCTACAACCTTATTTCATCTATCACTTGCAATTTACATTCACCCAAAGCCGTTGCTGGTACTGCGCTGTAACTGCTCTCCTAAGACAAAAGCCGCACCACAGTCGCTTGGAAAGCTGGTTTAGAGATAACTTCTGCAGCCCACACAGTTTCCTTGGACTTTCACAAGGAAGTATAACAAGTGCTTTCCTACAGGTGCTTGCATCCTGCCTCACTCAGACGTTTTCCCCAGACTTCTTCAGCCCCTACTGAGAAAAATGTGTGATTTCTTTGATTCTTCTTTCTGTCCTGTGGTCACTCAGGCAAAACAGACTATCTCTGATTGCTTTGAGAGGTGGCATTGCTGCCTTAAAACCCTTTTTCTCTGAAGCTGTAGATGTCAGGATAGAGGAGCTGAGGGTCTGCTTTGCCAAGGCTGACACACAGAACAGCCTTGTCCTTGCTTAGCACTTCTCATTGGGATTCTGTCGGTTTCCCTCTGTTCTTGTACAGAAAAGTTAAGCTTCAAATATGTAAGGAAAGGAAAAAAGTCATGGTATTTTTTTCATCCTCCCCATCCTGACAGAAATTTAGGATCTCCAGTACCCCATTCTCTCTGGTAATAAGGATTCCGAGAGCAGGACCAGCAGTCTGGGAGATCCTGGCATACCTGATGTAGCTTTCATCCCCGTAAACTGCCAGAGGAACGCTCACATGGCCAGTACGGGTTTACTGCCCGGCACTCTCCTGACTCTCGTTTCACCTGTGAGGAGCTGATGGGCTCGGTGCCGGCACCTGTACCAAGCATCCCGCTCCCGCTGCGGCACCCGGTGCTGCGCCCCACGGCATCACTGGGGTGCGGAGCGCTGCGGGGCCGCTGGAGAGCAGGGCCGGCCCGGTGTACCGAGGGACGGGGGCAGGAAGCTGTTGTCCGGCACGGCAGCAAGAAAGAAGCTGTTTGGAGGCATGCGGTCATTGAGAACCATCCTCGTTTGCAGGTCTTGTTTCATCAGCAGCAAATGGTGGTCCTTCGATCCTTGCTTTCCCCTTTTGCAGTGTAAAACAGAACTAAAAGAAAGGCTTTACCTCTTCTTTTCTTATTTATTTGAAAGCATCTGGACTGTTTAGACTGTGGTGAAAACCAAGTGAGTCGGTGTCACAATATTGACAGAGAAGGGATCTGGGTGAAAGCAGCTCCAAACCCAGCATCCTCTGATCTAGCACTCCCAGCTGCCCACACGAAATGCTGCAACAAAATGAGCACTGGAAAAACAAACACAAAAAGCCTTCAGCTCCGAAGTAAGCCAAATTCAGGGTATGGGGTGATAATGAGGAGAGTTCCATAAATACATTTGTTGATAGGAAACGGCCTTGTTTGTCCTGTGCATCAAGAGGGTCAGGAGCGCTACGGTGTCTCTCTGAATTATCTTCACAAGACAACCAGGTCAGCCTTTCATAAATTTTGCAAACCAAATTTGATCCAATTGGGAGATTTTTCACAGTAAATCAAACAACTGGTGAAGGATATTTGAAAAGGAAGTTGTGGTGTGCTGTGAGCCGGGGGAATGAAAGGGATGTTTGAGTCAAAAGTCAAACCCAGACTTGTCCTCAGACTTGTTCTGAGTGCTGAGGACCTGTGATGCATTTCTGACAACCCCTAGAGAGGCATTTGGAGACAATGCCCAGTAAAAGGAAAGATGTTTAAAATGTCCACTAAGCCAATAAATGAATAAATAAAACCCTTAATTTCAAATGTACCTATAGTTCACTTCAGCTCAGCAGAAAGAAAAAATGTATGTTTTTTTATCTCTGGGAAGGGATGGTCTGTTGGAGCAGAAGAGAACGTGGTGAAAGAGGAAAGAGGACTCTGAGTGACAAGGACATGGGAACAGAGGCAAAATATAATGCAGGAAATGTGAGGAGAGGGTAGGCAAGAAGAGGAACAGAAATAATTGCGGGTGGAATACTGTCTGTTTTTGCAACATTTAGTTTTTTTAAGGAGAAGAAAAGAACAATGTAATCTTGTGGTTGAGAGTTATGGTAAACAGGCAAAGGGTGTAGCTGAACAACATGCAGAGGAGGCAGCTGAAGATAAGCACCCAAACTTTTCCAGCTCACAAGACAGAAACACCCCAAATAAGGAGGACGAATGGGTTAGTGGGTATCTCTTCTCCACCACAGGGCAGCTGAAGCTGTACCTCAGGGCAAGAACTGTTCTACCACTGAGGTGAACCCAAATGTCTTTGAGGCCATGAAGGTGAAATTGTTTTAGAATTAAAACATGATGTCCAGAATATGACATTTTTCCTGGTACCCCAGGCTTGGGGAGACAGGGAAAAGCAAACACTTCCTGACGACCAGCTCACCTCCAGCACCCAGGTATGCATGCGTACAGTCACTGAGGCATTTGTTTGCTCAAGTGCATGACACCAGCATGAGTGTAAGGACAATGTTTGTGCAATGGCATGCTAGTGCTGGCACAGGACATTCATAAATCAACAGAAGTTTCTGCTGTGCATGTCTTATGTTTTCTGCAGTGGTTTCTGTTACAGGCATGGGGTCACAGAGTGGCTGTGACTGGCAGTCGTCTCTGGAGATCATACACTCCAAGCCCCCTGCTCTGAGATGCTCAGGGCCATTCCAGTTGTATTCTGAGTATTTCCAAGGATGGAGACTCCATAACCTCGCTGTTTGATTTATGCTTCAGCGATGTCCCCGCCCGCTACCTGACCTTTATATTTGGAAATCGCTTCCAGGGGAAATTTGCTCCATCACCTTCCCAGGGACGGAGGTGAGGTTGAACAACCAGCTATTTACAAATCCTCCTTCTCGCCTTCTTGAAGACTGGAATGACATCTGCTTTCCGCCAGGGCCCAGGAATATCTCCAGATCACCATGACCCTTCAAAGACAACTGGAAGTGGCCTTACAATGACACCAGTCATGGGTGCATTCTGTCAGGTCCCGTGGACTTATGTATGCCCATTTTGTTTAAGCGCTCTCTCACCTTGTCATCTTCCACAGAGAGTGAGTCTTCCTTGCTCCAGACTTAGTGTTTTTCAGTTTTTCAGGTGGAAAATAACTTGTGACACTTGCTACTGGAAAGTTTTCAGTGTTTATTCATTCAGACAACAGAAGCATATATCAGTGGCTGTCCTGGGACCCTGCACGTATTACAGAGGCACAGAGTTTGCTATTAAACAGCCTAAAGACAGAAGTTGGCTGTGGCTGAAAATCAAGAGTACACAGCATGTTGGGAGATTTTTAGTATTACATTAAATCTTTAGTACCCTTTCAGTCCAACCATTCTTATGCCTTTATGATTTTAACATTTGTTTTTATGTCATATGAAGGTCAGATCACCAGTGTTTTGTTTCAGTGAAGTTCATGATGGCTTTTGCACCATAATTAGACCAATTTTTGCCACTTCCGCAAAATCCCTCAGACTTCAAGATTCAAAGCGTTGCTCTCCTCCATGACCCCACACCTCAAAACCAGCTTGTCTGCACCCACTGCACCTGTGTCCTTTGTGTTCTAGCCCTCGTGAGCATTCTTGCTTCTACCTGTGCTGCATCACCTCTCTCACAATGATTGAAGGTAAGGGACGATCTGCACAGTCTGCTGCAGTCTACAGACGTGAAAGTTAGAGACCAAGTGGGGAAGTCAGTGGGGAGACTAGGGTAAGAAACTTCTGAGAGACAAACTGGAAAAGTTAAGTGGGGAGCTGAGGGGGTGGGAGAGTTCAGCTGAGCTAACTGGCGGGGCGTAGAGCATTGGCCCTGTGGGAGAGGCAGCTACAGTGTGTGGAGCAGGTGTGTGAAGCCAGGGGTGGTAAAGAACCAGGCTGAAGGGTTTGGGGCAGCTGAGGGTCAAGCCTGAATGAAATGTCTGGAAACATCCAGGCCTGCTAGATCTGGTTCTTGGCCAGCCCAGAAGCAAGTGGACAAACTCTCCTTTGTCCTCAAAATGAATGTCTTCAAAGACAGCTTCAGTGTCTGGCAAGTGTGAAGACAAATCTGCTGCTCGCATGCTGTGCTCTGTTAGCCAACCAAAAGAGGTCTGAGCGTTAGTCCTATAAGTTCCAAGTGTTTGATTCCTTCTGCACAAAATCTCAGACTCTTGTTGGTTATCTGAAGTACCAGACAATGCAGATTCCAAATTGGAAACTGACTATTAATGCAACCCAGAGCTCTCTGTGGTGGAGAGCACACTATCTCCTGTGGCTTCTTTTCCAGACTTTTACAAAACACCACTGACTGTTAGCTTTTGATCCTTTTTTCACACTTCAAAATTGAAATACTATAGGAAAATACTTTCAAGAAAGATGGGTGCAAGACTTCCTGTGGAGTTACAGCATCTGAAACTTATCCGAAGATTCACTTTGTCTCTTTCACACCACGTTGTCATTTACTGCAGTCTTTTCTTTTTCCCTCATGGCCTCTCTTGCCTTGAGTATTGGAAACCAAAAGCTGACCTGAAAAGGCAGAAATACGATGCTAAGGTCATAGTATTTCTCAGTTGCAGATCACCCAGGCACTAATATTTTGTCTAGCTAGTATTGAAATCTATTAAAAACAAACAGAAAAAAAAAGTGTCTGCAGCTATCTGTGTTTGCCATGAATACATGCTTGTGTATTTGTATTTTTGTTTGTGCATAGATACGTATAGATATGGAGTGACTGTTTTTCGGAGCAGAAACTTCTGTTTCCTAATGGTATCTGCAGTTCCAATACCACTGTGTTTTTAAAACAGAAATATATTGTCTTCCATTTTCCTAAATAACAACATCGTTCTCAACACTAAGAGGCTGCTCACAAATGCCAAACGTTTGCTGTCTCAATTGCAGGAATGCTCTTTCTGCTGGAGGTGCCTATCATACATTTGTGAAAAACAGGTTTCTCCTTCTCTGAGTCTGAGGAGTATTTTCTTTCCATCATGTCATTATTTGGGTGTTCAATGCATGTGAATTGAAGGGCAGAACAGAGCAATTTGTGGTCTGATCTCACCAACAGGCAAGGTGTCTCTGGGCCCCTGTGCAGGCAAGCTCTGGTGAAAGTCTTCAAGCACATACTTGAAATTAAGAAGTGTTTAAGTGTTTCCTGGATATGACTCTGGCTATGATGCTGAGAGAGAGAGACTTTTTCCCCTCGTGCTTACCTTTCTAGCAAACATGTTCTTCGCAGTTTTCTGTTGCAGCTTTGCTCTTCTCTTGAGTAATTTTGCATGTAAATAATGTATCCGTTTCATCTCAGCGTCAGGATAAAATGAAGTTGACACAAGTATTTTGAGTTGGGTCAGGAGGCCAGAGAACACGCCGAAAATGATTAAGAAGAAGATGATGATTCCGAGCTGGAGCCATGTCATGGAGAGATAGTGTTCTGGCTGAGGGATGCATTCGCGCTTAAACAAAGAGATGTTGGATGGATTGCTCTTAGTAGTATACTCTCTCACATCAAAGATAAAGTTCTTCTCATTTCTCTGCACAAGAAAGAGGGAAAAAGAGAGCTGATGTTAGTAGTTCCTTCCTTTCTTAATATTTCCCCTACTGGATATTCAGATTTCCGAAGGACTGTTAATTGTCTAGCCCATCCCATGCCTATGAATAACAATATATTTATTAGCTATTTAAAGATATTTCAGACTACATTTTCATCATTTCTCCTGGGACACTATCCCACAATTTGGACTTTTAGGAACTTATATTCTCAGTTGCTCTGCCAGAAAAATGCTTAGCTACTCTGTATACAGCGGTTTAATACATTCCCACTCCCATGAATCAGATCCTCTGTAGGAGGGTCATTCCTTCTGAGTAAAACAGCAGAGCAGACCATGCCCATCCCATTGGTTGTGGCTCAGAATTTGATCAGCTGTGCTTCCACATCCACCTGTATATGCATCTGTAAGGGCAACGTCCTTTTGGAAACAAACATACGATTTACAGAACTGTCAGCTCACTGGCTGTGCTTCTGCTCCTTCTGCTGCTGAAAACAAAGGGAAATTTTTCAACACTAGGCTGAACTGAGAAATATAAAGCACTGGTAAGTACTTACTTGCTGAAAGAGTCTGAGCTGAATCTCCAGATTTGGTGATTCTTTGAGATATTTATTTACAGAGATAATTAGCCAATAAAACAAATAATCTACAGCGGCAAACAGAAGCCAGATGCAAAGATGAGTAAGTATGGGAAGAAAAAAGCGCTGCATCTGTTTTCTCTCCTTCCTTGTGAAGCGGACAGATGGGATTGTCACATAATCTTTTCTTTCTTTTTTGCTAAGTGGCAGAAGGCACGGTCTTTGCTGTTGCTTTTGATGCTCATCAAATGCGATGAACCGTTTTGTGATGTAAGTATTCTTAAACTTGGCACCATGTGAACCCACAAAATTTTTGATAAACAGGCCAGTTCCAAAAGAAACTAGAAAAATCCCCACTATAGGCAATACTTTCTGGCCTATATAGGGCAGTATAGTCAGCATAAAAGATATCTGATTAGCAACTCTCTGGATTTCTTCTTTTGTGTCATTGAGCTCTTGTTTCAATGCATCATCTGAAACTGAATAAGATGATGTAAATCTGTGATGTAGTGACACTATGTGTTTAGGTAGTTCAATGGAATTCTTGGCCTCCTCATAAATCCATTTTAATAGCTCAACGTAATGTTTTATCAAGTCATATTGCTCAAACTCTAAATGGCAGGTTATGCTGTCCGCCAGAACCTTTAGGTTGTGGAAAATATTTTGGATGTTGCCAGCTACCACGACACCTGTACCAGCGGCAAGGAGAGCATTCCTTCCCTCCCGCAGCCCGCAGGAGAGCAGGAACACGACGCTGAAACAGCGCAGGTGCTTGGAGCAGCACAGTGCGATGGAGAGGAAGACCCAGATAAGGCCAGAGAGCAGCAAGGCGCCTGCGGGCTGGTGTGCCAGGGAGATGTGGGTGCCAAGGAAGAGGAGAACGCTTGAGAGGAAGCCAACTGCAGAGCAAATGGCAAAAAGCTGCATCAGGGGCTGCCAGCCAGGCTTCCTTTCCGATACAAAAACTCTCCAGGCGCTCCGGGCTGTTGAGATAAATGCATCCATTTTGTTCTGGTAGGGGCTGATGCTGCAGCGGCTCAAACTGAAGAGAAATGAAAACAAAAATGCTGTTAGTTACAGGGTCATGCTTTTGACAGTAATGTGCATTTAACTGATGCTTTATGTCACAAAAAAAAATGCAGGTTTGACTCACATGGGGGCTGAACTTCAATGAGACCCCAATCTGAGCTTCAGTATCACATATACAAGTAGATAAGAGATGATTATAGAAGTTATTCTATCTTTTCAAAGCATTTTTGTCATATTAGGAACCTGGCCTGTCACAGCACTCAGTGTTTCCCCACAAATGCTCGCTTTGCCATACAGCGGCACCGGGAAGGCAGAGAGGGGAGCACAGAAAGTTCCCATGGGTACCCCCATGCAGGGCAACAAGTTGGGGAGCAGGGAGGTGGGGGAGAAGTGAGATGGGAGCAGGGAGATGGGGAAAGAAAATGGAGGTCTCCTCCTTCAGCTAGAGGTAGGTCAGTACAGAGGGAAGCAAGTGTCTCAGAGGCATCTTTCCTTCCCTGGGTCTCTCCTGGGACAGCACAGCTACAAATAGACCCATATATGTGGTTAACTCCAATTGCTCGTTCTTGTCACCTTCCTGCCTGCCTACCAGCTTGCTCATACTGTAAATTAATTCAGTCTGATGAGAGACTGTATTTGCCCCATGTTCACATCTTTCCTTCTTCTTTTACAATATAATTATTGTACATTTTTTTTCCAAAGATGCAAGACATTTCTATGCATATTAACTTTTTAACATAATAGAACAAATAAGATACTAATTTAATAAAATAAACTGTTGCAATTTTACCCTGTAATAAGGAACAGTTGCCTTCGCAAATACATCCTGAAGATATTACTTTGTCTTTTGTTTAGCTTGAACACAGCAGGTAGCCAGGAACTACACTATTATTTTATAGACATGCTGTATTTTTCTGGCATTTGACTTTATGAATTCTGCTAGCATTCACTGTGCCATTTCCCCCTTCCTCTCATTATTACTTATTTGTTCTGTTTTTCTGTCTTTGTTGGCTTTGCATGCAACAGGAGTGGAGGGTAACTGGAGCGGGCAGATCCTCCCCAGTGCTGAGGGCGACCTTGAGGGATGCCGAGGGGCTTGGGTGCTCCCCAGCCCCAGCAGGGATGGAAGGTGGGCGGCAGCAGGGTGGGCTCAGTCCCTGGCACCATGCTTGGGAAGGCTGAGGAATCTGCTTCCCTCCAGGGCCTCGGCTGTAAATAGCAGCAATCAGCAGCTCCTTTGCAGGAGAGAAATTAGTGAATGTCCGCAAAGTATTCAGGCAGTTGTAGGTAGAAGTCACCATGGGGTTGGGATAGGGGTGCAGGAAACACGTGGAGGAGAGGCAGCACACAAGACACTGGGCTCCTTCTTTGCAGGATCCTTAACCACTGCCTCTGCTACATCTTCCTGTAGATCAAAGGGAAGTAACCTTGGGCAGTGAACAGACCTGGAGCTCTGTTCTTGATTCAAGAAGTCATAAAAAATCTACTGCACAAAAAACTAGCATTTACATAATGTTATAGAAGACTTTTGTGTGAGAAAATCACACACTTTGAGACTTTTAGTTTTGTTTTGCAGCATTGATTTCACAGCTGTTCTCAAGTATGGTCTTGTGTGTTCCTATGTACGGTTGTTGTTTATTCCTGCCAATGTTCATAAGCATATGGTAAATAGGCTGCAAATTGTGATGGAATTGGCATGACTGCATCTAAGAATTGATGAAAAAGAGTCAAGAACAAAGCTTTGGAATTGACAAAAGCCATACTGCTGGACCAGGAGGCTGAAGACTTGCAAAATACCGTAGAATTTGAAAATAATTAAATCCCTCCTTTACTGGGCAGATTCAATGCTGCCACATGCTTGCATGTGGGATGACTGCACTACTCAGCAAACACACGGCAGGTACCCCAACCTGCCTCAACCCAAAGATCAAGGCAGAAGGGGCATCACAAGGAGCCACAGATCTTTGGAGCCTGTGGCACAGAGACTTGGGTGTCTGATGGCTGGAGGTGAGAAAGGCTGGGAAGGTTGGAAATGTTCCTGTCCCTGCAGAGCCTATCCCTGAGCTCAGCACTACCAGGTCAGGGTCCTGACTGTTTCCTCCATAAGACATCAGCAACAGAAGAATATATTGAGCACAGAGGAGAAGCACACAAAGGATGAAAACTGGAGGCCTAAGAATTGTGGAGGCCAAAAAATTCTTGTATCAGCAAGCACTTAAACAGCTGTGAGTGCTTCAGAAGGGGAAATAACATCCTGGCTCTGAGTTAGAAATAAATCTTTGGTTCAGATAAAGAGGCTCATTCAGTGCTTAAGGAAAGAGAAAACCTTGAGAGCTTTCTGAAATGATTTTTTTAGGAAACATAAATCACAAAAGCTCTCCTAAAGCTGCTAGGTGCACATACAAATTCCTGAAGGAAGGTGACAAGAACAAAACCTTCCTTTCAACTGCAGTCTGAAGCAAAGCATTTTTTCTTCTGTCCCATAACATGTACCAATGTGGCAACTGCTACCATTATTAATGTAGTGTAAGGAAATAATGTGTCTTGAAAAGCAGTTTCTTGCTCTGAAGTGCTGAAGTCTTTCCTCCGTAGTTTCTTGTGGTGTATGCCACAGAGGTAGCTGGAAAATGTGTTTGAACCTGATTTTTCTGTAGGGCCTAAGGGGAACTTCTCTATGCGTTGGTTTCTCTTTCTAGGAAACTCTTGCTCAGAACTGGAATCATGATGTTCATCTACCATATGGCATGCTGGCAGGAGTAATTACGAGAACAAATTCCTTCCAGCAAGGAGTTTAGTCCATACTTCTTAGGGCTTGTAATGTACTGAGATTAATGCATTATAATTGAGTGCTATTTTTCTAGTTCCATTTTAAAATACAAGAAGAAAATCTTAAAGAATTTTTAAGTTCCTGCTTATGATATTTCAGATATTGGCTACAGTGTTAAAGTACATAGAAGACAAGTGCATAGCAATCTCTTTCCAGCTCAGCCACAAGCTTTCTGCTACAGCTGTGCCATTTTTCTACAGTGCTACTTCACACCATGCGTGATTCGTTTCCCTGCCTGCAATGGGTGCTTCTCCATGGACACTGCCCAAGCAGTATGGCCATCTGCCCTGCCCATTTCGTCCTGCCCTAGCCCCTTGCTCTGATGGTTGCTACGGTTACACAGGTACTATTCATACTTGCAGGGATTATTTCTGAAACCATCTCTACCCAGCCAACTGCTTGCTTAGAAATGACAACCAGACTTAAAGTTCCAGCATATGGACTAGCCACCCAAGAAACTCCTTGCTGGTTTTTAATATAATGGAAGAAGCGCCTGTTTCCTAAAAATGTACTATGAGAAAAAGAATGGCATTTACTAATTTATTAGCATTCATGAAATATTTTGGATGGTTGATGTAAATTGTAAGTGAAGACAAGCAGTAGGGACACAGCTTATTTGGCAAAGCATGACAAACACCGCCACATCTCCAAGCCTCCTTCTTGTTCTGGTGCAGACCTCGCTCGGACAGACCTGATGCAGCTCTCCATGGGGCATCCTGTTATCTGAGAGGGCTTGTGAGGACGGTGGCCCTGCAGCTGACCCCGTGCCCCACGCTGTGCCCCAGTCTCAGAGAACGAGTCTCACTGCAGACCCAGGGAGGCGTCATGTGGAATGGGAAACTTAGACCTTGTTGATGGTAAAGCTTCAGCTACACAGTGCTCATTGCCTCATAAATCCTATTTGGATTTTATACAGGAATTAAAGAGAAAGCATACAATAAGAATATAAAAACAAATAATATTTCCTTTTTTGGCAATTTCAACAGCCTGCGTTTCCAGCCTGGATCAGTTACATTGAAATGTAAGAGAATTACTTCCCTTTTTTGGATATGATTGGAAAAACACTGTGATAAACTATAGCTTAGTAAGAGACAAAAATACTAGAGGGAGTCACACTTTATTTCCTTTGGTCAATGCAGAGCAAAGAAATAAAAGCCCAGTCAGAAGTCCATCAACATTAATGCAGCTACCCCAGCGCTTTGACAGACCCCAGAAATACAGCCACCAAAATACAACAGCAGTTTACATACATGCAAAAAAAAAACACCACTACTAAAAAAAGTCCACAACAACAATAATAGCTAGTCAAGATCTCTTGTTCTTCTTTTAAATATTGGCAACGGAAAATCATGAAATTTGCAAGATATTATCAACTCTTTAGGATGCTATAAATCAGTTTAATGTGGTCTAATACCGTATGCTTATACTGTAATGTCCACACCTGAGCTACCTGTCCCTACATCAATGAGGAGAAAAGTGCAGCTTCCCAGAGCTGTACTTCAGACCTGTTTTAGAAGTCCATTCTTGCACGAGAGGAATTGCCTCCTGTGAGAGCTTTTTCACTATATTTACTGTGAAAATATTACAAATTGCTCAGAGACAGCTAATCAAAGTCAGGTGAGATGAACCTTCTACATTTCTCCATCGTAAGCATGGGTACAGTTTGACTGAGCTGGGCTCTCAGAACAGGACACAGCAAACATGTAGTGGGCAGCTGTAGAATCTGGACATCTATGGACAGAAGGCTGAACAAGAAGTCGTGTTTTCTCACTGGTGCTGCTGTGGTCAGTGCTACGTTGGGAGGCCCTGGTGCAGCTGGCCTACAGATGTGCTACACTTCAAGTACAGGCAGGTTTCAGGAACTCCAACAGTAGTTTGCCTACTGACAAAAACAGCTCTACGAAACATAAGAAATACCACTGTTAAGGAATCTTACATAGTCCCTTCTCCTACACGTAATATCACTATACATAGTTTTGTCAGAGCCTAGGACTAGATTGTTTGAGCACTTTAGGAACAGACCCTCCAGTCAGTAAGGTGGCAACAACTAACTTGCAAGTTCCTTCACCTTGGAAGAGCAAACTCACACTGTGTTTGCTATCCACAGTTACTTGATATAAACCCCAAAGTGTTACTTACGGGCCTTCCTGCAAAGCGCACAAAGGATCTTCTCGGTGCTGTGTCTCCCGATTTTGGTGAGGAACTGAGATGGGCACTGATAAAGGATTTCATATGAGTAATTTCTTTTCCATACCCTCCCTCAATGAGTCAGTCACACCACACTTTTGAAATTATTCTGGTTTTGACAAAGATTCATGAGGAAGTAACTTATGCACTAGACCAAATATAGTATATAATCTCCAAGTGGCAGTTTCCACCTTTTTTTCTGGCAGAGTAATAGATGAGTTCTGGCCCCACATTTCAATGTCTTTAAATTATATGGAATAATGCCATAGATCTGGAATATCTGAGCTATTCTGGTGCTTCCCATTGAAAATAGCAGCAATTCAGTGTCCAAAAAACTTTGAAGCTCTGAGCATTTTTACCCTACAAATGTTCATACTGAGTTCTGTATAAATATTTCTTCAGACAATCTATCAGAATCTGGCCCTTAAAATCATACCTGCCTTATATATCCAACAAATATACTGAAATTATCGAGGCTGTTGGGCAGGGTGGTCTCTGAATTTAAAATGTGACTGTAGTTTATGGGTTTAGAATTGTATTTTGGTATTTTTTCAGTGAGAGAGAGAAAAGCACCAGATATCGATATGGCACTTGCAGATTCAGAACCATCCACAGGCATTCACTTATTCTTGTGACACCCTTGGTCCAGCAGGCACTTTCTACATGCTTTAGAAATATCTGGAGCTGACTGGCTGGGAAGCAGCTCTGCAGAAAAAGAGCCGTATCTCCTTGTGGAAAGCAGGCCGAACATGAGCCAGCAATGCACTCTCGCAGCAAAGAAGGCCACTGGCATCCTGAGCTTACTAGCAAGAGTTTCACCTGCGGGCCAGGGGAAGTGATTCCTTCCCTTGACTTCAGGTGAGACCACACCTGAAGTGCTATGTCCAGCAAAGAAATTCCAGTACAAGAGTGCAACATGATCTAGCTGGATCTGCTTTGAGCAGGGAACTGATGATTTCCAGGAGTCCTTTCCAACCCAAATTATTTTATTCTTCATAAGATCATACCACTCTTGATTGATAAATCCAACCTGTTTAAGTTCACTTCTGATCTGTATTGACAGTGCCATGTTCATATACTATATTCACTCTAGATAAGCTTAACGAATATTACACATCTATCAAAAGTAAAGCATTCTACCTCGGCAGATAGATAAATGGATGGATGGATGGATGGATGGATGGATGGATGGATAGATGAACAGATGGATGGATGGATAGATAGATAGATAAAAACACACACAAAAAATACAATTACTTTAGTAGCTTTGAGGTCCTAAAGAAAGAGTGGGATTAGTTTGTTTTCCAGGAGTTTGTCTGCGCAAATGGGCACAGCGTAACTTGGGGACTCAATGTTGGCAACAAACACCTTACAGCTTTTGTAACTTGAATAAGCTGACATAAGATCTCTTGTTTTTGCAAGAGAGTAGTTTCCCTACAGAGAAATGACGAGTTCATTTATTAACCAACACAAATGAATTAGCTTCTTGCTTATGTACTGAGAGCAAAATGGTGAGAGCTGCTATTTTATGTCCAAACATGAAAAGAGTTGAAAATCTGGGACAGATTTTGTTATCACAGTGAAAAGGGAACATAAAGCACAGCAGAGACTTTTAATAATTTCTGATCCATTCAGTAGCTAAATAAGATTGTATTTCTTGGTACATTCTGGAAAACCTCTAATAAAGAGGCCCTTTTGGACACCCATCCTCTCCTCTTGACATGGGTCACATTGATCCTTTCAGTTCTTGGACTGACCATAGAACCACTTTCAGAACTTACTTGCATTTACAGCTTTATTGTTTACGTTTAAACTTTCAGAACCTTTTTTTTTTTTTGAATAAAACAGACCCAATGCTTTTCTCAGAAATATCATAGTGGATGAAGTCCATTGCAGAAATGCTACATGCTAGGCCTAAGGAATTATTAATCGGAGATTAATTCTCATTTAGACTCTGAATTCAAAGATCCAGGGCTACGCATCAGGCTCAGTTATGTCCTCAGTCTATTTGTGAACTGCAGAATGCAACTGGCAACTACATAAATGCTGGCATGAACATTAGCTGATTGCCCTTGGTTTAAATGGCTCTGCGTGCAATTTTCCAAAGAGCTGGCTTGCCAGCAGGTACTGACAGCTCCGAAGTAGCAGGTCGCATTGGTTCACTGTGTGACCAAGCTTCCTCCCAACAGGGCAGCCATACTCCTGCTACTGCAAGAGCAACTACTGCACAAGTTCATGAAGTCTGCAGGCAGCAAGATGAAAATAGAATAATACTTACAGCATCTAAATTATGCATCGTGTAAGGATATAATTAGATACAGTGGGCCATCCATAACTTGAGAAAGTTTCTGTTCATTATAGGAGGAATGGATGAAATGATCCTTTTAGCAGCCAACATCATTCATGGTATTACATAGGGGAAAATTCTGTAAAGTGATCCAGGTAAGTGGATATTAAGTCAGACAAAGTCTCCACCCAGCCCAACATCTAAGCTTTGACAGAGGCAGGTAGCAGATGTTTAGAGAGTCACAGAATGGTGGCCCTGCTTGAGCAGGGAGTATTGGACCAGACAATCTCCAGAGAACCCTTCCAAAAAAGACCCCATAAACTTTAAGTATGTCCAGTTTGTTTAAATTTTCCCTGACTTGATCCTCCTCCACTGAAGGTAAGTCTTCCCTGCTCCAGACTTTCCCTCTCCTCTCAGATGCCTGGGATTTGTGAAGGTTGGTCTTCCCAGTAAAGGCAAAACTGCAAAACTGCAAAACAATAAAGGCAAAACTCAACTGCATTGAGTACCTTGGCCTTTGCCATGTCCTCTATTTGTGCAGAATCCTTACAGCACTTATCTCACATTTCCCCTAGTCTTTCTTTTGCTGCTGATAGACCTTCATGCTGCCTGATTCGACTCCAGATGGGCTTTGGCTTCCCTGACCCCATCCTTGCACTATTGGACAGTGTCTCCATATTCCTCCTGGACTCCCTGTCTCTGCTTCCACCTCCTGTGTGTGGAGGATTTTTATCATGTTTGAGCTCCTTGTTCCACCATGCAGGCTTCCTGCCACCATTGCTTGATTTCCTGCTTGTTGGGATGGAGCATTCTTAAGCTAGGAGCAGTTGATTTTTGAATATCAGCCAGCTCTCATTGGTCCCTCTTCTCCCTTGGGCCATGTCTCATGGGATTCTTCCAAGCAAATCTCTGAAGAGATGAAGATCTTCCTAACCATCCACGAAGTGGTCATTACTCCTTGCTTTCTTCATCTCTGCTTGCAGCCTGGAGAAGGCGGTGGGTTGCTGTCTGTCTTTTAGTCATACTGTTGTGCAGTGAAATAAAGCAGTTTATAGGCACAGGTTTTCCCTCGTGGCTTTGGAAATTTTACAGCACTTCATAATCCCTTTGTGGCTACAGAAGGAACAGAGGCTCCAACAGCACTGCTACAAGCAGTGGGAGTGTGCAACAAGACTTTTCTTCCACAACCAGCCAGTTACAGTAGTGAAAAAATTCAAATTAACTCAAGTGATGGCTAGGTCAGCAGCTTTTTACCAAAGAACTGGACCCAAAGATTGGGTGGCAGGAATTTTTGCTTGCACTCAAGCTAAACATGAGAAAGGAAATGGTCTGTTGTAGTCTGGATATAATAACTTTCTTCATCCTATATTGTTTCAAGCACATGGAGTTGTGGGCACATACCCCTTGAATCGAATCTGGAAGTGACAGGTGTCAGTGCTCCTAGCCTCTCTTAGTCTTTCTCAACCAGTGTGCAACTAGGGACACCTCTCAGTTGTGCTGTGTCACTGATTTTGGGGGCATTCCTTCACAGCAGAATATTTCAGTGACCCACTCACAGCACACAGCTCACACACAGTTGTAGCAGTACAGCTGTGAACCACATCCTCTGGGATCAAGGCGGACGTCTGCCAGCCTGCGCGGTGCCCGCATCCAACAGTTGATAAACTGCAGCAACAGCCTCTGCTGGGGCATCATCTGCTCCAGCTAACAGCAGCTGCCGGGGCTGCCTGGCTCCCAGACTTCCTGTTATTGTCCAGCACATAAAGGCTGTTGATTTTCTCTTCCCCTCTTTCTGCTGGTGCAGTGTGGATCTCTCTTCCTGCTCTAAAAAAGTGAGAATGTTTTCAGAATTTTCTCATTTTTTTTAATCCTTGCGCAATGACTAGCAAAATTTGCTTGCACATAAAAAGTATTAAAAATGGCATTGCTGAAGATCCTACTGTCCTAGTAGTTCCTGAAAGCATTTCAGCTGATAACAATGCAGTTATTAACACAGTTTTGATAACACATTTTTACTGTTTTAACATGCAACCACGATGCATATTTCTTTGAGCTTCTCTCTAGGATGCTGAACATTACTTTATTTTCTTGACATATTTGTGTGCTGCAAGAACAAAGTGAGTTCAGAACTGAGGACACCGTGTCACATTTAAATCATTTGCTCTTCTGCTCTGCCTACTTCTGCCTAAGGAGACGAGCTAGAAACTACTAGTCCTTCTTTGTGGCTGGCTTCCAGCGAGCCAGGAAAGAAACAAGGATCAGCATTTGTAAATATTTGTGCTCTTGTTTGTGAGTCATGGTTTTAATTACGGTTTCTGTTTTACTGCTACAGAAGAAATTTAGATTAAAATAAGACAATTACATTTTCTTCTCTAAATATCATAGGAAATGAAATAATGACAGTGGATTATTACTCACACTGAGCAGATCTTCACCAGATGAGCAACGTGTCTGGAGCCAACTTCCCAACAGCCATGGGTAAATGGTTCTCAGAGTCAATCAGGATCACAGAAACTCACTTCTGATGAGGCCTGCTGAAAAACCTGATCCAAATACTGTTGAGCTTGAGCAAAGCTTTCGTTTGATGCTGGTAGGTGAATTAGTCTTGTATGATATAAAGTTTTTGAGTCACTATGACAAGTAACTTGGTGCTTGCTCTAAAGAGCTATCTGTGTAGGTTGAGTTGGGCAAAAGCTAAAGGCAAGGTTCCTAACAGTCTTCAGGAAAGCAGGAAGTTTTCACCTGAATATACATTACTGATTTCCACAAAAACGCTCCTAGCTTGGTCCTAGGAAAAAGAGATCTTGATACCTGCCTATGGAGTACTAACTGAGTGCCCAACAGGTATCACGAGGTGACTTCCCTTGGCACAGATTTGTCACATCCTCCTTTTAATGAAAGCTGGAAATACCTCTTTTTGCTGCTGTAAATTACTTCATATTGTTTATATTTCATAATCTTTTCTATGCTGGAGATGCCACTCTCAACAAATCATGCAGACAGCTATAGCTGGTACCTCCAACTGCAGGCAGAAGAGGCATTTCTAATGAGATACAAAGTTAAATGTTAAAAAAACATAGCGTGGATTTCATGGTTTTATAATGAGGATCTGCATCTACCTGCCTGGCTCTACTGAAAATGTGGCTGCAACCTCTGATAGCAATCCTGGGTTAAGGAGTCTATAACAGCAATGTTATTGGGAAATAAATTCTTGCTTTGATCATGGCTTCCTGTAGGATTCTTGCCCTTCACTCCACAGCCTGATTGTTAGGCAAATTCATGGATGCATGCTTTTGAGCCGGTACTTCCTCTGGTGCATTCATGCATCTTGTTTTGGACTGAGTCCCTGGCCTGAGCGTTCCCAGTTACCTTAATACTGGCCCAGCTGCTCAGGTATTTTCGCTTTAATGTATTTTGAAACGATGTTGCTTAAAAAAAAGTCTCTTATTAAAAGCTCTTAAAATAAGCTGTGGCACTCTGACACTGTCAAACTAGCTAGAAATTGAAGAAGAGGTTATTCCAGAAAGTCTGAGAGAGGAAGTAATCTCCATCCATAAGCCATAGATCATATATGAAAAAAGTGGTGGGGATGGCCTGAGGACAGCAAGGAAAGTTCCCAGCTCAGCTCAGCGGCAGGCTGGAGGTGTTCTGTAAACTCCTGCTTAGCTAGGGGACAACTGGGGATACTCTCAAAGCATATTCTGCAGGAATACATTCCAAATCATTTTCATCAGCTAAAATTCAACCCTAAGCTATTCATGCATTGATAACTTTATTATCTTTCTGATTTTTCATTCAGTTTTCTCCTCTGTGTTTTCTCTCTATTGTTTACTCAATACCTTATTATCTTCCTCACCAGAGCAAAACATATTCTGAACAAAATAAATGATTCTTTTAAATGACTCTGAGGAAATGAAGAACAAATAGCATGCACTGTAAAAAAGTCTTGCCCCAGACAGTAATGTAATACCCACTTATTCCAAACTAATTTTTCCATAATATATGCTATTTCAGATAAATGAAACCAGCATTGCTTCAGTGAAGGCATCCTTACAGCAAAGACTGTCAAAGTGATATAGGAAAAAGTTTATATGGAAAAATGAGAAAAATGTAATAACATCATTTATTGTACCATATCTTACCAGGAAATCTGATATATTACTAAGAAATTCCTTACTGTATGCTATGAAAAGAATCAGTGAGATAAGGAAAGAAATAATGTACCCAAAGAACAGCAACTAGATAGCAATCTTAGCTTAGAATAATATAAGCCAAACTTACAGTGGATCTATCAAAGCATCTGGCACTGCTGCTAATATAAAATAGGTCTGACATTTCCATCTTTACCCCTCACTTACTTTGAAGGGTTTTATAACTTTGCTAACTTGGTTCAAACTTGCAATAAAACATTATTTTTCAGTCTTGGATGTTTGGGTTTTGTCAGGGACTAATAAGAAAGTTCCTTCTGATGAAAAAAAAAAAAAAAAAAAAAAGAATAAATTGTAGCAGCCTAAGGCTTGTAAGACAATACTTGTCACTATTCTTTCCAAAGCCTTTCCTTGTGTTGTCTACATCTGGCCAAAGACTGAAGTCTCTGTCTGTTGTTTTCTGACTCTCACATGGTTTAGCTAAAGAATGGCTTCTTTAAATTAAGGAAAAAAAATAAATAAAAGGATGCTGAGGGGAAGTGGTCGATGCAATAAAGCTAGTTGTTGTGCATATCGAGTATGTGATACTACAAGCAGTACAGAAATTGAGTGTTTTGAGGTGAAAGAAATGGTAAAACAAAGGGCAAGGCACCGAACAAATCCCACAAAGCATTATAAAACTAACCTGAACACATAGAAGTTACAGAGTTCCAGAAATAGGTAGGATTTCACTAGATGTTGACATGTAGTGTTCTAGGTTCCCATCAGTCCTGCAACTTTACAGTACATGGGACCTTGCTGGACAGCCATAGCCCATATCAACTCCAAAAATATTCACATTCTAGCCATTAAACTACAGCAGCTTCCCAAAGGTATAAAACCAAGGAAGGTTCGAGCTTAAAGCACATAGGAACTGAGGATAAGCATTACCCAGCAGTTCTTCCAGCTAATTAGGGCAACAAGCTGCAGTTCAGTGCTACTGAATGGATGTGGAAAGTAGTAGTGGTCCTTTCATTTTAGTAAGAGGAAGAACAGGGATAAACAGAAGACAAAGAAAGGGAAATAGAGAGATCACTATATATATGGTCCTAACACACAGCCTTCACCCTCCCTGTAACAACCCTCCTCTGCATGCAGGCTCTTGGGAGCCTCTGCAAGAAGAGAGACTTGCAAACTGCACTGAAAAGATGCACCTGCCTCTGCCTCAGCAGGGCCCTGGTTTGCAGGACATCAAGGACACAGAGAGGAGACAAATGCAGACAGAGCTATCCTGGGAAGGAGCTGCAATAAGAATGATGACAAATCTGGATGAGAAAGATTCATATCGGGCTATTGTACTTTCTGTAATGGATTTTTTTGGTTTATTTGGTTTGTCTGACTGCTGTCAATTAAATTACTCTTTAAGGAAACAAGCAAAGAGGGAAGGTACATGATCTACCAACGTGAGTTGCAGTTCATTACGCTTCTTGTCAGAAAGAAGAAGATAGCTCAAGTATGTGGAAGCTAAATGTTTATTTATAAATAACATCACACCAGTAAAAAGTGAACTTCCAGTGATTAAAAATTCAAAAATGGATAAATGAGCTACCCAGAGATTTGTG
>VXAV01002083.1:125285-160685 GCA_013399715.1 Alectura lathami | reverse complement strand
CACTGAAAAAAAAAAAAAAAAAAAAAAGTACTTGAAATCTTGAAATTGCTTAGATAGTGCAAGGAACTGAAATAAAGAATCCTTCCACTGGGCAAAACAAACACATAATGGCTTCTTTCTGGCTCATTTTTTAAAGGCAGTAAGGTAAGCCAGTTATTCTCATCCAAAGGACATGGCTGGGAGAAATGCAGTCCCACAGAACTGCCTCAGGGCTGCAGGTGCGCAGGACAGGCAGTAATATAAAAACCTATTACTTCTGTAGAGTCATGATTTCTTGATCTCTCCTTTTTCCTCCCTTCCTATGCTTGATGTGCTGACTCCAACACCCATTCACCACAAACCGTCGCTCTGGGATTTCATCCCTGCAGGGAAGAGGTAAGGATATTTGGATGCTTTAAGGTTTTATTTCCACATTTAAATTACTTCAAGTCACAATCCAAATACCAGTCCTGAGGTTTGAAACGCACAGTTTTAATAAAGTTATAACTGTGATGCTCTGCGCTTCCTTTGCTATCTCACTTCAATGCCATATTAACATGTCTGGGAATGTCAACAAGCAAATCAAATCCAGTTTTTCTATGCATTTTTAACAAATATACAAGTACTTCCAGACATAAGTGTTCTGTACTATTACTAAAAATACCCTTCAAATTTTGACTATTCTTGTAATAAAGCACATGTATTACTGAAGCTGTAGGTACAAGAAAGACTAAATCAAGGGTAGAGATTTGGAGTTTTTATGCCTGGAATATGTATGAGCCATCGAGCATTGCGAAACCTCATGGTCAAGCTAAGGCTCCAACAATGGCATTCCCCTTTAGAAACGGAAAGTTCCTTGCACACACAAAAGTGGTAATGAGAGGTGGCAAAATGCACAATGACTGCAGATGATAACAGCAGTCAGTTGCGAGTGATCAAAAAGTGATTTCTGAACCACCAAGGATCCCAAGCTGCATCTGCTGTGATGCCACATCAAAGCCAGACCTGATGCGTCTTGTTTCTGTTTCAGATCTTGCCTGAGAGAGGACAAAATACCTAGCATAAAATTGACATGCTTCCTGAGCATTTTTCTTTCTTTGTCCATTAGCAGAGAACACATGGATCTCTATCAGAGCAGATATCAACAAAGTCTGTGGATCTTGCCCATGTGCTTCTAAATTCTGTGTGGATTTTGTGTTCACACACCTGATCCTAAGTTTGAATTTCCCACAAGGACTAGGTATAAATGACAATTAAGGTCAGACAGGTCTAATTTTTAACAGAGCTCATTAAACTGCTTAAGATCATGCTTTTTATGTGTAAGGCACAGCAGAAACGGAGGCATAAATCAGTAACACATCAGTGAGGTTGCTCAGCAGGAACAAGCTACTTACTCATAGACTACACTGCCCTCTAGACAGGCAGGCAAATAATGAAATTCCCTTCCAGCTGAGGCTGCAGGGATCCCTCTGCCAGGGGGACACCACTGCTCAGGACAGCTGGGTTTCTGCCACGTTTGTCACATAGCTCAGCAGCAAGAATGGCTCACCTTCACATCCACAGCGCACCAAAACCCACCCCTTCTGCCGAATGCTGCATCTCACTCCACGCTTGGGAGTGGTGCAGTGATCCTGGGTGGGAAAATGCTGTGTCCTGCACTGATGGTGCTGCTTTTCTGCTCTGCTGCTCAGAGCCCCCCTGCCAGCCCCTGCCTACCCGGAGGTACCCCTCTCAAACAGGCATGGTTCAGCTCAGGAAGATGGATGAAACCAGAGCTCACAGTGACGCAGCTGGGGGCCATCTGTTCTCTGGCCTTAGCTCTCAGCCACAGGACCTACAGATGTGTACATACATGTTACTACAAAAGCACAGAACAAGCAATTGTGTGTGTTGTGAGGCTGAAGCTGTGAATGGGAACGATTAAATAAGCAGAGGCAGAAGTAATTCTGGGATTTGTCAAAGCAGTGCCTCGAGCACAGGTCTGCACAGCTGTGTAGCAGTGCCCTGACCTGGTGCTGCTCTCTGGCCAATGATATCTGATTGGTACATGCAGAAAAAAGGAGACTTAACAGGATGGGTAACACATTCTGAAAATGCTTCCTAGTTTGCGCCCCTCTGGCAATGTACACAGAGTATCACCTACTTTGTGGATTCAGGTAGAACTTAGGCAGCAGTGGGCAAGCCTAACCAAATATTCAGATGGCAATGCAACTTTACTGATGGAAACATGACCAATCACCTGTGATCAGTCAGGACAACTGTCACCAGTTGTAGAATGGCGGATTTGATGTCTACGGATGCAGTTAACAGAGGCTTATGGCGGGTTTGCACCAAGGCTCTCCTCTACTGTCAAGGAGACACGTGTGAACTCCAGCTGGGCAGCTTGGAAGTGTGATGTTTGAGACCAGCACAAGTCCCTGACACAGTACTGAAATGCCCCAAGGGTGCAGCCCTGCAGCCTAGGTCCCCCCTGCTGCAAGGGGAGGTGGCTCCTCCCTGCCCTCACCGTGTGTCCATGTATCCCCAACCCCTTCCTCTGCCAGCTCACATCCACACAACCCCATGGTCACTGGGTCAGAGAACTAATGCTAATGCTGAGCACACTACAGCTTTCTTTTAGTAGCACTGTGAGTTCAGCTCAGTGTAACCTGACCTGAAATCCCACACAGACCTACATGTTTCACTCTGAGCAACAAGGGGTTGTTCAAATCCTTCAAACCCATTATACAGTAGGTAAAAATGATCCAAATTGTTCCGGAGAGTCACACGCTGAGTGGGTGAAGAAGTCTGAGTATGTGGACTCATCTTTTCCTGGTACCAAAACATACAGAAGGGAATTTGCAGATCGCTCATATGAGCTCTTTTTACCAGTTCTTTGGTCAACTCTCTGCTCAGGTATTTGTAAGACCTCTTCTGGGCTGATTTTCCTCCCTTTAACTTGTAAACCTTAACTCTAAAGGGAACTCAGTAAGGTCTGTATAGCATAGTTCTTCAGGTAAACATAAAATACTAGGATACAAGTTGAAGTAAGCCTTACTAGTGGGGTCAGAACACGACTTTGAGTGGCATTTATCTGCTAATGACCCCTTAATGGTTGTGTCTGACAAATAACACAATTAGAGTAACTCCAAAAATGTCTCTGCTGATAGCTATGAATACTCTGGTGGAAGATACAGATCTGTCTGGGATGAGTCAAAGACAGGGTATGACAAACATTGCAGTAACAAGGACTTGGTTTCAGATGGTCTGTGGAGAAACACCAGTTATGGAAGTGTTACATTTTGTCTGGCTCTGACACTGTAGGAAGACCAACCTTCACAGATTGGGAGAGATTATAAATCTCAATGCGTTTGCTTTAAAACACAATAGCTGGCTCAGAGAGGCAATCTTAACATTTTTGGTCTGCTTGCAGAACATGTTTGGCTACACAGCATAACTGTGGTTTTGCTTCCTATTAAAACCAGGATATCATGTATTCAGCTATTACATTCCTTTATTTTTGTTATGTAAATGCTTAATGCTCCGTATTGCAAGGTCCCTGTTACTCAGAAACCTTCCCAGCAGCATGAAGGAGAGCTCCCTGCCCCACCACCTCGCAGAGCCTCCTGTATGCCAGCAGCCGTCTGCCACCAGCTCAGAGCCTGGTGGAAGCAGTCATTCCTTCAGCCAGGCACATTTTACATGAAATGTGAGTGTCGGAGATAAACCATGGCTTTAGGCTCCTCAGAGCTATGTTTTGGAGGAACCATTTTCCTGATCTTCCTCCAGTTCGGTTTATAGAATTTTTTGTTTTCACGGCAAGGCCAGAAATCATGGTTTATAAACCTGGAAGGAGGGTCCGTGGAGCAAATTCCTGTAAGCTTAGGGCCTGGTGTCTCAGGACTTCGAGGGCTGTGGAACTTGAGGTGTTTTCTCCAAGTTGCCCAGCTCCTCCAGGTTATGGTAGCATTTGCCTATGAGTTTTTTGGAGTCATTCCTGAGTCTTCATATAATATGTTTTAGCTTGGTCTTCGGTATTCACAACAGAGGCACTTTCTCTTAAAGCATAATAATGGTCCTACATTGTCTAAACAGGCACATCTGCTTTTGCTGATGCTTTTTGGTTTTGGTCAGCTTTCACCACAACAGGCAGCACATCCCCAGACCACAGAAGGGGACATCGGAGAGCACCGCAGCTATGTAGGCCTGTAATACTCTACTGCCATTGCTAGGAACAGGCCCTGTGCGCTGGGGCGAGTCGGCAAGGCCTCAGAGCCCCTCGCCAGGCTTGTCCAAACTCCTCCTCCCCTGCCTGCTGCTCTGCTTTACTGGATTTGCAGCAAATTTGGATGTAACATGGAGCTGAAGGCCAGTGAAGAAGGAATGAAGGTGCAAAAGTGTGTTAATAATAGTATGAGAATGACCCCAGGAGAGTGGAGGAGGAAACCATCATTGCAAACATGCCCAGAGAGGCACTCCAGATGCTGGAAGCTCTACCACCCACACTAGAGCGAAACCACCCGCATTAGGACCCAGAGGAGCAGGGGAAGGACAAGCTTGACTTCGGGGAAAGGAATAGAAAATAAGAAGTGTGCATGTAACAATTTTTAATTGGGTTCTGTTTTGGGGAAGCACTCTCTAAGTACAGAAACAAGTTACACAGAAATGCTCTGTGCTCTGGGGTGCAACTGTACAATTACTACTATTATGATTAATATTCTCCTTTTTTTTTTTTTTTTTGAAATTGAGAACTGAAGTTCAGAGGACTGTGTTTAGTGTGCTTAGATATGACTTCAATGACTTTTCCATGATTTCACAACAATTCTGTGAGAGGTAGGCATCCCATAAAGAGTCACTGAGTCTATTCCTCCCTTCCACATCAGAAAACCCTTTCAGAAACCTCTGAAATCTCACATTCTCTACCCATACCTAACTGCTTCTGTGCTTACAGATCTGTTATCCCTCCCTCCTGAAACAGTGTTTTGGTTCCTTCACTGAATGCCCGTGCATTTCAACTTGCTACTAATTGTATTAATATTATAAAATATATTTATGGTAAAAGGGAAAGAACAGGACAATATTTTAAATGGCTGCTGTACAGTATCCAGAAATCTCATTTTTCATGTCTCAGCCTTAACAATTTATGAATGCACCAAATTCCTTTTTAGGTCCCGGTAGCCACAAACAGTCCTATTGATTTCCATTGTATTCATGAGGTCTGGAGCCAAGGTTTTAGTGCAAGACTGAGCCTGAAATGTTTTCTGGAAATATCACGAGTTGTATCACAGCCTAGCATCATCCGAGGGAGCGTGGAGATGCTTTCATTAGTACTGCTTCAGTAGCTGATGGGAAGACTTTACTGGCCAGGGCAATCAAACCAGCCCTGACTTTGTATCCAGCAACTTCAAATCAGTGTTTGCTGAGGGAGCTTGCTAAGAAGAGTTTCTGAAATAAGTTTTAGTCATCTAAACAAGAGGAAGAAGAGAAAAAAACTCCCTGCACAGTCAGAAAAAATACTCATTCATTGGCATTTTCAGTGTTGAAAGTAGTGATTTGGCATTTGCCTTCCGACCAATTTGAGACAATGAAGTTCCAGCAGCCACTGATGTTACTGAATTTTTATCAGTCTGAAAAACGTTAAAACTGTGATGAACTGAATGTCCATACCACCACGGCAGTTCCTGGGTTTTTGATCCCTTGACCCCTGGAAGTTAAAACCAGAGCTGAAATCCCCTCCAATACTGGGTGTGTTGTACACAATCACTCTTGCCTCATAAGTCAAGGAGACACTACTAAGAAGTGAAATTTGTTGCTGCAATTAGCAGAGGTCAGTGCTTGTGAAGGAGTTGCACCATCTTACCAGCAGTGGTTTGTGTAGAGCTTAGGATTTAGCTTTCTGTGTCTGCAAGATAAAAAGTGCGCAGAACCTAAGGCAGCCTGAGCAGTCTGAAAAAAATTCTTTTTTTTTTTTTTTTTTTCTGTATTTCCTCTCTTTTTTGAGCCCCATGNAAAAAAATTTTTTTTTTTTTTTTTTTTTTTCTGTATTTCCTCTCTTTTTTGAGCCCCATGATTTCATGGGTCACATAAGTACAAAATATGTGTTTTTTAAAAAAATGTAACACAGAATTCTTTTACAAGAAAAAGGTAAAAATGTAAAACCATGTAGTCTGGTGGTCACATATGAAGGCTAAGCGTGGCAGTGATGTGCCTGAAGGGAAAGGTATCATCAGATCTGGAGGAAGGAAGAAAGAGTGACAGGATCCAGAGGAACAGGGTCTCTTTATGCCATAGCCTGCTTGTGGCCAGCCTGCAGTGCCATAGGTGATGCTGTGTGTTTTCTATTTTCTGCAAGGATGAGAAGGAGAACCTGAACATTTTCTCCACAGGCAAGACAGAGCCCTCAGAACTAATTAACAGGGAACAAAGTGTGCTGAAAAGTCTTCATTTTCCCTTTCCTGGGCCAGGGAAAGAACAAACATTCAGAGAACCATTCAAATTGAAGTTTATTGTAGGGACCAAACCTATTAACACAGGAAATGGGAGGCTTTAGCATAGATAAAACCTTTAACATTTTTGTTTCCTGCCATCTTTCAGTGCTCAGGGTGGACAACCACAAGCCCTCCTGTCTCCTGAGGCTCCGGAGGTCCCATGTGACTCTCAGCCCAGAACCCATGGCACAGATATCACTCCTGTCAGCCACCCTCAGTGACTGCTGCTGCGGTGGCCTTGTCCCCAGCCAGCCTGCAGAGAGCTGTCCCTCCCAGCACAACACTTCATTTACCTTCATTAATTTCTGGAGAAATCCTGAGTTTTCTCATACATAATGTATTACACTCAACAGTTGTCAATGCTGGTTTAATAGCTGGTAGTAAAACTTATGGAAGCGCTTTACACTGTTTTGCCCTAACCAAAAGAACGTGCAAGTGCTGCTCTTTGAACTCTGGACTGGAGCCAGCAACAGGATGCTATACCCCTGCAGAGTCTGGCACATCCTCTGTTCACTCAGACTGTGCGCTGAGCCCTGCTTGCCTCTCTTTGTTAGAACTTCAAGATAAGTTTTATTAGAGGGAAAACATTGAACAAACTGTCTTTTTGTGTTGCTCGTGTATAGGCACTAAATTTAAAAAAAAAAAAATCCAAACTTTTGCATATTTTTTTCCATTCCCAAGTGACAAATCCTTAAAAGTCAATGAACAGAAATCCACTGGGTAAAGTTTTAACTGCATCAGTCAAGAGGAATTTTGTTGTCAACCTTGATTATATAAAGACCCAAGACAGTCATCTCCAGGGTGGGCTCCTCAGGTTGAAACAATAAAATATTTTTAAAAAGACAGTGCAACTCCTTGTGTTTTTTTTTTTTTTTTCTGTGTTTGTGCTGAAATCACAGGAGCTAACTTGCAAGTTCCAGTTTCTTCCTTACACAACATCTTTTCTACAAGCTGTTGTTCACTGTAAGTTGCAAGTTAAGTAATAATTTAACTGAAGGTTAATAGCACAGCCAGAGAATGTCCAGACAGAGAAGCATAGGTAGAAAAAAATGGCATAGTCTCTAGAACTGCTGAAATTAAGCTGAATAAGTCATAATACAAATACACCTGCACAAATCCACTCTCCAAGGCAACAATTATCTTCATTGTTTACCAACACATCTGCACAAGCATGGTTTGGATGCCATGATCACTTCCTCTTCCTCTGAGTACAAAGGAAAATAAATGAATGCAGAAAGGCATGGATGTACTTAGGCCACAGAACAGCTCTATGAAATTCCTATTCTGTGAAGGCACTGTTCTCCTCTCATGCTGGAAGGCATCTTCTAGTACAATAACTAGACTTGAAAGACTCCTAGTGATGCTGAAGGCACCATGTATACGGGTTAGTTGCATCATTAACTGATGATTTGCTGATGTTTAAGAAATAAAGTGTGTAGTTTCATCATTACAAAGTGTTAAAAGCCTTAGCATTTTGCCTTTGGTCTTGCCTAGCCTTTTCTGTGGGGCTGGATTCCTTCCTACTAGCAGAAGTTTTGTTCCTCAGTAGGCCAGCTCTGAAAATTTGGAAGGGAAACCCAAGAGTTGTTGGGATCACATGGAAAAATCTTCTGGAAACACAGATAATGTATTTTCCTTTTTTCCTCCAGTGTCTATTTGGTTGCATGTCTCTGGAGCAGCCTCAGGAAGCACAGCTCCTCCTCTAACCTGTGCGCTATGCTAGTGCGTGTTGTTGTCACCTCCTTACTCTCGACTAGCCTCTTGGTGTCCAGAGGACTCAAAGAAACCTTTCTTATGTGATCATATTTTTCTTAAATGATGGCATACGCACTGTTTTAGGCTACAGTTTGTGCTACAAAGCCAGTCTATTAAAATCAGTCTCAGCCTGCAGATGTAACAGTGATTACTGCAGCCTCTGCACAAGCCACACTCCCTTTAGCACAGCATCCTCTACAGCCCCATGTCCTCCTAGCACCAGAGCAGCCATTTGAGCCTGTATCAGTACCGGCTACAGGCATGGATTCTACTGGAACTACAGGAACTGACTTAAACAAGAGGAGATCTTAGCTGAAGTGACATCCTTTTCTCCATTGTTTCTCTGCTGAGTGACAATGTAGGAGTTTTGCCTCGTTTTCCAGTGCCCTCCATGCATATTATTGCATTCACAGCTTGAGCACCTACTTCTAAACTGGAAGCATTAATGTCAAAATAAAATCAGGTTAGAAACTACATTCATCACTGTTTTACTTCCATCTTCCATCTAATCTCAGAAGTGCTTTTCTTCTGATGGGAGAAGAGCTCAGCTTCTCAAACTCGTAGTCCCACACTTGGGAAAAGGGAAGGGGCTTTCTGAACAGGTGACTGAATAGCAACTCTCACTGAGACAGAAAGCCATTAGCAAGTCTCCCTGTTGAACACCATTCTCTCCAGCTGGAGTAAGCATGTATCAGAGGGATAAAACTGTGTGATTTTAGGGTTAAAATGATGGTTGATAGAAAAGGAAACAAAAGGGATTGGGTGATTAAATTGGAGACTAAAGAGGTTTGCTTCCAGACAACAGATATAGGCTGCCTATGTGTGAAGGCCATGTGATTTTTGTCGAAAGCAAGCTGGAGGCGGGGTTTTAGCACCAGAGGAAAGGAGGCCTGATATTGTGTTGTGGTGGAGTGGTGTGTGAGACATGGACAGGACTGTTGGTGTGTTTTTATTCAGTGACTGTTTAAATCCAAAATCCACGGAGGTTTCTCAGATCCAGGACCAGAACCCAGCCATGACTAGTCCATTAGCTCACCCAACATTCCCACACATCGATCCATCTCAGTAGTGGCTGGGAGAGTCCCTTTTCCATCACATGCCTCAGAGCTGGCTTTGGGGTCCCTTTCCTGCTAGGTTAGAGGTTTGGGTGTGAAGCCTCTCTGGAACTCAGCCTTTCCCACACCTAGAGCTCATGCCTCTGGCACAATTTTAAAAAGCGACCTGGGGCAGAATTAACTACCTGAGAGAAAGGCTGCAGCTATCTCTTTTTGGGAGAGGGCTCTTCCCCTCCCTGCACCTGCCCATCATGGACCGCTGCTATTTCACACATATCCAGACTCATCTCTGCTGTCTTTACTGGGCACTCTTGCCCTGCAGCCACTGATGTTACTTCGGCTGCCATCCTGCAGCACTCAGTGCCTGTCTCTGGCAGCCTCAGTCTGGTGGCTATGGCGGTGCCTCTTCTGTACTGGAGCTACACAGGAGGCCTCAAAGTCCATTTGAGTCAATAGGAAGCCTCAGTTAATGGGATTCAGATGACTAGATGTGCAGCTGAGCTATTCCCTTTATAGTCAGCTACAAGAATAGGTACAGCTAAGCCACGATCCATTCCCATTTTAAAGGAGACATCTAAAATACAGATAGACTGAGTTCTGAAAGTACCGCGTCCACTGTCTATAACGGGAGGGCAGAATGAACAACTCAGGTACATGTGTCCACCTGGAAGGCTCCTGAAATTGGGCGAGATGAGTCCTATTCCTAGAGACCTGCTAGACAGGAGAGCATCCTCAAGCTTCAGCACTAAGGGACAGGGTAACTCCAAGGTGAAGGCAGAGAAACACAGTGCAGGGCTAGAGGAGGTAGTGGTAAATTTGCTGTTCTAACATGTGGGGAACGCATAACCCCAGAGTAGGCCTTTATGTGTCCGATGCAGCAGAGAACAGAACCTTGTGCCAGGGCAGGAGGAGAGCCAATACCTAATGGGGATCAACAGCCACAAAATCTGTCCAGTGTCACTAGATGTAAAACCTGGAACAACCCTTCTCACAGGAGCATCCCTCAGAGGGAGATAACATGCCTCTTTATCTGTAGGAGTCCCAGTCTTCCAGGAGAGTGTAACATTTGGCAGAGGGCACTTTTCAGATACTGCACTGAAATGGTTGTGCTGACTGTAACATACTCAGTGATGACTGGAAAATAATTAGAGGACAGGTCTTGTCCTGAAGGCTCTGGTACCTCCATATCACTCAAGAGCCAAAGAGCCCTTTGAGTTCCTCCTCACCGCTGATTCATTTATCACTTTTGACACCTGCATTTTAATATTCTTTGAGACTTATAAACACTGATGCAAACAAACCTACTCCTGGCTACATGGAGATCACCATCTAACTCTGCCATGCCTGTCATCTGTGAAGTCTTGAGGGATCTGTGGAGTTTCAAATTCCCAGTAAGCCTCCTGGACATGAAATTCTCTTCCAACAAAAGAAAGTTCCAGCAAAGGCGCAGTGGGAGATGACTGCATCGCAGCTTCCTCCAGCTTGATTCTCCCCCTGCAGAGCTCTGGGTAATAGTTCATCCTCAAACACATTCAGTTTTGTTCATTTCCAGGGGAGATGATGTATGGGATTTGTCTTAATTTAACAATGGCCCATTGTAGGGCATTGCAAGGCAGGCACTTATCCCTTAACTTTCCTTTTCTGCATGAACTGTGAGCTGTTTCCTTCCAATTTGCCTTTTTCTTCTTGGCCTCTTCCCAAAACAACACTATATATATATATACATATATTTTTTTTTTTAAAAAGGACTTTGTCTTGAACAACGCAATCTGTATTAATAGTTGTGACCTGGATACATGTGGTCAGTAAATAAAAGGGTTTAAAAAACAAACCAAAATGCATTAGGGCTTAAGGGAACTGGGGAAAGAAAGGGAGTGTCAATTAGAAACTCATAAGCATGATCTTTATGAAATTTATTTTTCATGCTATTTGGCATCCTTAAAGACTGCAGATCTGCAGCAAGATTATGGCAAGCCTGGAAGACCAGGGGAGCCACTGTGTGGGATCACAGCCTCTCATTCCACCTGGGTTTGACTGTACCCCTGCTAAATTCTTCAAATGAAAGTGTATGATATCTCCTGGTAGACCGGAGCATAACCCAGCCCTCCAGAAGAGCGTATCCTAGCCTCTACAGCTTGGAGATCAGCAGTTGAAGATTAACAGTTTCTGCATTTAGTTGAGCATTTATTTAAGATCACATGGCTTAAAAGAACAGATTTCAATATCTGGGCAGGAAAGGTGCCATGTTCCCAATTTGGAAAGGACTGATCTATCCTTTGATCATCCACTTGAATTCCCAGCTGGTTCTGCATCCCCATATGTAAGGGCTCTCAGGCAGGAACACGAGCCCATACCCTAAAGACCTGGCTTGCACCATGCCGACGGACTGTGCCAACACCGGCATGCCCCCTGCTGTGGTTTTAACTTGTATCTCGGAGAGTGCTCTCTGAGGAAGTGATTTGGGGGTGGCAGGAATCAACCCTTGTTCCTAGCAGCTTGGTTGAGGCAATTTTATTTGAGGAAGGAAGGGTACGAAGAGGGAAGAGAGTCTGGGTGTGCAGACAGAAAACAAGCCATGCTGTTTGTTCCCTGTGCCCACAAACTGGCAGATGTGACCTATTTGAATGAGGTCCAGAGGCTGAAGTGAGGTGGGAAGCTGGGACCATGCTGTCATAGGGTTCCAACAGCCAGGTGGCATCTTGTTTAACTTCAGGTGGGACTCGAAGAGCTGTACGAGAGCAGAGATAGGGCCAAACCTGATGCTGTGGTCTGTCACAATATTAGACTGAAGTCCTGAGGTTTACATGAGAGGGTGGTGGTGCACTTTAGGGGAGGGAGAAGCTTCAGTGAGTAAAATTTTCCTTTCTTCACATTTTTGCCTTCACCACATTTAAATTGTTATTCAGGTTGCAGAAGAGAGATTTTTCCCAGGTGACTTTGAGGAGCAGAAAGTTCTGAACAGAGTAAGCACTGATTCCTCCTTTTCCTTTATGTCTTATGTGGAGGGTGGAACTGCAATTTTGGGAACGATTTGCATGGCCTGTCTTGGAAACTGAGTTGCCTTCGGCCTCCTATGTAGCTGATGGTGAAAGGTGCTCAAAATGACTTTCCAGAGGATCCTAAATTAGAATTACCCTGGAGGGCCTCCTGTCTCTTTCAATTGAGTACAGTTAAATACACTCTTAATTTTGGCCCTCTGAATTTCACCTAAATTAGATGTCTGAAGACAGCCTGAGTATCCATCTCAGGCTGCATGCGTGGCTTTTTGAACTGCATTGACACCCAGCTGTCACAATTAAGATTCTTAATCAACACTGATTATGAATGCAAAGCTGCTGAGGGAGGGAGAGGGAAAACTATGTGCCAGATTATTCTGAATCTGTTGCCAAAGGCATCTGCTCACATTTTAAGTCTAAATCAGACACATATTAAATGAGGAAAGGTCATGCAGAGGGGAGACTGGTCCTGTTTTCAGCTTGTGGGTCACTCCAGAAGAAAGTAATGAAGGAAAAACTTTGCCTAAGCAGGTAATGAAAACAATTACTATACAAAGCAAGTTCTTAGTTAGCCAAGCACATGACTAAGGTGAACTAGCTCTACACATATTGTGAACTTTATTGATACCTCAGTATGTTAACTCAAAACAAGAAATCCTGGGTGTTGTGGTTTAACCCACCTCTCAACAGTCACTCGCTCGCCCTGCCCCCCCCCCCACCCCCGATGGGGAAAAACCGGCTGCTTCTGGTGCGGGGGCACCAGCGGGGTGGAGGAGTAAAGTGAGGAAAAATAAAAAAACAAACTCAAGAGTTAAGATAACCAACTAGAGTACTAAAGAAGTTAAAGGACAAAAAAGACAACAGAAAATGCGAAAGGAATGTAAGGGTAACGACACCAACAACTGGAGTACTTACAAAGGAGGCAAGTTCTCACCCACAGGCAAGCCTGAACCCCCGAAAACCCGACGGCCCCCAGCCAACCACGCCACACGCCAGCCCCAGCCCCGAGAGCCAGAACCCGCCCGGCCAGCCGCGGCTTTTTTTTCTCTCCCGCCCGCCCCCCACCCCTCCCCAGGGGGCAGGGGGAGGGCCATGACGTGATGCATTTGGTATGGAATACCTTCGACTACACTAGAAACCACGACACTGGGTTAGAAGTAGACTTAATTCACAGAAATCAGTGGTCTGAAGTGGGGATTCTCATATTCATTTTCTTTCTCTTTGCATTCTGCCGAAACGTTCAGAGCTGAGAGCTGTGCCAACAGGCTTTTATTGGTTTGAGGTTCTTCTTCTGTGCTAGTAGGAACACGTCACCTCTGTATCCCTACTCAGTATGTCCTTGCCTAGCACCTGGCTCATCTGTTCTGGGAACGGATTAGAGTCATGGTTTTCAGCTGACTTGGTGGCTTGTTTCCCTACATGTGACCCAAACATTTCTTGGCTCACTCTGAGATCTGCTCTTCCTAGCTCCAGTTTTGTTTCAACAGCCAAACTACATCAGCACATATGCAAAAATATGTTTTCTCCAGCTTTTATCCTTGCCAGTGAGAAATAAACTTATCTACCACAGTAGTGGCATAGTACCCCAGGGCCATTCCTAGAGAGCCAGAGCCGCTGGCCTTCAGGCAGTTACGCTTAGACAGCCAAAGCACTGGGAAGGACAGGGCTTATCTGTGCATGTGGCCCTGTAAATACCTGCACTGATGCCTGAGGCAGGTGGTGGCCAAGGCTTCTGCAAGCCCAAGTTTGCAGATGTGAGACTAAGCAGGTCTTATGGCCAGAAAGTTGAAACTGAAAATCACAGCTTGGAAGCTGGTATGGAATTAGAATATGGACTGAAAAAATGTTATATAAAGAAAATCATCTTTGGGTCACTGCCAGTGTGTGCTAGGCCACTAGAAGGAACTGGAAATGTCACCAGGCTTCCTAACCTAGCTGCTTCCCTGCTGCATGCAGGACTCTCAATGTGTCAGTCCCTGGGGGATGTGGCTTGCTCTAAATGACTCTTCCTCATCTTCAGGGCAGTTGCCTGCCACTATTCAGCAATGCTGCAGCTGAAGTGCTAATTAACCAGACACAAACCAGGGGATCAATAAAATATCTCCCCCACTGTTAATTTCACAATCCTACTTCATTCCTCACTCTTCCCTAAATCTGCTTTTTATTCTCTTCAAGGAGGTGGTAATTTTGGTATCTATTCTTATTCAAACTAGGTTGACATTCACTGGCAAGCGTAACACTGCCCTTTTTCTTCATGTGTTGGGTACTCTGTTCACATAGCAGGACGGTTTTTTTGAGTTTTGACCTATTAAGTGTTGATATTTTGTTGTTTTCACTTCAGTAAGAGGTGTCACCTTAAGATGAATATCAGCTCTTAACAACTGCAGCTAGAGAGAAGGACAGACTAACACCTCTCACACCAGCCATGCTAAAAACTGTCCAGAGAAACAATCCACCCTAGAGCAACAGCCCCGCTCCCACCCCACTGAGATGTCCTAAATCTCTGTCTATATGAATCTAATGGCAGTGCCATTTATCATTTATCCCTTCTGTTTTTGTGTCAGCACCAGTTTAACAATATGTACACTTTGGATGGCACTTAATAAACTGTTCTTGGTTGCAGGAACAGTCATGGAGGGCATGTACTTAACGACAGTGTTTTCCTCAGATCTCTGTCATGCACTTTCTGCAGAGCTATAATGCACTTTCTTTTCTGTGTGACCTCATGTCAAATATATTTTGGGACATTAATGCCCTATGATTTAATTAGTGACGGTGGGCAACTGCTTCTGTTCCTTGCTGAGGCTGAGATGGGGAGTGACTTGAGAGGGCAGTGTGTCAGTTGTGAGAAAACAATTCCCAGCCATTTCCTCCCTCATCCATCATCAGCTGCCTGCTGCCCTCAGACCTGCTAATTACACAGGCAGTTCAGATAGGACTCGCTAATGAAGGACTATGGAGTCTTTGCTCTTATTTCTGGCTGCTGAGACTAGGTTTACTTCTCCTAAGCCCAGCTGCTGCAAAATTAGCTATTCAGCTGAAGAGAGTCATTGCTCTTTCTGCCTCTGTGGTCAGTGAAGAGAGGTAGGGAAATTGATTTCCCTAGAGTTGTTTGTTCCACCCTAAATGAGACATCTAAAATAGGCAGGTATGAAGCCAATAATTCCAGAAAGGTGATTTATCTATTTATCTTTGGTTTTAGTAGCATAAAACTTTTTTTTTTTTTTTTTTTTTTTTGGCAGCTAAAGCCAGCTCCCATCTCCCATGAATCTGTCCTAAATGTGGGACACTCTTGTTTGTGAAAATGTGCATCTTCTTTCGCCCATAGCTGTTTGCTTTTGATAAAGGTTTTCTGTAGACATTTACAAGCAGGGGACAGAGAGGATAGTCACACTTGGAAGATTCTTCTGAGACCTATAGCTCTGTGTCTGTTTTTTGCTGCCTGGGTGACATTGGGTTATGAGCTGAGGAAGAAAATGTGAACTGCTCCAGACTCCCTCCACAGAATTACCTAACTTTGTGAGGAAGCTGTGAAAGCTAATGCTTTGTTAACCTTTGTGTCACATTTTACCTTTGGTAGCTAACCATCTATATAAAAAAGTTTGTATTTTAATGTTACACAGCTATGAATGGCTATTTGGTAGCAGCAGGCCGCCTTGTGAACAGTGTAGGCGTGCTGGTCAGCACATGGTGGCCCCGCGCTCACCCTCATGAGCCTTGAAGATTCACAGTGAAGGCATGGAAGCAGAAAGAGCCTCACAACTAGGGTGAGATAGTGTTTTATTACACTTTTCACTGGCACAAACACTTCTGAGAGTAACAGCATGAATCCACCATCTGAGCCAATCTTTGGAAGTCATGAGCAAAGCTCTTCACAGGGCTGCAAAGATGAAAAACATCTATAGCTTTGTTTTGTTTGAAATTAAGTGGAGGTGGTGGTGAGGGGAAGCAGCAAGTTGCCTTGTGGAACTGTCTCAAAGGAGGACCCTTTACAAAAGCAGTATATTGTGGGCATTTTGGGCCTGGAACTTTCCGTCATTTTCCAAGGCATAGGTCCCAAACTAAGAGGCAGTGCTGAAGTCCTGCCGAGTCCCAGCAAGCGCTGTCGGTGCTGCCACTCCCTCCGAGGCAGGCAGAGAGAAAAGCCCCACTCCCAACATCTCCACTTCCACTCTGGTCAGGCTGGAGCCAGTGCTGGCTTTGGGAAGTGCTACTCCTGCTCCCCAACACACCGCAGCCATCTCGCCGAGCTGTAGAGGTGACGGCCCACGTCCCGCTCCCTGCTGCAGAGGCTGCACAGGCCTGAGCCACTGGTGCCTGGCCAGGTCCTCTAGCCTTGTTTGCGCCCTGCTCAAAAAAAAAGACAATATTGGATGGTATCTGGGGATAGAGTGGATGCTTACTAACTTACCCTTTTTATAGTCCAACCTGTTTAATATTACAGTCCAACGACTAAAAATCTGAGACTACAGCTTTCCTGTAACTGCAGTGTCAGGAACCAGGTCCCTGTGCCAGGATCACCTCTGGCATCGCTCTGGGGAGGCTGAGCAGCGCCCTCCCGACAGGAGTCGTATCCACACCAAGCCCAGCAGCCACTTGCAGTGCGGCCACTCTGCTCCAGGGCTGGACATTTACCTGCGTGGCACGGCTGCTCGGTCGTGGGACAGCCCCAGCTGTTACTGCCCTGGTGACACCAAAGTGTGAGCACAGCTTACAGCCGCCACCAGCTGAGAGAAGAAACAAAAAGCTGAACGCAAGTTCTGTAAAGAAAATGTTTTATTTAAAGTGTTAAATACCATCACCAGAATGAGTTCGATTTACATTAGTTGGTGTTCATCACAGGCCTAATCTGCCTTTTTTTTTTTTTTTCCCCAACTGTAATTCCTTTTAACTTTTTAAAACATAGTATGTACAAGACAGCAGTGATCACTGGAATAGTGCTATTTACATGACTAAACCGTAAGTAGAGTTGCAGACGTGTGAAAATTAAAAAAAATACATTAATTTTTTTTTAAATAAATACTGCATAATGACAAGTATGTACAAACCTTCCATGCGTCATGTCCTTGATTTTAAAATTTGAAATAATTTATATAGGACATTGAATAAAGCAATGTGTGAGCACATCTCACAGTATCAGGAAAATGGTTATGTATTTTTCTTTAATCCTAGGGAATATTGTAGACTGCATGTTGGTAGTTATTTATTTGCTGCTGGTAGACAGGTGTCTAAATTATTTCAATAAATATAATTTAACCAGTCTGTCCATTAACTTAACATCCATTATATAAACTCTGAAGACAAGACACAACCTCGATTTATATGATATTGCACAAAGTAAAAGGCATTTTAAGTGATACTGTTATTACTTTTGCCCTCTAATGGGGCATGTACAATTTCTCAATGGGAAACATTAATAGATTTTCAAATAAAATCAGAATAATTGTGTGGCCTGAAAGGTAAATGTAATGTGTATTTCAAAAATTATTGCAAGGTTTCAATATTAAACCTTAAGTAGGTAATAAAGGCATACAAAGACCCAGAAAAAAGGGACGTTTTCTTATTAAACGTTAACCAGTTACATTCCCTTTAAATGAAGTAATTTAATGAGAAGCTTGAACTCGCAGCACCACCCAATGGTAGTTACTGTCTGCTACAAAACCCAGGATTGTGAAGATCTGTTGACTGCAATGAGGGTTCTGGTGGTGGTGAGAAATAACTGCCAGAGTAGTACCAATATGCTTTCTTTAAGGCTATTTTATGAACCACACATTGACATTTTCAGACTGCTATCACCTAATTATGTCTTTGCCAACACAAATGTAGTTTATGAAAATTGAACTTTACAGCAGAAATGTAAGAATTAGTAACCTTTGTTGCTTTTTGAATCTCAAGGATGTAGTGATTAGTTTGGTTTAGTGCAAATAAAACTGTTTCAATTTATCTCCTAAAAATCAACCATTTACTTCATTTTTCCTCTTTCCAAAACCTTCAAGAAATGATAGTTCCACCTTTGAATGAATGATGCTGGTGCTGAAAACAAATTTATTGAAGACATCTTACAATGGCCACATGATTCCAGTATTTTGCTGTAGAATTCAATTTGAAGGTGAGAAAAAATCAAAATAAGTTACCATGCACTGTACAATAAATTGCAAAAAGTTCAAATATCTTTTTTTTTTTTTTTATCAAATACATGCTGAATTACATTAATGTACTCCCAAGCCATGTTGCAAAATCCTTTTCAACATGCTTGAAAAAAGTAAGTTCTTAAACAATATTTTTCTCAAATAATTCAGAAATGCAGAACAATCTGCAATCCTGAACGAAATATGGGGCATTAAGAGAGTAGTAAGTCAAAAGGGAGCCATTTTAGAGTATGATAATCATCCCAGGAGGTGGAGGGGAGAAAGAGCAAAAGGAAGAACGGAGACTGGGAGAAGAGGCAGAGAAAGGAGGAGGTAAAAGAAGTGTACAATTTGCACATAATGTTGAACTTTACAAGGCTTGTACCTTTTACAGTTAAATAAATTTAATATATTACACTTATTTCTTGTCACATAAACAGAATTTTAAATATTTGCTAGAAATTATTTTTTACTTTTAATATACGTCTGCAAAAATACAGACCATGACTGGTTTAAAGAATGATAAACGTGGTGTGTCTTTGTATCACCCTGTTGCATTCTCTTCCCTTTAAAACCATGCACTAGTGAAATTTATTTTTAAAAATAATATAAACTGTTGAAAATGGCTGATTTATTCTTTTGTGGTTTTTTTTTTTTTTGCAAGTTGCAGCCCCAAGAAAATAATTTAAGTGTTCAGCTAGATCTGTGTCCATGCAAAAAAGTTTCTTTAATTTCATACAGTACAGTATATCCACAGAATTTTATTTTTCAGAGTCCATCACGTTTGGGGTTTCACTGTATCTATAGCTGGAGGTATGAAGCCCGCCACTTTAAGTCTTGAACCATTCTGGTATGAAGAGTTTTCAGATCTCAAGTAACTGTTTCAAGTGACAGTTGACATTTCCAGCATCCTTACATTCTTCTTTTCTTCCAATGTCTGCAAACCCACTGACTTGTAACATGGCTTCATGGGAGGGTAACTCCGTTTCTGTGGCATAACCAAGCTTTAGGAGGGGAGGGCAGATAAATAAAGAAACGGAAGCAACAAAATAGATATGCCATTGAAAAGGACTTTTGTTGCATGAAACAGATTGATTCTTTTAGTTTAGTCCATGGCTTCAGATTGGACCAAAACTGAGTGTCCCTGAACTCCAAACCGATCAGTTCTTCATGACTTCAGTCCTTCACCTGAGGGCCTTCTGTAGGGCACAATGTGTGCAACTTCCTTGAGAACACAGGATCGCGTAGAAGCCCTAGAAACAGGCTCAGAAGACACAACATTAAGCATGCAGTGTTGCCAGGGTTTGCGACCTGTAATTTTTTTTTTGTAACGCTGGTTGCTATGACAGCAGTTTCACAGCTGCTATGAGCGAGCATACGAAGGTCCTGTTGAACTTTCAAGAGATGATTGGGAAGCTCTTCTGGTGAGAGGAGCTAAAGTTGGGTCTACTAGGGAAGAAGGAGGGAAGAGTTTGAACCACCCAATCACCATGTTGGACAGGTCCAGTTCATCTAAAAGTATCTGTGCCACTCCCATAAAGGATTTGTGATCCATACGTCCATAGTCTCCCCAAACAATTATCTGTTAGCAAAGGAAACACAAGAAAATAGAAAAAAATCAGCGACAATGACAAGAGATTTAATCTGATTCTTTAACAGCTTCCTTGTATTTAATTATATATAGAAAGGAATGTTTGGCTAGCACTTCCTACTTGCTAGTCATCAATAGTTGTTACTGTGGTATTTCGGTACCCAAAAAGCTTTTGAAACAGTAGAACTTGTAAATGAAGCATGAAAGATTTCTGAAAATCATTCAGGGAGAGCTGAACTAAGACGTTCTCAGATTCAGAAGAATACCGATGCAAATTACCTGTAAAACTTTTCCTTGGGGACTTTCTTCAAACGACAGAAGTTGCTGATAAAGTGGTTCCAGCGTTTTTCTTGCTACCTTTGTTTTCTTTTTGGCTATGCAGACTCCGTTTTCTAATAGATACACCTTTACATACGGTGCTGGGAAGAAAAGAAAAGTAAGTCCAGATTTTTGCATAACAGATGCAATACTATATCACCATATGCTAAAATCTGCTCTTCACTATATGATATATGGATATATGACTTATATGAACAAATCTCCACATGCAGTATTAACATTTACTAACATGCAAAACATTTGTCCATTTTCTTTATTTTTCCCTGCTATCATTTTTTCTTTACTTTTTTTTTTTTTTTGGTCATAAACCAATTCAGATTTTGACCTGGAAAAATCAAGTATTCCTATATATAGTACCACTATACCGTACAGTATGCAAAATAGGCCTAAGTAAATGAATGACTTGCATTGACTTTGGTGAAATTTGGATCAATGCTCCAAATTGTTAATAATTTAAAATAATCTACAAGGTGAAAATTAGTGAAGTCTCTGACACGATTTCTATTTTGGCAGAAGAGCTTGCTAAAAATACCACTATATTGTCCTTTTCACAGAGTGTAATAGGACATCAGATTATAAAATAAGGTGTAAGTATCAACTACTGGTCTACTTTGCAGAGTAGGCTCCTATTCCACACCTCTTGTCGATTCCCTTTTCACCCTTTTGATTCCTGTATTGCATCGTCAGTATACACCTCACTTCCACAAAACCACAGAATGGTTTAGGCTGGAAAGGACCTTAAAGATCGTCCTTAAAGATCATCCAACCCCCATCCCATGGGCAGGGACACCTCCCACTAGACCAGGATGCTCAAAGCCCCATCCAGCCTGGCCTTGAACACTTCCAGGGAGGGGGCATCCACAGCCTCTCTGGGCAACCTGTGCCAGTGTCTCACCACACTCATAATGAAGAATTTCCACCATACATCTAATCTAAAAAGAGGGTACTCTTTTAGTTCAAAGTCGTTACGCCTTGCCCTATCACTATACTCCCTGACAGAGATCCTCTCCAGCTTTCTTGTAGGCTCTGTTTAGGTCCCGGAATGCTATCCCATTCCCAGGAACACATTTGATATTACTGAAATACTTTTGTGTCTTCTGTTAGCACAGAGAACAGCCTATTTTTTTCTTCCTGAAGCAGTGTTGAAAATTATTTTTGTACATACTCCAAGCTTTTACACCCTTTCAGTACATTTCTGGATTCAGTGAACAATACTGCAATCTGCTGACAAGTGAATTTCCTAAAAGAGTCAACTAAGTTGAATAATAAAGCCTCAGAAGTTGGGAGTTTCATTGGATTTTTTTTTGGTAGAACACTATTCATGTTGCTAAGATTTTTCTTCCTTACCTGGCAGTGTCTTTGAACCTGGTTTTACAACAAGGCCACGGGCTCGGATGATTTCTACTTCCAATTGTCCTTTTTTATCCATCATTCCTACCTGGATATCTCCTAGAAAACAAACAAAACAAAGAGTATTTGATGACTTGTGTCTTCTGCGTTCTACCAGTAAGTATGACCCAGATTTGAATACTACTGGATAATTTAGTACTTATTCTCTTCAATGCTATTTCTGTTAGTAAACAATACAAAAGCCCTCCAAGAACATCTTACCTCCCTTTTCCATTGCTCTTACTATTTCAAATTATGTTCTTTTTAAGACTTTCAGTGACATAAAGGCAGTAAGAGAACTAGTACAAAACAGCTGTGCAAAACTGCTTGGAGTCTCTTCAACATGGCTCTAGATTAAGCAAAGGTATGAAAAAGTATTTCTGAATGTAAAGATTCTGCAGTACAATAATAACAAATAGTCTGCACCTAAATTCCCATTTTTATTCAATACTACCCAAGTACTTAAAAGAAAGAACACGTCTCATAGCAACACTTCACAGATGGCAAACTGAAGAAGAGCAGATAAGACTGAATTTTTCAAATTTCTATCTCTGACTATCCTAATGAACATCCACAGTTATGTTCAACTTTGGCTCAGGTTATAGTCCTGGTCCTAAATGAGTTGTTCAGAATCACATGGAAAATCTTTATTTAAATGATTAGAATCTAGTTAATTTCTATGTTCTAATTACCAGACTCAAACTATTATATTTATAGGACACAAATGCTTACCCATTGATGGTGTTGCCAATGTTTGTCGTCCTACAAGCTGGGCAGGACCAAGGCCATCCAGAAAATCACTGAACTGGCTGTCTGCAGCCAACCTCACACCAGGGAAAATCAAACTGGAAAAGAATATTGAAAAAAAAAAAAGCAGTAAATCGTCCTGAATTTGCCTTTTGCTTTGGTTTGTTTTCTAGATTTTTGCTTTTATCGTTTACATTTTTGGTAATACTGCTTACAATCTTATCTCAACTGCTTGAGAAAACAGTAATTTTCTAGATGATCAATTAGAAGATAAATATAAAAAAAATAGTGAGATTTCTAATGACCAACCATAAATAAATGTCCATCTCATGTGCATACAGTGCACTGACTGGAACTTTTGAGATGCACTGCCAGGTATAGGCATATAGTCCAGTGCTGTGAACACCACTCAAAATTCTGTCCACAAGAAGATTTTTCTGGGCAGTGCCTTGGACATACCACTCAGTGGTCTTTAACTTGGGCTTTTATGGAAAGCATGATATAGGACATTAGAACACATGACAGTCTCATACTTCTGCCCACATCAAGTCATCAGGATTAATTAGCAGAATCTTAGAAACTCTTGAGCCCAGCAAACGGGCACCTGGAAATGCTCTGGAAATGCTTTGCTTTGCAAAGCACGGGAGGTACATCTGAAGGCAGAGGTTTTCAGAAGAGAAACTGTCTTTCTTGTGGTTTACCCACAGCACTGCCCCTACACGCACTGCATCGCATGGCTCTGAGCCACCAGGTGTCCTTGACACGGCACTGCAGAAATGATCCTCATACATAGGAGACTCTTTTGGTCACAGAAGAAAACTTAGGCTCCGTCTCCATGCAGCCCATCAACGAGACCAGCTTGTGGGAGGGATTCTGACTGAACAGGACCTACGCATCCACCTCGCTCTCATCTGCGTATCAGTTTTGTGGAGAAACCGTGTGACCACAGTAACAGCTGCCGCTTACTTTCCCTCGGAGCTGTAGCTGTTCATGCTCCCGTCCGTCGACTCCCGGCTGGCCTGACGGGTCATCCAGTTCCTCATCTCCACGGCCAGTCCCGTCTCAGTGCTCCTCTGGACGGTGCTCCGCAGCTTCTTACCCCCCGCCTCTGTGGAGACAAAAGAGACGTCTCCATCGCACCGTGGCCTAGCCGGCCGTCTGCAGGTCTCTGCTGCGCCAGGGAACGGCCGCCCCACACTGCGGCTACAGTCGAAGCCAGAAATTGCTGACCTGTACAGATCTTCCATTTTTACAATACCTTCGTTCTGTCACCACCAGCTTTTCAAGGGCAGGCACCACGCACAACACACAACTCTGCCTGTGGAGGTAACCGGATTTACAGTCCAGTCAGGTTAGAGTATGTTTTCTCTCAGGCATTCAATTAGAATGCTACCATTATGTCCAAACCTGCAGGGTCTGAGGAATTAGGTTCTAATCCAGCCGAATTATCTGATTTAAAACCATATGGTCATTATCTGCTTAAACAAGTTACAGATGCAGCACAATATGATATTTTATTTCCACCTCCAAGTGTAACACATTTTTTATATCTGCTTGTAGACCTTCATTTTAATTGTAAACCCAGCAAATTGTCAGACAGCTGGGTATTGGACAAGGGAAAAAAATGCTTAAAACTTAGTAAAGAGGAAAAAAACTGAAGGAACTTAATACAGTAGCATTTTAGTGTAGGAATTTTGATCAAGACCTGCTGGAAGACATACTAAAGCCCTACCAAAACCAACCAAAATAAAACAAAACAAGCCTCAAACAAACAAACAAACAAAAAACAGAAAAAAAGGAAAAGAAAAACAACACAACAACCCACCAAGAACTGAGTGAAACCTCAGTTTTTCGTTCACAAATAAGGCAGTCACTGGGACTTGCCCTCTTCTGCAGTCTTTTCCAGCCTCTGCTACCCTTTCACCTCCCACACCAAAGGAAAGAAGGACTGGTGACATGAAATGAGGAAGGCAGGAGATTGTCCTGGTCATTTTTGTCCACTCTTGTTAAACATTGGCCATTTTCATCTCATTGTTGTAAACATGAATTATACAAATCTAACAGAATGACTCCATCTTACACGATTCATCAAGTTTCCACATAATCTTTCACAGATTTCCAGGTTTGGGATAAATACGAGTCTGACTCTGTGATATATGAAGGAGTACACAATACCCTTTATTACTTATTAAAGTAGTTTTTTTTTTCTGAATTAGAATTGAAATTTTGTATGCCTTTAGTAAAACATTCATAGAAAAAAATAATCAACACAACTACCGCATGTCGATTCACTGAGAAATTAAGGCACAGCTAGTGCAACTGCCATTCACGTCTTCACAGAGGCACGTTTTTCACCTGCTGTTCTCAGCAACCCTCTGATTCAGTGTTCATTTCCCACATTTATTTTAACTGAACTAAGTTCTCTGGTTCACGGGAAGACAAGCCAACAGCTGACATGATGCATCTTTGTTACAGTATGAAGTTGAACACGCACAGTATACCCAAGTTTAGTATAAATGCAAGTGGTAAACAGGAATTATTTTGACTCTAACATTGAATTTAAGGAGGGCCAATATGAGCCTATGTGAATAATTACTTGCAAGTTTTCCGCAGAAAAAGGCACAGCTCTCTGATGGTCTCAAAACAGAAAGATCTGACCTCTCAGCAGTGAGGCTTCTAATCATGATGTTGATGCTTCTTGAAATAAGACCTGAAGATTTTAACAGCAAAATGGCAATTTTGAGCAGTACAAAGAAGGCCGATCTTACAGACATGATTCCTGAGCCACTGCCTTAGAGATGAGTATTCTTTCAGATTAAGCTTGGCTAAACTAATATTTAATAATACACACAAGAAATGCCTAACCTTGCCTGCTCACAATAATTTGGTCCCTGGAAAAACATAACAAACCACATATAATCACACAATTCTCAAGCAATTTAAAAGCAACAGTGGTATTTACATAGATCACAATTCGTATTTCATAAATTCAGCAATACTTAAAAGTTTACAAGTAGCAATGAAAATGCGAAGTAGTTGCTCAAAGAAATAGGCTTTAGTGCCATACTTCCAGACTGCAGCTGGTGGAAGATCTGGTTGAAGGTCTTACCACCTCTGTACATCCAAACTGTTTGCCCTTGCCCTTGCCCAGAAATTAAAACATCCTCAGTAGTGTTGATTCAACTACTTGCGTGGCCGCGCTCTTTACCGGATCCAGCCCAGAAGCAGACAGCAACACTATTAGAAGTTGTTCTTTTTCTTGTAAGACAGATTATTTCACAAAACCAGTTCTGAAAACAAACATACAGTTTAATGAGTCCTACTGAAGGGACGCCACCCTCTAGCGAGATCAGTATCCTGGGGATGCATCCGCTGCTGACACAGACGTAAATGCTTAACTGGTGCCGCTGTAAAGGTGATAGCCTGGATTTGTGACCATAAAGTATTCCTACGTACACACTCACTTCACACACACACTGCTTTTAACACTGCCCCTCCTTCCAAATGAAGAAATTAGAGAATTAGTAGTGTGCTTTCTTGCTAAGCATGTTGCTGACCACCTACACTGAAAGTAATTTTTCTCCACTAGAAATAATTTTTCTCACAATTTACTCAACTCTAGTAAAGAACATTGGAAATGTTCTCCAAATTAGTATAATCTAATTGCTCTAGAAGGAAGAAATTTCACTTAAGTCCTCATCAAAAAATATGGAATACGTTATCTGAAAAACACTGGTTCAGATTCTTATGGCCATATTGCAAGGAGTGGAATAAATTACCAGAAATAATTGCTGTGGCATTTATGAAAGCACATTCATTCCTATAGTTAATCACACTGGTAATTTAACTAATGTGGTTACTGCAAATAGACTCCACAGGCCACATTTTCTAAATGACATGTGGAATCATTTGCTCCCACAACTCGGAGTGAAAATCATTTGCAAATTAGGGGTGCAACACTCCTGAAATGATCTTCCCTATCAGATGAGGACAAGTTGAAAACTGCAGCGAGCACAGCAGATTACCTCCTGTGAGCTGGGATCCAGCCAGATGAAAGCTGCTGCCAGTGGGGGATAGCGCAAGGTCTCAGCATGCCCTGGATGTGGAGCCCCAGGAGAGGACACTGCTGGCAGGGGCAGGGCCCAGCTGGCTCTGCCGTTCTCCACACAGTATGGATAGGACTTGCACAGAGTATAGAGCAGCCGTGGCTGCACAAGTGCTTGAGGTGACACTTCCCACCACACCCAGAAGGCTGGATCTGTACTGGTTCAGTATTTTTGCCCAGACTCAGGAGTGAGATCCAAAGAGAGACTGAAGCAATCCTTTTTCAAGAGCAAAGCTCTCCAAGTTTCTAGAGGTCTGCTCCGGGCATGTTAAGAACAGGTTAGATAAAATCATCAGAGGCATTCTGAGAACACTTGATCCTACCTAAGACAAGGGGACAGGGTAGGTCTCGAGTCCCCTTGCAGGCACACAGTTCTGGATCTGGCACAGCCCAAGTCTTGGCTGCACTGAAGCAGACGTTTAGCTCTTGTTTAAGCAGCAAAGGGGGAGTCACAGCCGAGTGGCTGCTTTGCTTCCATCACCCACAGACCCCAAAGCAGCCGACATGGGTTAGGATCTACTAATTTAACCAGGATTTGGCAAACCCAGATTCCACCGTCACCTTGTTTAAGAATTTGAGCCCATCTTACCAGTCTCAAAACCAGTGCTAACCACCAGCTTAATAAGTGTTCTGTAACTGTCCTTCTGATGAAGTTCCTCCCCAGTGCAGGATGCGAGCAGCTCTGCAGCCCAAAGAACAGGGCCAGGAGTAACCATAACCAGGGGCTTTCCCTCTGTGCTTGTAAGGAAAAAAGGAAACCTGTGCACAGGTTCTTCCTCCCATCCGTATCTAAATATGAAACATTGAAAAATTCAGAATGGCCTGCCACAGGCCCCCCAAAGCATGCTGCCCTCAGATGGACGCACTTCAGTGTGGGAGCAGCTAGGTGAGAGGAGTCTGACAGAGCCTGGACTAAGACAGCCTCAAGTCTGCACAACGCTCCCCAAATCCTCTGGAAAATCCTATCCTACAGGATGGGAGGAAGTAACTGCCCAAAACCACACAGCCTTCCCTTCCCACAAGACCTCTGAAGACTGAGAATGGAAGGGCTTTGGGTGGAGAAGCCACAGCTGCCTGCATTACAGGCAGTGAAGGAACTATATTTCCTCTCAAACAATTTCATCATGCTCCTCTGCATTTTCAGGTGCCCAGACATCTGCCTCTATTCCAGAGCCTTACAGCCTCTGGTCAGAAAAGATTTTTAAATTTCTTGGGAGCCCTCATTAGTTTTTCTTTTTCAATCAATAAACACTTGTCACTCTTGTCCTGTGCCTTTTTGCTTCCTCCTCCTTCTTTCCTCTGGCCACCCTGGAAGCATGGTCAAATAAGGTTAGGACAGCGCCTAAGAAAAAGTGAAAGAGAACTGAATGAAATAATCAGCTGCCAAACTACTGCTTGAGCTTCTGGTCAGTATGTGGTGTAGAAGCTTTTGGGTCCCATTCTCAATGAATTCCTACATACGGGAACCAAGTAGCAGCCACCACGAATCTTGGCAGTTCATGGAATAAAACCTTAGACCAGACTGCAGCATCCTTTGTCCGTGTTTTATTTCCCTTTCCTGGCAAGGCTGGTCACACTTTCAGTCCAGAACAGATCCTCCTGGCTTGCCTTGGCTGCATGATGTGAAGTCAGTTCACCACACATTGCTCCCAAACAATGCTGAGGTTTATGGCAGACACCTGCTTATTATTCTCTACCACCTTTTAATATGTTTAAAGTCATATTCTGCCACTTTAATTTCCCTGCTCTGCTCATGTTCATTCTCCTGCTAGTCTTAACTGATCCTTCAGCAAATATTTAAGAGCATCAAAAACCAGAAACTGCTTCTGTCTGCACGTAGCATCACTTTAAGCTTTTCAACACTGATGATCCCAAAAGCTTTTGAAATATTTTTACAAGCTTGAGGTGTTAACAAGGGCTGTATTTCCCACATGTGGTAATTTTATGTTCCTAAAATTCCTGTATTCCCTGTATACAGAATCACTAGTGAGCGTGCCACACACAAAATGAACAAACTGCTGTCAGTCTCAGCTCGCTGCCAACACCCATGCTGGGTACCGCACCCTGCCATCCCCGCTGAGCACGTACGGAACCACAGCAGGGAGGTTTGCTGCTCGGCCATTCCCTTAACAAAGCACTACCTCCGATAACACAGCCCACAGGCTGGGAGCCCTCCAGGGTACCTGTCTGGCTGCGTGGAGGCGCTGCTGGGGCTCCTGCTGCCCTCTCTGATCTCCATTTCTGTGCTGGTTACTTCGCCCCGACTACATAACAGCAAACTGCGTGTGCAGGCTTTTGGTTGGCTCCTCTGGTTTATGGATGCTGAGTACAGATTTTGACTGCAATACCAACACAGTGGGGGATGTCTTTAAGTATAATGTAAAGCTACATACTTCACAGTAGAAACTAAAACAGCAAGCTCCTGCTTCCACACATAAGCCCAACTTTTCTTAGTATTTCTTTTGTCTTTTTTGCACCTGCATATTCCTTGTACTGACATCAGCAACTACTGTCTCTACAGGAAAAAAATACAGCATTATGTTTTTACTTTCTAACGCAATCCTTACAGCCTTCCAGCTGAACTAATGACACACTCATGCATCTCATTAGAAGATAAAACAAATACGGCACTCGTGATCGACATCTACCTAAGAACATTTTAAACGGAGCAATCAAAACACCAAGCTTGCCCTTTTGAAATATTAACAATATAATGTTCTCATTTTATATGCAAAGAAAAGAAAGCATTTACTGTATTTTCTAATTGCCTAGCTGGCCCACGGGAGCTCAGGACACTCCTATTATGCTTATCCTATTTTTGCTGACTGCACGGCCGAGAAGAACACAACTGTACACGGCCGCTCAGGCCATCCCAGCACCACTGCAGAAGTCTGTGCTCCTATTTCTAACAGGACCACAACTTTTCCAGGTGTGCTTGGAGGACCCAACAGCCTCTTAAGAGCACTGTCAGACAACACCAAGATGTGACACTGAAGAACTCTGCTGTGCGGCCCACAGCTGGGGTGCCCCACGTGCCAAGTGACCTGAATGAGCAGTATTTTGGGCACCCTCACTCAGACAGGTGACGATCTCCACACAGACAGGTGTTCTGGCAATTCAGCTGTAAGGGGTCTGACTTTGTGCGTATCTCGTGCAGGTGTCAAAACAGAACGGCACCATTTTATATCTACTCTGTACACCCTGTACAGCAGTCGACATGACTGCAAGAAGTGCAGAGCAGTGGGAAATCAGCCTCATCCCTAAGCTATTAAAATTCTGAAAAAATAGAGCAAGCAATTTTGTAGTGTTACATTCTAATCTGACATAACATTTACTCAAGGAATTACTAAATAGGAATATGTCTTCACCACAAGAAATCTTTAAACCCAGCCTTTGATTTTCCAACAACAAAGGATGACCACCTTGAGGAAAAAGAAACCACCACTGCAGGTTTGAGTTACAATGCTACTGTGTTCATATGCACATGCAGTTTCCTGGATGCAGAGCATTCCTGGGCACTCATTACTAACAGCAACTCCATGCAAATTGCAACTTCTGAAACAGTGAAGAGTGTTTCTGTAGGGAGCTTAGAATTCATTTTTTATTTTTGTTTTATATGAATTGAGAGATGTTTTCTAAATATGCAATAATGATAATAACACCATTCTTACACCCAAAGTTGTTTATTTTTAGTATAGCCAGAGTCATTACATACATTATCAGAAGGAGCTGTGCAGTATTTTTGAATGATGTAGCAAGTGTGCTGAAACAATTCAACACCCTCTGTTAGGGCTTAATGAGACAGATGAAGCCAAGCAGTGGGACGGCTACTGAGATTACACAAATTAGAAACAGATCTTCCTCCTAGCTTTGTCTACGATGAGTAACGGTACCATGCAAATATCATTATTTAATAACCACAGTTCCCAAAACTCTGACATTTCACACTGTAATGACCATTTCCAAATGACTGCTGTCAAACATTTAGCTCCGCAACTGAAAAAACGGCAGCCCAGCAGGAGCCACTGTCCTGACTGCGCTGCTGACCTTGCCTTTGAGAAATGACACTTACAGCATGCAGATGTAACTCAGACAGCTTCTGCAGGTTTATGGAGGTACCACCAGGGATGAAACCTGCTGCAGCTTCACGGCTGCTGCTGCAGTCATCAGCTGCTCAGGTGGATGCTGCTGAGTGACTAAAGCTCAGATGAGAAACACAACTAATGTAAGAGAAACATAGCTTTGAAATTCTGCTGGGCATTGCCACCGTTTAGTCAGGCTGAGGTACACGGTAGTCGGAAGGTCAATATTTCTGCAATCTCCTCTACTTTTCTCTGTGGTTTTTCCAGTTTTTTTTTTTCCAGATTTTGTGTGTTTTGTTTAAGCCACATTCTTTACTTTGCTGGCAACAGTATAGCTGTCCCTATGCTTCTCTTCTTGAAAGGCCTTACCCACCTCAGTGTCTGCATCATTCATCAGAATAGTATCTGGTAAAACCACTTAGGACCAAAAAGGCTGATGGAAATCACTGGAAATGTGCTGCCTCCACCCTGGAGTCAGCCAGAGGAGCAGGGCCGGTGGGACACCCGGCCCCACAGCGCAGGTGGAGAGGTGGACCTGGCTCTGCCCCTGCGCAGTGCCCAAGCAGCAAACATAAACAACTACAGGACATAAATTCTGATGTTGCACAGATTCCGCTGAGTGATTTTCACCCTCCAGATGAGCCACCCCACTGCTGCAGGAGACAGGCAGCAGATGGCCTCTGGTGTGTCAGCACCATCCTATAGTCCTCGAAGCTCTGCCTTTTACAGCCGATACCCCTCCACAGGGCAGCACACCCTTCCTTCATCTTCCACCTTGACTCTGCCTATGCACATTCCACCTAAACAAGGTCATCTTTACCACCAAGGCCAAAAAGTAGGCCAATTCCCCCAAGAAGATGTAGTTATTCTCATTTTCTTCACTGCCTGATACTCCTGCTACTGCTTCATTCTTTTTAAGAGGATAATTTTAAAGCATAACTTCTTCATGTGCAGGATTCTCCTCACTCTAATAATTACTGTGTTAATGAATTTATTGTTACTACTTCCCCCATTTTCTATTTCTGGTTAAATTATTGTCTGCTTGTTATTGTCTACTGGGACCTCCAGAGGGACAGTGTGATCCGGTGGCCTACCCACAGGAACAGAACCCAGGAACTGCACAGTTTTACTCCAGCTCTGCCATGAGCAGATGATTAAGCTGTGAGCAATGCCACCGAAACCAGCAACAGTGCTCAGCCGCACAGCCCAGTGTACACTTAGAGGAGCTCTGATCCTTCGCTCACCAGCATCAATGGCAACATTCCTGCTCATATCTGTGTGGGATTAAACAATTCAAGAAAGCTGACTTCTAGCAAGCTTTCCAGCTGGGAACAGCAGCATGTAATGTGTTTTAGTTCCTGCTGAGCCCCTGTAGCACCACTCAAGATACCTCTTCTGGTAGACATCGCTATGCAGAACAGCGATGTATCTTCTCCTCAGCTAACACAACTCAATTCTTGCTATTTTTAGCATGATTGTCTTGGGCTGAAGAACATTCTGTGGCTTTTTTTTTCTCAATTGTCTTTTGTTTTTCTAACTTACTGGGATACAAAGATGCTTTCCAGTTCTTTCTGAATTAATTTACATCTTAAATTACCATAAATTATCTCTTGAATTGTCTTCAGCACCTGCAAAGCATTTGACTTTCCCCTTGAATCTCACAGCTTCACTGCCACCCCAAAAACTCTGTGCTTTGGCAACAAAGACATGAAATTAAAATATGCCCTTCTGGAGGGCATACTTCTGTACACAGGTCTTGCCATGAGCAGCATTTCCATAGCTGCTCTCCTGACTGCCTGCCGTCTAACAGCACCTATCAACGCCCCAGCATACATGCAAGCCAGAAGGGAACTTAAATAGGGTGTAAAAAGGAAACTGTGGCATAAATTTGTCACAGAAAGCAATACACAGGGTGTAATCTGAGGAAGCACGAAGTTAGCAGTCCCACTCATAAAAACAGACGTAGGCTTTCCAGCGACCACAGGCGAGTGGACCCTCTGCCTTTACTTGGTGTGCAGGATAGCTGTCTTTCTTGCACAAAAGAACTCACTTGCTCAAGCACATTTTCCAGTCAACCACGGGAAAGTTTGGTAAACTCAAATCCACTGCTTTCAAACATGTGATGTGCATGGAATTTTGCACTACGTCTATGCAGACATCTAAAAGGATGTTACAAACATTTACATTGGAAATTCTCTGGCCATTTGAAGTTAACGACAAAATTTCCTCTAACTTAACAGAGCCAGGATTGAGAGACAAAATGTGAGGCTCAAGATGCTCCAAGAGCAGCTTCAAGATTTGCCCTCTGCACCCCGCACCTCTCTTCAACAATGTCCCCATAATTTAAATCCATTCCCAGTGCCAGTGGATGCCAGTTCTCACTTTATAATGCAGGTCACACCCTTTACCATCAATGAAGCTAACAAAACATGCAAAAGACATCTTTTGAGAACCTTGGCACTTTGATAGCAGACATAATTCCCTCTGGTACCATTAGCATTAATTCTGGGTGTGCACAGGCACGTATATCAGAAGAACATTAATGATGAAAAATAGATTTTTCAATACCGTTTGCTAGACACAAGTAAGAATAATAAACTCCTTTAAAAATAACAAATGAGGACAAACTTGAAGGTCTCGTGTAACTGATCAGCAAGTTGGAAATGCAAGGAGTCCCAGCTCCCTGAGCTGTAAACCTGGCTGACCCATGGCAAGTTCGTGCCTGCCACCGGGCTGGAGAACCGCAGCCTCTCCGCAGCTTCTTCAGCACAGCGCAGCTGGGATGCCAGACCCTAGCAAGTCTTCTTTAATCAGCTGATAACAGATGTACCTTCTCACTCATGGTGTTCTAAACTGGCTTCTAATTTTTTTCCTATTGATACCTTCAACTGAGCATTTTTTTTCCTTGATAGTCTCAGGCCCAGAGTGCAGCAGGGAGGGGAGTTCAGCCTTCATGCCTGCCGTGCCTCTGTCACCTGGCATGCCTGGAGTCTCAGGCAGCAGAAACTCAGCTGCACAGGAACTGCACAGCACTTGCATCTCTGCTTTTCATTTGAATTACATGAAATGCATTTTCAAGTGTAGCCTACCCCTATGTAGGATCAGATAACTTAAATGAACACAACATGTAAAAAAAATCATCCTACAGACTCGTGCTGTTCAAATAACTTGCCAGCACTAAGTAAATAAAGCGTTACAGTTGAACTACCATTACATTATCAGATATTCCTCTACCGATTTCCAAAAAGTTTCTTCAAACCAGTGAACAGTTTAAAACATACACAGACCTCAGCTGAGGAATAAAGATCCTCCTAGACAAGTGATGAAAACAGACCAGAACAACAGAAATCGATACTGTGATTCCACACAGGACTGATGCAATTATTGTAACTAATCAGGACTTAGAAGACAACTACCCTGCAATGGATAGAAAAATAGTTTTTGAAGAACACCAAAGCATATTTAGCACAACTGATGATATTTTCAGTCCTTTAAACACATGTATTTTCAGCTACAGTTCATTAGCATGTCAAAAGACTAAACAAAATGCCCTCTGAAGCCTACCCTGCAGCCTACTGGCAGTGTTTTGCAGTTCACTTCTCTGTTCACAGTAGGGAACAGACGAGAGCACAGGAGCACAGCAGGCTTTACCCCAGGGAGCTGCTCCCTGCTCTCCACGGAAGGAACCAACCTGACCAGCCCAGAACAGAGGTCTGGGGAAAGGCAAGGGACCAACTTCAGCATCCTCATTCGGAAGGAAAGGTGCCTTGGGAATGGGGGCTGCCGCACATGGAAGGATCGATGGAGGCACGTGAAGGCTGCGTACAGACAGCTGCCACCGAACTCTGACCTGAGAGGTGGAAGGTGATAGCTGCTGTGCAGGTGTTTTAAATACAGGTTATGAACAGCGCACACACCTAGCTGCTGTGTGTTTGTCTAGCAGCATTGTACAAATACAAGTATCTTAATTTGACATTGCTATCTACCAAAGGTGCAATGTACTCAAATAATCTTAATGAAATTAAAAATCTTGAATTATTTCTGATAAACACTAGGAAGACTCTACGTTCATTCTATATGTAAATACATTTAAACACACTGCATAATTTTCTTTACAAAACACAAGTTTTGTCCCAGGGAGGGTCTGGTGTTTTGCCCCAGTACACATACATCACTGTCACACACATTCCCAAGAGTAACGGGAACGTTCACCTTTCAGGTTTCTGGTTGGCTCAGGCTCCCCGGAGCCCCCAGTTACACAGAGAACCCATCCAATTCTCTTCCTTGCTCTGTGAAGTTCTGGTCCTGGAGAAAACACATGGAAATGGCACCAACACTCTGCTCATCGGAATCACCTGGGTGTGAGAGCTGCAAGGCGTGCTGCTGCCGCCTGCCCACATTGCTGCTCCGACGGGAAAGTTACACGGGGCCAGCGTCTGGCTGTCTGAATCGGGATGCTCTGTGAATTAGACAAGGGATAGCCGGACAGGCCCGCGTACTCTCAGAAACCAGCCTGAGGACGCGTCGCTTCTTCCTCTCTTAAAATAAAAAATTAAAAAAAAAATACAAAAACCAAAAGACCCTCTCCTCACCTTTTCTAAATGACTAAAGTCTGGCCGGTATCTTAATTCGCAACGTGATGCCTTACGCCCCACACCCTTACAGCCTCTCTCCCGCTCCCCAGCTGCCAGCTCTGCGACCACCGCCGGCCGCCCGAGCCCGGCCCCGGCCCCGGCCCCTCCCGAGGCTCGGAGCCCCTCGGCCCCG
>VXAV01002083.1:104171-114552 GCA_013399715.1 Alectura lathami | reverse complement strand
TTATATAAAAACGAGCATCTAGGTAACTCTAGCAAAAAATGGGCCATTTCCCAGTACAAAATCCAGCAGCTGCTCTTTTTCAAGAGTCACGACAGTCCCCGTTGCTAGCAGTAAGTAACTCACGTGAGTGCAAAGCTGTTTCTTTGGGTTAGAGACTAAAGGAGAGTCTCACTGAGAACAAAAACATCTATCTGGATGGTTCATGCTCTGTGACATGATGGATTTACTTACACAGCACAACAGAGCTCATACTTTAGCCCAGCCTGGGTACTGGGAACTGCATCAATGCTGGGCTGGACAGGCTAAACAGATCTGCAGAATATGTCACTCACTTGTCTGGAGCCAGCTCAGGTATTTGTGGAAGTGCTGTGTCTTCTGGCACTGACATGCACTGAGATTCATCTCTTCACTTCCACAGATTAGGAGCCCAGTTCAAGCCAGCTTCCCAAGCTCTCTCTACTGTTAGTGGCAAAAATTTGAAACACTCTGATTGCAGCGGTCTGCAATGCCAGAGTACCAACTATGGCAAAAGAGTGAATTTTCATTTGTGGAGAAGCTAACAGCTAATCTTAACTGAAAATGGAAAACCTACAGACTCAATGAGGAACTATGTGCAGCCACACAAATAACAGAAACAAACTTGGAAGATGACAGAATCCCCAAATACTTCTACTACTGAGCATCAGCAGTGTAAAAGAGGCTCTCAAATCTTCCTTGGCTATCTGACCTGTATAGTTAAGAGAAGGCTCCAGGGAGACCTGACAGCAGCCTTTCAATATCTAAAGGGGGGCTACAAGAAAGAAGGGGACAGACTCTTCAGCAGGGTCTGTTGTGATAGGACTAGGGGGAATGCTTTCAAACTGAGAGAGGGGAGTTAGACTGGATACAAGGAAAATGTTTTCTTTACAGTAAGGGTGCTGAAGCACTGGAACAGGTTGCCCAGAGGTGGTGGATGCCCCGTCCCAGGAGATCTTCAAGGTCAGGCTCTGAGCAACCTGATCCAGCTGTAGGTGTCCCTGTTCACTGCAGGGGAGTTGGACTAGATGGCCTTTAAAGGTCCCTTCCAACCCAAACCATTCTATGATTCTATGAAGTGAAAAACAACAGTCAAGACAACAGCTCATCTGTTTAAGAACAATTAAATATTCTTATATATAAAGTGTATGTTAAAAATAATCCCCAAATAATCAATATAAATCACTTTTTATTAAAAACTATAAGATCATTAAACCATTCTCCATAAATTTAATCTGAATAGTACTTAAGCTGTTTTACAGAGGAGATGAGAATCTTTCCGTCCCACTTATTTCAGAGAGATCTGTCAGGAACTCTGGGTTCTCAGAACCCTGTAAGTCAAGCCAATAATTCTTTGATTATTTCTTCACTCCTTTTGTTTCAGAAACAGAATAAAATAGATACACATTTTGTTAATTAAAATTCCTCCTTTTTTTTTTTTTCTGTATGAATACTAGTTATTGTTACTTTCTAAAATAATCTTTTGTGGATTTAACAAATGTCAGACTTCCATCAGGATTCTGCACCAGCATTCTTGTTTAGAAAGCTCTACAAAACTCAGATAGAACAGAAGCAACCCACTAATGCAAATGAGTTATTTGAATACAGTTTTTCTACATCTGACTATTATGTAGTGCGTCAAAGATAGATGACTCTTTTCTTAATTTTACAATGTGGGCCTTTAGTTAATGTTTTAATACAGATATATATAAACCTCTCCTAATTTTCTCTATACACTACTCTAAGTCAGTCACACCATGTTTAATAATCTTAATATTTGAGGACAGTTTGGGGAATATCTTTAGATTCAGGGTCATTTAATAAATATATTACTTCAATCCTGTGTGCATGAAAGGAGAGGGAAAAATGGTATCTACACAAATGTGATAAATGTCTACATGTTTTAAATTTGCATGTAAACCTTATTATACTCTGTGGAATGTGATATACAACAGAAAAGTACAGACTGCACAGTTAAACTGTGGATGCTGGTGTTTATTAAGACATGGGGCTACCTCCTGGCTTTGCTTACACCTGTGTAAGTTTGGAGTCACTTCCAGAACACCTCTCGATTAACTTTACTTTTGAGGTTTCACAGAAGTATATCAGGTAAGCACAGAAATCAGCTGAGTCATGTGCCTTTTTGCTTAAACATCTTTTATAATTAAGTTAGCAATATTGTTCTTAGGGGAATGATAAGTATTCTTAAACAGGATTAAAGAAAAGTATCTTAATTCAACGTTAAGCTGTTTAACTGGAATGATGAAACACAGCATTGATACGAGCTACTCACACTTTTGCATAAAGCCACATAAAACTTATAATGGATGAGCCTTCAGAGTAAGTAAGAGAGAGGTGTTCCTCTGCAGTGCTGAATGCAGTACTGAATAAATCATGTATGAACTTCAGGCTTCCAACATCCATACAGACTGGTAATCAGCCTCCTGTTTTCATATCCCAGACCAAACAAGGGACCAGAGACAAATATGGAGAGCACCTGAGAGAATAAAAACAGCCATACCAGGACACACCAAAGGTTCAGTTATTCAAAACCCTGTCTTTCAGCATGGTTAACACCAATGCCTAAGAATTGCATGTGAGGAAAAAAAAAAAAAAGCATAGGAAGTACTCCTCTGTTTCATTGACCATTACTTTAGTGTCTTTCTCAGTGAGAGGCTTTTGTGCTTCTTGCCATGGCTTGGTCCTACCCACCTCATTTTGTCTTCTCTCTTTGAGCCAGCATATATATTTGGCCCATACAGTATCCTACAGAACGTGTCCTGCAGTTTATCTTTGTGCTGTGAGGAAGTAGTTCCTCTTGCCTCTTTTCCTGGCAATTGCTTGCAGTGCCCCAGTTCTTATATTATAAGAACAGTGAATAAATCAGCCTGTAGTCACCTTATTCACAGCCTTCAATCATTTCCTTCTCCTTTTTTTCTGAAATGAAAAATCCCATCCATGTTTTTCATCACCCGTGTTGCATTTCTCCACACTTGCTTTAGTTCTGTGCCCTTTCTGAGTCTGTGGACCATCACAGATGCACAAGACAGAATAATGATACTTACTTTCTGCTCTGCTTCATTATATTATTTATATATATTGTTATACTATTTTCCTAATAATAGGAGCTTGACTGTGGAGTCAAAACAAGAAGCAGGAAAACACTTTCAGATCACTTTAAACTTCTTCATTTTTTGAACAATTTCTAAGCTTTAAAGAGTGATGAAAATATCTTGCTTTGATTTTAAGCACATAAAAACCCATGTTCAGACAGTGGTCTGAGAAAGCAGTAATCAGCTCTGGGAGCTTAAACTCAGGGACCTAAGACTTAGTACACAAATTTTGACTCGGGCTCTGTGCTTGCTTTGTATTGCATCCTGCAGGACAGAAATAAAGCAGGTAATCCCACGTGAAGTTCACTTATGATTGACACAGAATATTATAAACCTGTACCATAATTTTCACTTTACTCCATATGAAGAAATGAAGCTATTGAGAAAAATGGGAAACTTTTTCAGACTTCCTAACCAGGAAAGTCTTTGAAGATAGATACAATTCTGCAACAGGATTAAGGAAATTTAGTGGTTAAGATGCTGGCAAACAGGTAATGAGATCCGTCAGAGGAAGATAGAACACAGCCCTGTGGAGAGAACTGAAATGTTAGATGAAGATGTTGAATAAATAAATGTCACAATAAGAGCAGTTTCTTCTTAGGCACACATCAACAAATGACAAGAGTCAAAGATGCATACATTTAACTAGGAAACACTTTGCTGTGGGATTTGATGTAAATTGAATGAGTAATTTTTTCATATGGGACTAGGAGAAACCATCAAGCATCACCTCCAGATTTCAACTGGAAGGGAAAAAGTCCTCCTTGACATGTAGTTTGGGCTACCTGGATGAGGCTGAACTAGGACAACTGTAGCCAATAACTCATTAAAATTGCTGGCTCAAGTCACATAAAGGAACCTGTAGACAGTGGCACCCTGATACCTGCAGAGTCCTGGTGACACTAATGAAAGTCTGCAGTGACATAATGGCCTGGATGGCCATTTGCAAAACCAGCAGCCTCGGAAGAAGGATTTTTGACATAGACAGCTAAACAAACCGGCCAGTTAGAAGACTAACACAGGGTGCAGCAGTTCCCCTTTTGAGTTTAGTATGAACAAGGATGGGCTTTCTTATAGAAAATACAAGATTTGAAAGGGAACTTCAGTCATCGCTTGAAAATTGTGCATGAGAGGCAATCTACAAGATATATAGGAAGAGAATGTAGAAAAGACAGACTGCGGCAGCAGCAGCAGACCACGTTGTGAGGGTTACCTCCTGAGATCTGTCGAGCCACTGTTCAGAGAAGATTAGACGGGATCCTTTGGATTGGGTGAAACTGTTAACAGAGAACTATATCCATTTCTATTAATGTGATTACAGAGGGTACAGAGGCTTTGATTATAATCCGGGCTGCTCCTGAGTGCTCAGGTAACGCGCACAACTCGAATTACAGGAAATTTGACTCAGCTTTCAGATGACAAAGGCATCAAGTAACGTGGCCATTGCCTTTCCCCGTTCCCTGCGCCCCTACCAAGCAGGACCCAAGGAAGCTGGCCCCTGCTCTCGGACCAGCTGGGCCTGCTGTCTGCGCAGCACTCCTGGGGCAGAGGCCGGGCAGCCGCACTGCCAGGCCTGGCCCGCAGTGGCTGTGAGGGAACAGAAGGGCACAGAGAGGCGGCCTTTGGTCAGCGCCTCACATTTGGCAGGTCTCAGATCAACAGGCATCAAAGGTGCTTTGAGCTTTCTGTTAGTCAGACGAATATCTTCTTTTGTTTGCTTGTGCTTTCTCACTGTTGTTCTAAACCTTGTCATTGTATCCAAGGTTTCCTGCTACATACTGCGTGCAGACCTTCGCATCAAGGCTGTTTTTTGCTTTGTAAGAGGACGTTGTTATCTTTGATTCACAATTTTAATTCAGACAAAGTAGAACCCAAAAGCTATCTAAAGAGACACTTCTAAATTATAAAGACTTACACATTTTGTGTCTCGGCTACCTTGAAAACTACCTCTTTCTTTTGTAGTTACTCCACTACTGAGTATCAGCTGTAACTAATCTATGAAACAGAAAAGAGCAGGGTATTTTAGGAAAGGATCCCTCACTTTCAAATGTTCCTGTTTCCACTGAGCGCCAACAGAGTCACAATTTGCTCACTTTTAGGTGATTCTGTGAACTTTTTCTTCTTACAATTTTGAAGAGAAATGGAAGATAGGAGGGAATATTTGTAGGTTTTAATGCCAATGTATTCACAGTACAAACAATAATTTAATTTCAGCTTCTTAAAAAATACCTTTAACTTAAATATAGGATGATTGAAATTTACAAAATAAAATGTTTCACATTTAAAAGCATCACTATATGGTAATACCATTTCTTTTGCAAGAAAGAGAAGGAAGTTTGTTGAGAATTCTAGTATTAAATCAAGTTTGCTGACGTATATAAATAATACCAAACTGACTGTATTTAGAATGCAACTGTTTCTTTAGAGAGGATTGTTTAGCCTCAATTTATTTCCATTATTGTAATTTGAATCCAAAATTTGACTTAGCACTTTGATCAGGGGCAGGGAGGGACAGTCTTTTGCGGCAGGCATGCATGGCTGGAAGGTGCCTCTTGGGCCACTGGGGCTAGTCCCTTCCTGTGGGACTTTTAAATCCATCAAGATTGAACAGACTTAGTATTCGCAGGTATTTTTTCCAGTCACTTATTAAGTGGTGTTAGACCCTTTGTGACAACTGCCCTGCTTGTCTGGCAAGAGTGATGAAGGCTCAGTAACCCTCAGCATGTGATTCTTTATAATAATCCTGTTTGGGAAGATCAGCTAATGAGATACTTGGGTGTGACTGCAAAACAGTCAGCAAGGAGGTGGGAGGAAGAAGTTAGAAGTAGATTAATTGGGGTAAGAAATAATGATGCTGACACAAAATAATACGAATATTATGTGTTAGTACTGAATCTGATTAGTCTGGATAAATGGTCATATGAAAATCAGGTTAACAGATTTCTTAAAAAGTTTTGGAGATCAGTAGCAATGAACACATCTATGACTCGTGTTCCTCGTGACTGAGGTACTTTTAGTGACCTTTTCTTTAAAAAGCTGCACTCTCAAGACTACACATTTATTATTTAACATTGCATTAAATACCTCTGCAAAACCAGAAGATAGTGCTCACGCTCAGAACCTTTAAATGATGAATTTGAGAGCGGAATGAAGCTGCATTCCTGTTCCTTTTATGGTTCTCAAATGTCTGTCTGTACTGGCAATTTATTTTCAGTACAAATACAAGTAACATTGTAATTATCCTTCTATGCTAACAGCTTTTTATTATATTAAAATGTTTTAAAACGAACACATGGCCCTCACTGGCATAAACACTTGTATTGTGAAATGGCTCCACTCTGCCTTTGCCTGCTTTTTTGCCGATACAATTTTTTGTCAGTATGTGTATATTGTATTTCTGTTACTGCAAGCTACCACTTTTATGAACAAATACAGTATTGTTTGTTTTCACAAAATAAAAGGAAACACAGTAGTTCTCTGAATTATTAAGACCATATTATGTAATTACTTGCAACATAACTTGTTAATTCTGGGCACTTACTATGACCAGATGAGGTAAAATGCAATAATGTTTATAAAGATATCCAAATACCTCGTGTTAATGGCTAGTATAAAACTAAAATGTCATTGTTTGGTATTGTAAGACAAAATAGGTTGTGCAGATCTATGAGAAATAAGCTCAGTGGCATACTGTCAATGCATGTCAGACAGCATGAAAGAATGTTCAACATATTTGCAGGAAGTGGGAACGGGAGTGGATGTGCAGCAAAACACTTTTCTGTCAAAGCAGTCAGGGAGCTGAGGATGTAAGAGCAGTGCAGGTAGGGCAGAATCATGTTAGACACTTGGAACACTTTACACATCAACCACAAACAGAAGTACTGCAGTAGATTATCTGGTAAAAGCAGCTTCCATTGAGCTCTGCAATGCCTCATAGTTCATGTCCATTTCTCCATCACTGAACAGTATCCCCATACAAATTTTTTGAATTTCTGAGTGTTCATCTTGTCTCCTTGTTGAATCATAATAATCTAAATACTTTTTTTTTTTTTTTCCAATGCAGTATAGCATATGTATATACAGAGTGAGAGAGAGGGAGAACGGTCTTTTTTTTTAGTCTCATAAAAAACATTCTCTACTTCCCCTATTAGTGGATTTTACCTCTTCATTTTTTGGGAAGAAGCCCTGTGTTCACATGCCCAGTTTTGGTCTACCACAGTTGTAAACAAACATAATTTCCTAATTTTTACTCAGCCTAAATGTTATCTGTGCATCTAGCTTTGTCAGAATGAAAGAAACAGAAGTAACTAAATGAGAAACAAAACATGTGAGGAAGCATGTGAGGAAGAATCCTGAAGGGTGCTGGTGTTCAGGGCACTGGGTTTGAAGTTACAGTGATAAACAGGGAGAGAGAAGGGTGATCAGGGCAGTGGGTAGAGAAGATTATTGTAACAGTTGAGTACATGACAGTGTGCTGACATACAGGAGAAACTAAGATACCCAAGGCTGCAGGAAAGCAGTGTGCACACAACATAGAACTGTAGAGCATAAGACCTGCCTACTTGTGGGGAAGGGGCTTACTATAAGATAATGCTGGCCTTACTACTGTATTGTTTGCATCTTGTTCTACAGGCAGGCCAAGACCCATCTCTTTTTGTCCAGACAGCAGCAATATCGTCTCATCATTCCTAAGTCATAATCCTGTCCAGTAAAAACAAGTACTCTGTGCTTATTAAGCCAAGAAACAGTAAGAAACAGCTCCAGAAATAATCAGTGGTGAAGTCTTCAATTTAATTTAACTTAATTTCATTTCATTCATGCTTTCAATTTATTTTCTTTCTGCTTAAGTCTCAGACCTTTGCATAACAAAGCTTTTCTGCGTTTCCAATGCATCAAGAAGTGTGTGGGAGTAATCACCATCACTAAGAAATCATTTACACACCTGCATATGAATCTCACATTTCTCTCTTGGACAAATTTTATGTCCTTCCCCACTCATACCTGAAATATAGCCAATTTTGCACATGATCTGCATATGGAGAAGGAAATGAATAATGTTTATGAAGCTGCCTCCTGACAGATCAGAAGAAAAAAGTCCCCAACCCTAGTTTCTGCAGAATCATTACAAAAGGACCTGAAGAGTTAACAAAGTATGGAAGGGTTTGCATGGACGCATCGCAGAAATCAGGCTGTTACTTGGCTACCAAAGAAAGCACCAGCATGGGCACTGCTACCTGGTGCCCTTCTCACTGCTTCTCACCTTGGTAGACAGGAATGAAGCAGTTAGAGCAGAATGTTATCTATCATGTATACAGAAAGTAGCAGTTTTCACCAGAACTGCAGAAATCATAAATAGAGAAATCTATTAATCCAGATTTAGTTGCTGTATGTTGCATGATTTTTTTTTTTTTAATAACTCAACATCTACAAGGTACCATTAATTGGCAGGAAGTAATCCATGTGCTAGCTTCACTTGGTGAGATTTAGCTTTAAATTTAACTGAGGGCCTGATTCATATCATAACCCCCAGAAAGACACAACAAACTTCACAACCAAGCACCCAAGCCACTTCGCACATCAGCTGGCAACTCTGTGCTGAGCCCAGGCTAAGAAGTGAAGATGAGAAAAGCTTCATGTTGGGACTGAAACACACTATCAATATTCATTATCCAGCCCTGAGGCACCGAGAGCACAGCAATCCCCAGTGCTGCAACCTGACAGAGTACCGCAGCTGGTTACAAAACTGAAAATGTACAGGCTACAAAAGCTGAAAATGCCATTTCTATATATCCCCTAAGGAAAACCTTCTTACATGGTTGTGCCACAGAATAAAAACTATCCCATGTGGAGATTTTTTTCTCCTTGCTAACTTGTGAACCTATTAAACAACTTCAGTCAAGTTCCAATATCCCTCAAGATATTAGTTTCCTGCAAGCTTAAGGAAAATAAATGGCTGCAAAGAACTGAAAGTCAGTGCTCCCATTCAGAAGCCTGAGCTGAGGCTGGGCTGTGCCACTCACCACTCACACAGCTTGTCTCCCAGCAAGCAGGAGATGTGTGAGAGAAGTAAGAGAGCTCCTTAGGAGATTTCAAGAAGTGAAGTATGCTGAGTAAGAGAGGTGAGATCATTGCACCATTGAGAGGAGAGTGTAGGCTCCAATGTCTCTGGTATCTGCAGAACAATTAAGTAAACAGGAAAATAAAAACTTGGAATATATATACGTAATATTCGTACATATATGTGTATATGGTCTACAGAAATATGTACACCTCAAACTTATACGTGTATTTAAATCAGGCTTGCTTTCTTTGAGGATACTGATTCTAGGTTTGTTTCAAAGAGTTGCACATCTTCTCTCCAAACTTTTCAGTACAAAATTATGGGATACTCCAAAAAGGCACCTAAAAAGGCATCTCATCTTAACAGATAAAAGTCCAGACAACCTTTTAATTTAATTAACAGGTGATGCACTAACAATAAATGATTGCTCAGCCCGAACAGTAAAATAAAATTAGTTACAAGGAGGAAAAAGAAAGTGACACTTGACAAAAAAGGAATTTCTGCTGGAGTTCCTCATGCACTCCGCTGTATCAGGATTTTCCTGGTCACTCCAAGCAGTCCTATACAGCTCTCACTCACAAAAGCTCTTCTCTCTTATTATATTTTTCCCCAGCTGCTGTTCTCCCTCTAATTCCCTTGTTTTTGACTTCCACACCCTACCAGCAGCCAGACCCATAGTGGTGATGACTCCTCTCCTGTGTGTGCCTTATTTCTCCTTCTTTCACTGATGTAATTGTTGAATTTCTCCATACTCCACTTCCCTCACCTCTTGACTCCTTCTCTCACATTAAAGCCTGCCTTGCTGCCTCCTGCTGTTGTTCATCCTCACCAATCACTTCTGCTTTCAATCTGCAGTTCATCTTCGATGAAAATCTTCTCAGCAGGCTGTCTGCTACCAGCCACCGATGTGGAGCCCTTCATCCTGGAGCTGTACATTTTTACCAGTCACATATACCTTGCTACCTTCCCTTGATATTGATATCACCCTGTTAGTACCTTCCTTTCATACTGAGTTAAGGTCAATGTCTTAGTGGCCCCTGTTTTTGTAAGAATTGATAGAACAGTTTCTTCTTTTAATTCTCAAATCCTTCTAGAATCTTGAAAATTGCTAGCAGTTTACTGTTTTAATGTCTGCTTTCATGTCAGGGCTACTTACATTCAGTAAGACCCAAATTCTCCCTTCACTGAAAAA
>VXAV01002083.1:81403-97686 GCA_013399715.1 Alectura lathami | reverse complement strand
GAAAAAGAAAAGACAGCTTAGCAGTATTCTTACCAAGCAAGATCACCCTACATTTCTCTCTCTATTTTTACCTCTAATTAGGAAAGGTGTGAAAATCTTGTAGAAGGTCAACTTAAATGTTCTGATCTCACTTAGAGCTTTCTCCTGTTTTCACTTATTAATGAGACCAAGTGGTAATATAAGTAAGAGGCCTTTTTAAGGAAAGGGTTGGCAACACAGAAAATAATTTTTGGAAACATAAGCAGTTTTTTAAGCATATAAATGCCTACAACCAGAGACTTTGGTTTTACTTCTACCACAATCAGTTGGAAAGCTCACAGGTGTCGATCTCACTGAGCTGGTAACTACCTATTACAGAGAGTATACAAAAATTCTGCTGTGACTGTGGCAGTATTGCTCAGCTGGTATACCTGATCTGTATGTTTTGACCAGAAATGAAGCCTTTTAATCTTACTTCCTGTTCTCAGTACAGAACTTCTCATCTGCATGGAATTTCCACTTATATATGGCAAAAGTGTCTCCTACACTTTATATGTGAGAAGTATCTTCCAGAAGAGAATTTCTATAAGATCCTAGCTAGCACTGAGTGAAGGTTGGTTCTGGCACCTCAGCTATGTATTTGTTTCCATTGCATCCATCTCTCACAGTTTTATGAAAATAAGAGGAGTCAAATATATACCTGAGGCAGAAAATCTATAGAAAATCCATTCAGGACAGTTCCATACGTTTTGTACTATCTTATCTTTTTTCCTACTCTTTTCTACATGTGAAAGAAAATGATTTAAAAACAAAAATCTATCATCACCTTAGCAAATACAATTAAAAGCATGTGCGGTCAGCCTTATTAGTTTGCAATTAGAGTCTATTTATTTGTTAGCATACTCTCCAGAGTTTATTTAGTAAAAGCTGATTAATGCTCTTGGCAATGCATTTATTACAATGGTGCTTTCTCTTTGGTAAAGGATTCAGGTCACAATTCTCAAGTAATCAGTAGGACAAATTGGCCTTAATCTCTTGTCAACAACTAATCCTATACTTCTATCAATGCAATAGTAGCTTAGTTTGAAACTAAACCAGATTATACATCAGGAATACTGATACATGTGTAATACTGCATAGTAAAGCAATTTATTAACAACACTAATCTGCCTATGGAATAGGAGAGAAAATAAAACTGCAAATAGAAGGCTTGATTCAAATGACCTGAATTACATACGTAATTTTTTAAAAATGAAAATAAGTGGCCAGATTAAAAGAAGTACATAATAATTTCAGCTGCAGTTTTGGCCACAGAAATTAATTACAGAGATAGAAATTAATTATGAAAGCAAGCACACTACTTCTTTGGTAAGTTGTTTGTGCAACCTATTTTATCTCATTTTAGACAATGAGAGGCAATTGATGAAGTTTCTCCTTCAGTTTCCGTTGTTGGAAGTGATTAATCATTCTTCTTTCTAATAGGAAGCATATGTCCTGCATGTGTGGTAAAAGACTGTTTTTTATAAAAATCCAAACTTTGAACTGAGAAATGTGAAAAGACCAATGTTCCCAACAGATTGCCTTCAATTATTCCAGTAATTGAGGAAATAGCTCTGCGGGCTGTATGGTTGGTTCATGACAGACCATTCTAAGACCATTCTATGTATGAATGTAGCACTTCAGGCCCTAGTTTCAACATTCTACAAACCATACAGAATCCATAACCTGGATTTTAAGATACACACGCAGAAAATAAAATCTTACTTAAAACATATAGTCACACCTCTCTACAGGCATTATTGCACTGGTCCCTGTCATGTCATGCCACTACATGCCTTCCCTTTATCACCTATTTTGATAGATGTCAGCTATTGTGGCCATATACCCAAATATGCTATGGCTTTCTCAAATGCTGGGACTGTGCTGGACTCTGTACATGCGACTGAATGTACACACACAAAATATTTTAGGATGTATGGCTCACAGTGTGGTCCAGATTCTAAAAACAAAAAACCTGAAAACACAAACTGCTTTAGGCTAAACACAACAGGCCTTGGGTAACTAAAGACAAGACTAAACGCTCAGTTAAAGGAGGTGTGTCAGCAAAATAAGGTATCCACGTGCCAGAGACAGTGAACTTCAGTTAGAAGGGAGATCTAAGACAGTGTAACCAGAAAAGGGCAAAGATTTCACTCATGAACAAAATTTAACTGAAGGCTGTGGGTTCGCACCTGTACACAAGCCTGGTCACCAGCTCCCTCGGGGCTGTCTAACAAGAAAAGGACTGAATTCCAGATATGAATAGCCAAGCAAACACCACTGAGATGCTCACTGGGATTTGCATTTTGTCATTGAAAAGGAAGCCAACTTTTCCACCAGGAGGAATGCCTGTGGAATTAGGACCCGAAAGTTCACAACATAAACTCTTCCTAACCTGCCAACTATTAGCTTCTAGGAATGATGGCTTGTTATTTTTTGTAGCAGTGAAAATGCACTGGAATCAGAACTAAAATCAATTCTGATTCAACTTGCCACTCTACTCTATAATATCTTGTCTTTTATTAAAGTCTTATGCTAAGTAAAACTTAAGTAAAATTCCTTTTGTGTCAGCCAACCATTAAATTGATTCTAAGGTTAAATAAATTACAGGGATTTCCAGGCTTTGTTTTATAATTGCTTAGAAATAAATCAAGTCTGTTCAGAAAACACTGATCACTTTCATTAAATCATAAGAAAGAACTAGCACTGCTACAATTTTTTACAAGGAGGAAAACTAATATGAAGTTTAAAAAAATACATTACAATACTTCTTTAAACACAAATGGAAACCAGAAAATGAGTCTTGTCTACTTTTATTCATTGTTTTCTGTGTTCCTGTGGCCTTAACACTGGCAGTTTTTGTTATTTCTTTTCCCCTAAGGGCAGTGATCCACAGAGCACCATTTAAGATCTTTTCTTGTAATGGATTTGAGAACACCTCACCCAGATTTACTGGATACTTGGATCCTCTTGGCATGATCAACTGAAAAGATCAGTTCTTAGTGCCGGTGTCAATGATGTCACTGCCAACTTCCTGAATTATTGTTTTACTCTCATAAATTACCTTTGATTAAGTTGTCCAGCAGAATTAATTGGTCAGCAATTTTCTAGGCATTTAAAGGCATTATTATTATATCTGAGGAGAACACAACATTGCCTCTACTGCTCACTCAAATTGTTGTCATACTTCGGATGTATTCAGCTCTCTCCTCAGAGGTCTTCCAACACAAAGTATCCACTAACCATAACTGAATGAAATCAAAATACCTTTGGTAGATAATAAATTATGTAATTATTAATACAGCCACTGCTTTTCCTCATAGCAATAACAACAAATCAACACACCCTCTATGCACAAGAGCTCCTACCTGAATACACTAAATGAAATACAGATCAGAATAAAAAATACTTTGTTTTAGTACTTAAGTATTGAGTGTCAGTTTCTCAGTACTATGCCATGTAATACAAAATAACATAAAATTAAACTGAAGTGACAGTAAAAATGGATCTTTTAAGGCATTTATTGTATGTCTGATTCACAGTTGTGAAAGCAGCAGTAATGACCTACTTTCAGCAATTTCTGGCATAGTTTTAGTTATAAAATATAAATGAAGAAAACCATTGAAATACAATTATGCCTTACAAGACACTAGAAAGAAATTTCAGAGACGCTGGTAGGCATTTCCTGACTTTAGTATGAGAAAACAGTTTATAAAAAGTTAGTTGCTGTAAATATGATCACAAGTTTCCATATAAGTAGTATTATCTCATGATAAAGACATGCTTTTTCAACTCTGATATGCCAGGTAAAGAGACATTTTGCTGACCAGTTGAACAGCTTATCTTCAAAAACTACCCAAGTACCCTTTATGCTTTGACCACTTTCTGTATGGTAACAGTGCCTTGCAAGTGGAGTATCCCCTGCCTCTCAGTTCCAGAAAGTTTACTTACAGTAAGTCTACAGCACATTCAGTATTTCGATACCAGGCCTTGTATTAGTGTTTGTGCCAATACATGGTTCCTTGTCCAGGCACTTACCATCTGAAAACAGGAACAGCATGAAATCAAACAGGCAATGATTATGAATTCATTAAATGCATTAACTACAAGGTTTAAACCTCTGGTATTCTCTTTCAACACTGGTGTCCAATATTCTCTTTAAGATGTGTTGATGGATGCTTAAGACATTAAAGAAAAATCTTTGTGATGTGACCTGTCCCTCACCTACCCAACAGGCCACACTGCCTTGTCTCACTGCAAACACAGCTCCATATATGTCTCCTCCAGGGGCTAAAGGGTCTCCTGACACGTGGCCACAGGCTTGCTCACAGTATCACTGGCACACCTGTATGACCCAACCATTTCAATGACGCGTGTACCTGTCCTGTGAGGTGCGGCCCCACGGCCAATGGACAGGCCCCTTCAGGCCATGGGACAGAGATAGCCTGGGAGCTCCCCAGGAGCTGATGTGCAGTAACAACTGTACAAAACAACCTCCATCCAGCCTGTACACGAGGGGCCTTTTCAGGAGGAGCAGGGGGAGTTTCTCTGGTTGCAGAGCCCTGGTGGGCCAGGTGCAGGCCTGAGAGCAGGCCTCTCCTGCTCTCAGGAGGGAGAAGGGCTGCCAGCGAGAGCCATGTGGCCTCTGGGGTTTCTCCCGCAGCAGACACACACCACTGACACACAGCTCAGTAGTCACAAGTTTTTCAGAACAACCCACTCACACTCAATGGGTCAAAAAACCTCAAGGACTTTCACACTTGTCCCTAACTTGAGTACCTAATCAGTTGTTGGACAATTGATTAGATACAAGAGAGATACTAAAAGTACCATCCCAAATAACTAAATCGGCATGGTATTTAAATAAAATCTAAGCATGCCACACAGTGATACAGATTCTCTCTAGTGCTGAGATTTGTATTTGAACAGCACACAAAGAGCTGACAGCCTTCTTTTCGTGTCTCTTACAGTAAATGACTAAAGTAGATCACAACTAGCAATGTAGTGCAATATCTTTGTCTTGATATGCAAGTACATTAATGCAGTTACATACCTGTGTACTATCCCATGAGCAAAAGTATAGATTCCTAGGAAAGCAAATGGCTACATTTTTTGGTTGTCCAACCTGATATTTCACAGATCTGTGTAAAGATGACTTCATCTTCCCCATTCGAGCTCAGAGAAAATAGAGACATATATGAACCTTCCATGTTGATAACCAGCAAGTGAGTTGTTAAAGCAAGAGACCGCTGCAGACTTGCCTGCTGATGGAGTCATCAGTGTCTGCACGATTTTCACAGTTTTCAGTGTGTATGTTCTTTGCTCTCTGCTTCTTCATTTGCTCTTGACTGACCATATTCAGTAAGACGCACACTTACTCCCTCTGCTCTCTTTCTGTGCTCCCCTTCTTTTGTACTATTGTCCCTCTTTCTTAGCCTTACTTTCAGAAGCCTTGCCTTTTAAGTTCTACTCTTTCCATTTACAAAAGTTTACTCACAAAATATACCACAATTTCTGACATTGCAAAACATCAGTTTGCTCCATGTACTTGTACGTTAAAACTCGTATCACTTTGGTTTCACAATAAAAAATGCAAAAAAACGAAAAATCTCTTATCAGTGTTGAAATGGTGCTTAGAACAACAGACACCCTGACCACACATGGCTGAACCCTATTTATAAACTTAGGTTGAACCATATTACAGTGATTTTGCTTAGATACTGAACATCTAATATAGATCATGTATATACCTTGAATTATATAAACATATGCATGTTCATATCTATATAAGTTGCTTAATCACATTTATATATATATCTATTCAGATACAAGTAAACATTTTCCATGTAAAATACACTTGTCCAATGTAATTGACAATGAGGGCTTTTCAGAGTGCATTATATGGATTTTCCCTGAAACAGGAGGAATAAAAAATTGTATAAGATTTTAAATGTTTTAGGTATCAGACAGAAAAACTCTCAATTTTTCCTAGATATAGAATATTTCAGTACCAAATTTTAATTGACATAAACAGAAATGAGGAAAATATATACTGATTGTGAATACGCTTGCAGGCTGAAAAGAAAGGAATTAAAAAACAATAAAACAGCTGTACTGATGCAGTAAAATACAACATACCATTTTGCTCATGAAAATAGTTTTGTTTCAAAATAAGCGTGCATGTTCAAATGTGAGAAAAGCACATACTGAAATATGCAAACTCTATATGTTACAAAAGAGAAGGAATTTTGCAACTGTGTTTCAGCAACCCTTCACAAACTCCCAGAGTTCCCCAAAACGTAAGTACAGCACCTCATGTTGGCTCCTGGGAAGCAAAGGAATTAGTGCAGTAAGTAGGTTCCAGCAAGCAGAAATTATAAGCCTCAGTCCAACCTGAAAAGGATCTTTGCTAAAAACCAAGTTTAGTGAATGTCCAAAAAAAAAAAAAGCTTAAACATTTTCTTCTTGCGCTAGAATATTGTTGATTAGGCAACTTCAATAGGACATCCAAATGAATAAGCCATAATAAATGCATATTATGTACATTTAAACAATAATTCCAGAGGGAAAAAAGATCCAGCTCCTACCAGTTTGGCTGAGTTGCGATGTGCTACGGCTTTTCCGCGAGAGACCCACGATGGCGACCATCTTGGCGCCGATGCTGGAGCGTCTCTTTTTGCTGCCGCCGCCAACGGTGCCCACTGCCGTGTCTGACTGGCTGCCATCGTTCTTCTCCAGCGTGTACATGTCCCCGCCGATGCTGGTGCTCTTTGTCATGTTCTTTCCTGAGGCGCCCATCTGTCTGCTTTGCATTTTGGATGTAAAGACACTGTCAGCCAGTGGATGGATAAACAGCGCAGACAAAGAAGAGTAAAAAGGGGAAGACAGAAAAGGACAGGTTTCAGATGGAAAGTTTTGGGAGACTGCAGGGTAACAGCAACTAATTCACACAGGTAGGGTTGGGTTTTTTAGAGGTAAAAAGGAGCAGCTTTAATGCTAGGTTCCTGTTTGATCTCCTGTAAACATTGTGACTGTTCAAAATTCAGCTTTAAATAATAAGCTCTTCCTTATTTTCTTAAAACACATTACAAGCAGAAGTGTGACAAAAATTACTAGATCAGTATACCAATGTATATATTTTTAATAAACTATGCAACAATATGTTCAAACAAGTTTTTATTTGTTTTGACTGAGGAGACCATTGCTTTTCCACATTTGGCTAATCAAATCATAAATGTGTGCTCCTCTCGTTTATCAGCTAAGTAGGTTCTGAAAATGGTTTCAGTAGGGATTAGCTGGACCAGGCAAGAGACACAAGGAAAATTAAATACACAAACTGTCATTTATAGTTCATGCTTCAACTAGAAACTAGGACTGCAGACACCCAGCACAGATGAATAATGCTTATGTGTGTATTTTTAACTGACTAGGCCTTCTTTTTGTTACTACAATCTATTTCCACAATGTCAGAATATTCTATAAATAATAATAATAAATATTAACAATACTAATAAATATTAATAAATAATAATACTATTCTATAAATGTAAATAGTCACTAGCTAGAATGAGAAGTGTTGTACATAGCTGTGGAAAAGCTAAGGGCTTTCAAGACCCTTCAGCAAGCTAAAGAAAAGCCACTGCCTGTCTCCCCTATATTGTTCTCAGGATTTTCCTACAGTGGCTACAGAGCATCACTAATTGACGATGACTTGAGATGAGGGTAGAAAAAGATAAGGTGAAAATAAGCTTCCTTCAATATGATGCTTTTCTACTTTATCATTCCCATCATCTGCTTTGTACATCTGCTTTGTACATTTCTTGAGCTTTATCTATGGCAGTATCAAATTATCACTTGCTGCACTTTTGCCTGTTGAGGTGACACAGCAATATACTGATGTTGGGTATTTGCTGACCCCCTAATAGTGCCTTTATCACCAAATAATTATTTTAAGTAAAAACATAAACAGTCAAACTCCTTAAGTAGTTCCAGTTCTTCACTGATGTCCCAACTTCTAGCTCTTAAAGCAAAATTTTATTTAATGATAAGTTCTTAGGTTATCTGGTGTGACATTATTAAAATATTTAATTTATTTATTTAAATAGGCACTGCACACAAATTCACCAGTGAGGACCCAACAGCTCAGGAGGTACAAGCCAAAAAACAGTTTACACTCCTCTAGACAGAAGGTTGAACTGTGGCCAGGCTGAGAGACAGACCCAGTAACGCTGCTTGGAAAATTTACGTTCTGCAGCCCTCTTAAATGCTCTGCCCCTCTTCTCACATATGCACACACAAATAACCTGTATTCCTTAGGGAAGCAGATACTTGATTCATTAATGAACTGAATGAAAGATACCAGTCTAAAGTCTAGCTTCAGTTTCTAAACATCCAGACATTTCAAGAATGTTTTCAGTAATCTGGTTTAGTTCAGTTATCCTATCATTTTGATGAAATTACGCAATGATGAACTAATCTCAGTTTTTTATTCCCTCTCATTAGCAACAAATGTATGTATACATATATGCATTTTATAAAACACTTGGACACTATATGACTTAGATCCTCACTGATAAAATGGAATTTAAAAAAAAAACAAACACATTTTATTCTTATTTATAGACTGTTCCTACAGGCTCTAAGCAGCTGCATTGGAATTATCTCCTGCAGCATGCCACAGCACACCCCAGAGTAGCCCATGTTAAGGGACCTTTCCTTTGCACAGAAATGACTATCTACAGTGGTGGTAGCACTACAATCCAAATTTTGCCCTGACATGTAACCAGTAGATGTTTGGACAAACACCTGGACCAGGAAACTCTTGAGCAAATGTGGGCCTGATAATATACATGGAGAATATTTCAATTCCAGTGAAGTTCTTGCACAGAACTTAGTCTTTTGTTATTCTGTTCACTGCATCTCACTAATAAGTCCACAGTAGATACAGCATTAGACAATCTGTAACTGTCTGTAAATATTTTGGAAAACAGGGGAAATTATTTTTGTGTGTGTGTGTGTGTGTGTGTAAAATCAACAGTATATAAAGGTTAACAAAGATTATTTTTGCTTTTAAAATGCATTTTCAAAAATATACAGAGGCTTTTCCTGGAACTTCACTCCTCAACAAATGGCACTAGAGTTGTTTTTTTCTAGGGGTAGCCAGAGTCTTCCCCTTTCTTATAATGACCTCAATCTATTTCAAAACAAACAAACAAACAAACAAAAACCACCTTGCTTCTTTATTAAGTTTTTATAATATATTTTCTATCAGGAAAAAAAAAAAAAACAACAAAACACAACTCTTAATGCAGTGGTCTCAAAAAGCAAGGGGATTGTTTGGTCTCTTCCGACTGATTCCAGGGGAAATGGGATGAGGTGGCAGATTTGGAACAATGCCAACTATTTAAGATATCTGAGAGGCGCTCATAAACCTTTTTGCCCTTTAGTTGACCGCTGTATTTACACGAAGGAACAGAACACTTTGAGTTAACTCAGAACACAGAAGAAAACACAACAGCTAGTTTACAGCAGACGTGTCACTGTGATCAAGTCAAAAAATATTGGGTGTGCTTCCTAAGGAAGCTATGAGGAAGACCATGAATGTTCAGATCAACAGATGGACAGGGACAGAACAGAGTTGAGAGCAGCCTTGACTGGACAGATAATAACAAAAGACTGGAACATAGTGGGAGCCTGAATGTTTTTTTCTTCTCCTTTTTAAACTCTCCTTCTTGTTATATGTTAGTACACATTGGCACACGCTGGTAAATTTAACAGTAAACTGAGGTGGGATACGATGTGGGTAAAAAGGAGGAAAGGGAAAGAAAAAAAGTGGATCTGTATTCCTGGGGCTTTTTAACACGATGATAACTCTTGCTTGTAAGATGGTAACATCACATGCTGTATTTTCTGTCAAACTAACACCTTTAGAGACTGCATTCACAGGAAGGAGATGCCACATGAACTAGTTCTCACTTTCAGCACTCACATACAAGAAATATCAGAGAGATCTAGAAAGGACAATGTTGGGAAGAGCTAGTTTCTTCAGCTTATGTTAAGCCATATTCTTCTCAGAATCATAAAATAAGACCCCTTATCCAGTAATGCTATTTTTAACCCAAGTTTTCTAAGGAAATGTGATTAATTTCACTGTGTTTTCTGTCAGAGCTCTTCAATTTATTTTTTCATACAGTTGCATTCATATTTGGCACAGGAGTAGAAAACTAAAGCTATTTAGTTACTAAAACAGATCCTTGGAGAGAGATCTTATGAATGGCTCTTTGGGGACAGACAGCAGTATAAGTCATTGAATCTCTGTTATTTCACGTGGGAGCTCATTCACACAGCACAGACTGATAGGAGGAGGAGTATTTTTACTGCCTGTAGAAAAACAAAACTATTCCAATGATACCTTTTTAAAGAATTACAGAATCACAGAATATCCTGAGTTGGAAGGGACCCACAGGGATCATGGAGCCCAGCTCCTGCCTCCGCACAGCACCACCCAAACCCAAACTCTGCGTCTGAGAGCGGTGTCCAAATGCTCCTGGAGCTCTGGCAGCTCGGGGCCGTGCCCACTGCCCTGCGGAGCCTGTTCCATGCCCACCACCCTCTGGTGCAGAACCTTTTCCTAACCCCCAACCTGACTCTCCTCTGACGCAGCTCCACACCATTTCCTCAGGTCCTACGATACCCAGGAAGTCAGTGAACTCCAGCTGTATTTTCTAATAGAAAACAGTAACTATATCATTGCTTTATAAGTGATATTAGCACTTAAGAAAGGTCTTATGTCATAGCACTGAAAACAGAAATATTCTGTTTTCTCATAAAACACTGTGGAGAAAGTTCCCATTTCCCGAGTCTAATGTACATTTACCACACTGAGGGGCTTCATGTGTCATTTCCTAAGATGTATAATCTATTAAAATGCAAAAGATCACAATTGCCCATATTAAAGAAATCAGTGTGCTTAAAAAGGCTGGCATGCAAACAAAGTTGCTATAATTTCACTGGGCAGTTAGATATGAAAGCACTATGCATCAACAAAAACTGTCTCCTTGGCTTCTGTCTGAGGGCTTCTGTATCACAAAGTCAAGTTCTGCTGTGTACACCTGCCTGAAATGAGGTAGACTTCATTTAGCTAGGTTCTTTTGACCAACCGAGAAAGGAAAGAGAATTCAAGTAAGGAAAAAGATATTTAAAAAATTCAGGATTGAGTGGATATTCCAAATACTAGTAAAAATGGCTAATATTGAAAGTTTATTCACCAAACTATAGTTTTTCCCCTGAGTACAGTTCTAAAAATACTTGCTGTCAGTAAAGTTTTTGGTTTGTTTTCCTCTGTAAAAGCAGCAGGAAAGACATCTTTGTTATGCTTTCAGCTAGCCAACAGCTCCTAGAGAAAGCTATTGCATAGCAGTAGCTTTGTTTTTTCTTAGTTCCTCTTTCTCAAAAAATGCTTTGAGAAACAAGTACTAGGAGAGTTCTGAAAGGTTTAGAGTTGCCTCACAGTAAATCTTCAGTGCTCATGAGCAAGGCTTCTTCATCCGTACTCTGAACTCTTCTCAGCCATTTAAGCCTTCACTCACTAATTAGTCTTGGTAGATGCTTGGTATCCTCACCGCCTTTTGACAGTGGCAGTAATGGATTATTCCAGGAAGAATACAGTGTTGTATGTCAGGTGATGTTCCTGTCTGAGGTAACAGGACAATCAAAGGACTGTCAGAGTTAATAACTCCCACAAACTTTTCTCTTAACAGGAAACAGAAGTGACTTATCCATGAAATTTTCTTTACACATGCACAAACATAAACACACATACTCAGTTTTACAACATTTTATATTCAAGAGACAATGAGAGTCAAAGAATAGAGCTGCACTAAAAATACAGTTTTCAAGGTATCTGATAAGATATTCAACTTGAGAAAATATCCTCTACAATGAGAATATGGGGAAAATTAAATTAAATTAAATTGAATTAAATTAACTAATTAACAGTGCTAGGCCAGCCATGTGAATGATGTTGCAGTAATCACCCTCACTGGAATCCAGACAAGAACCAACTCATCGCATCACCCCAGCTGCAGGCAGCCTGCAGCCAAAAACAACCGGAGTGAAGGTGAGAGCCAGGCCTTCAGCTTGTGGGGACCAACCAGACAGCCAGAGCGGGGCAATGGCAGAGCTCACATGGGAACGCTGCTTCCTGCACTGCCCTGAATTCAGGGAACCATCTGAGGACACTGAGAACCACAGGCAAGTCTTTGTACAAGCTGGTTAGAAACTTATTTCTGGTACTTCAATTTTCCAGTGAACACAGAAAAAGGATTTCTCTACTTTGCCTTCCACTTCAGTCACATTCTTTTCTAGCTGTTTTCAGTTGTGAGATGAAGCGTTGTATACCACTCCTTAAATACAGCACTCCTCTGTGATCGCTTCACAAGCAGAGGGAGTACTAAAATGCAAGCGGTAGTAAGGAACAGCTTAGTGTACAACAAACCCCGAAATTTAATCATCAGCTGGAACAGTCTACTGAAAGTGAACTCAAAACATGTACTAAGCATATCTGTATTTTCCCAAGTGATTATTATTTGATAGTCAGGATCAAGCTGAATGTCAGCTTCCTATGTATCTTACAACTTCAACTCTTTGTGGCGAAATACACAAATTTTAGAAGAATACAGTCTCAAAGGTAATGCAGGAAGTTCTTCAAAACTAACAAGAGAAAAATAAGATATTGGAAAAGAAGTTATGGTAAGACATCTATAAATATTTGTAATTTAAAGCCAGTGGTGGAGTACAAATGCACTAAGCACCAGATATTGCTCTTAAAAATATACCACGCTAGCCAGCTGGTGGGAATCAGAATGACAGATACGTATGAAAAGAGATCTAGTACAGTCCTTGCTGTCACTGAAGACCCCTATGCCACACCTGTAGTAGTTCATACTGTGGGTCAGGTGGGTTCTCTGACCTTGCCAGCCTGCATACACACAGCTATCTTGCATGCTTCCCAAAGCAGGTTTTTCTCAGGCATGTTGCCTGGTGGAATCAACCCTGACCCACGCTGTCTCCTGAGTTGTGCCTGGGCTGCATCAAAGGCCCATGACTGGTGTGTCTGGAAGCAGTTTACACAATATGGGTGATCATGGGACAGTTCTTAAGACTATGCTATGTTGTCTAGTTTACTGGTATGGACATAGCCTTGAACTCCTTGACTATATAACAAATTTCAGATTGTTCTTAAATTCTGATATTCTATGGATCAATTCTAGCCCATAAGCTTTTTCTAGCCCATAAGCTTCAAAGCAGTAGATTTGAAGAAAAACAGTAAGCCAGTATGAAGCTGCTATTCATACACAGACTTCTAGAAAATACAGTGTTATATTTCTGAATTTCTTAAAGGCCCTAATCTTTAGGATCTCTTTGTCAAAGACCCACTTGTTTTCAAAAGGGATAGTGCAGTTCTTCTCTGGAATCAGATTTGCTGCCAAGGTTTTTCAGACTCCTACCACAGCAGGTAATCAGACACTACCTTGTTTTTCTCCCCACTTTTTCAGCATTGGTGCTGAACTACAGAAGGATTAGAAAACACTGGCAGAGTAACTCCCTCAAAATGTAATGCCTAGGACCTGCTGCTTGGAAAATAATCTCTCTGGAGTTGACTCATAGCCAGAAGGGAATACTGCCCTAGGAAATCCTCAGGGAAGGGAAGCAGGGAAGTAGGTTTCACGAGAAGATCTTTGCCACAGTTTTGGTATCTCCTGCTTCATGCACAAGAAGGAAGGCAACAGTTTGTGAGGTTTCTGTTAAGAGGGGAGATGTCATAGAACAAAAGGATCTTGCCTGAAAAGGAGAGAAACTGTTTTGAAGCCACTTGATATCCAGCCATGTAACTAAGATGGGCTGCAGTGTGGACAAATACTCCAGAACCTAGATAAACAAGTTCTGCACAGAGACTTGGTTTAAACAATCTTTTTTAAAGTTAAGAAGAAAAAGTCAGAAGCATCATTCAACTACTCTCTATTTCTGACTTATTGGTGTTTCAAAGGCATTTAATGGGTTTACAGGAAATACTTATTTTAGAATCAATTGACAACATTGTTGGCTGCTGATATATTTTCCAAAAGAGCAGTAGCAGACACACTGAATATTCCTTGTTTCATATGTACCAAATGGAAAATCTCCTCCTCTCTCCATAGTTAAAAACCTGTAGTCTTTGGCTGCCATTTTTGAACCAACTGCAGTGATCGGATGGCATCTCACTAGCTGGTCAGATTCTTGCCTAAGGAAACAGATTTTTTTTATTATTTTTAACAGAAACTGGCTGAATAAGTGCCAAATTTTTTCAGAAACTTTTCATTTAGGCCAGAAAAATAAACAAACAGAACAAAAAAACCCAGTGACACCTGGGAGTCCTTATGCTTTACCATGCCTGTTGAGATATACAGTGTGTGGCAAACCAGCCAGAACAGGGATGGAGAAACTGAAGACAATGACTCCCCTGAAAGCTGTTACTGCTATAAAAAGCTATTCCGAAGTCCTTGAGGTTAAAGAATCTTGACAAGATTTTTGCAGGCATTCTCTATTGTCGAACAGGGCAGCGCTGCCCATTCTTTCAGTCTATCAAGCAATCCAACAGGCAGCACTAGGCTGAACTAGGAAAATAGACTAATTCAATCCTTCTCCATGAACAAGAAATACAAGCAGCCAGAAGACCCAAACCCAAATCAAAGAGAGAGAATCTTTTTTTTTTTTTTTTTAGAAGCAAAGACAAAAGTCTTACATAGCTGCTTTCCCGCTAAAATGTTTCTGACTTGATTTTTACATGCCCTCTAAGAAAAATCCTCTTTTAAGACACTACAGTCAAAAAACAGACTATATCGTCTTAAGCATCTTTTGCCACTGTCTCATTTTAGTCTCCTGGACTTATAAATGCTATTTGATCCTTTCCTAAGTATGACTGATAGACTAAAATGGTTGACAGTCTTGATTTTTTTTTTGTTTTCCACTCACCAAAAAATATACTTTAGTAAAACCAGTATTATGAAGCACAGGCATTATTAAACTCTACAGTATTACTGAATTTTTACATGTGAAAGAGAAGATAGCAATAACATCCGTTGTATTGGATATCATTAGTAGGAATTTTAAGAACTTCTGTTTTCAGTCTTCATTAAAGCGGGGTTGTAAACGAAAATATTTCACCTTGTTGCTCTGCCAAATGTATATGCATCAGAGAATCAAATTTACACTTAAGTCATTTGGAAGATCTTGCAGATTATTTTTTTCCAATGAAAAGTCAGTATTACTACTTCCCTGTTCCTCACATTAGTTCTCTGGTAATGATGCCTAACTAAAATAAAGCATTTGCAAATGTCAAAATACACTTTGCTAAGTAGGGAAAGGATTTTAATTGTTGTAAGAGCTATTCTTTCAACTGTTGTAAGAGCTATTCTCTTAGACACATCTTTTGTGAGACTGGATGACCACTGAAGATTTCTTTCACAGTTTTTTAAAAGCAGGATAGGGATTTTAAAGCCATTTGTAATAGACCTCTCTACTCATTTGGAGACATTCTCATTTCATTAATTTCCTGAAGAAATTTAACAAAAACAGCATTACTGGGACGGCTGTGATGCAGGAAATAATATTTCCATGGGAACAATGCTTCTGGCGAATGCACGTCAATTCACATCAAAGAGAGACACTACAGGTTTGAAATTATAATGACTTAGTCTCCTGAAGTTCACTTGGCCAAAAATTATCCTATTAACTCATTTTGATATAAATCTCTAACAGCTACTGGACTGACTTAATTATTAGGTTTATTTTATTGAAATTGTAACTGGAAAGTTGGTAAAAAACTAGTTTTGGAATTGGAAATTTTTTAAATGGCTGAACATGGAAAATGTATCTTTTCCATGATTAATTAGTGAATAAAGCAGTGATTATAGCGTATTTTGTTATGTACATTTTTTTCAAAGAAAACTTGTCTGCACATCTGAAAACTAAAATAACCCCATATATTTATATGAAATAACTTTTTCAAAGATCTCTTTCACTACAAAACAGAAAAACCTCACTTGCTATAGTACATAGGTTCACTTACACTGGATCTTCCCCACTCTGCTAGAAACCAAGCATGCCACTGCTTTATTTCATAAATTAATATATGTATACCTTTTCCATATTACTGGAAAACATACATATTACCATGACATTACATATTTCCATATTACCAATTACATATTACCATGTGGGTTTTT
>VXAV01002083.1:52182-81114 GCA_013399715.1 Alectura lathami | reverse complement strand
TCGCTACACGTCCTTCTAAAGAGCCCCTCCCCAGCTCTCCTGTAGGCCCCCTTCAGGCACTGGAAGGCTGCTGTCAGGTCCCTCCGGAGCCTCCTCTTCTCCAGACTGAACAACCCCAACTCTCTCAGCCTGCCTTTGTAGTGGAGGTGCTCCAGCCCTCTGATAATCTTCGTGGCCCTCCTCTGGACCCAACAGCTCGATGTCCTTCTTGTGTTGGGGGCCCCAGAACTGGGTGCAGTGCTCCAGGTGGGGTCTCACAAGAGCAGAGTTAACAGTTAACAGATTAACTGCTTTCAAACAACAGTAGCTGAATTCTTCACAGAACTTCAGAGATTTTTGGCAAAAGTTCTCACTATCTCTGAGAAAATAGTCAGCCATTTTTTATATACAATACAGTTTATAAAAACTCTTTCACTTGAAGCAACTGATAAGTTTAAATTAAAATTATAGGATACAAAAATAAATTATACTCATATTCAACTACTGTTGATAAGCTTTCAAGTTTTCCTTTGTAAAATTACAAAAAAAATATTTATTACCCCACTAACAGTTATGAATCTATGCAAAACTCCCTTCCTTTGATATGGTAAAAAAACCCAGGCATTTAATATGTGTGAATTCAAAAGGAGTCTAGAAAGAAAACTAGCTAAGGTACAAAAGTCTTGCATTATCATGGAGTCATTAAATCGTTTAAGTTGGAAAGGACCTCTGAAGATCATCTAGTGCAGCTTCTCTGCAGTGAGTAGGGACACCTACAGCTGGATCAGGTTGCTCAGAGCCCTGTCCAGCCTGACCTTGAAGGTCTCCAGGGATGGGGCATCCACCATCTCTCTGGGCAACCTGTGCCAGTGCTTCACTACCCTTATTGAAGAAAACTTTTTCCTTCTATCAAGTCTAAATTTTCCCTCTCTCATTTTGAAACCATTTCCCCTAGTCCTATCACAACAGACCCTGCTAAAGAGTCTGTCCCCTCCTTTCTTGTAGCCCCCCTTTAGATACTGATACTAGATTACAGATATTAGCCTGCTGTCACTTTAGTTTGGTATTCATTTGCAAATACAAGTAGTCCATAAAGGCTTTGAAGGCTTGGTAATAAAGAAAATAAACTCTAAATAAAGCCAGAATCAGTTGTTAGATATGAAGCTGATTAACAACAGACCTGCCAGATTAAATCTGACAGTGGGCAACCTGGTTCAATTGAGAGTGTCTTTTAGAGAAATGCACCTTGCACGCACTTATTCTGAAAGTTAAATGGTATGTGCTTATTCAAACATATTGTAGAATTACAGTTTTCCAACAGAGAAGGAAGAGAGGGATCATTCTGTTTGCAATATTAACAATGCTTACTAAGTCACAAATTACAGCAAGCTTGCTTAACACTACTCTGATTTATTCCTTGAAGAACTGAAAAGAGCTCATTGAAATGATAAGCAAGCAGTGAATGGACAAACCAAACTTTCAATCCAATGTATATGCATGATCCGAAATCACCAGAGAAATAATGAAAAATCAAGTCCCAAGGGCAGAAAAAAAAAACAAATTTCAAGTTAGAAATGCTCAGAAATACAAAGAGATAAAAAACATCATGTAATACCTCAGGGTAAGATGAACCATGATTTAGCATCTTTACTTGCTAAACTGAAATTATCTGTAAGATTTTCTTATTTGAAACAGCTGGAAGTCTTTGGAAGAAAGTCATGCAGGAACTGGACTGGATGTGCCTCTGAGAGTATATCGGGTGGAAATCACGGAATGCGCAGGTTAAGAGCTAGATGTCCTGAAAAGCCATTATTCAAATAAATTGCTGTAGGCACCACGGACTGAAGCTGCCTCTATACTTTGCTCATGGAAGACAGACAGGACTGCTTTGATCAGCACTGTACAACCTGGCTATGCTTTGCTGCTGATCCCTTTGCACTGCTCATGTGTGTGGCAGGGGAGTCTAAACAAAGCAGCCCTGATGTTTCCTTCATCCCCTGTAAATTCAGGTTGCTTGAGGACTCCAGAAAAACAGGGTCAGAATAGACACTGCTAACATCTCTCAAACCCATAGTGTCTCTTGGAATTGATCTTCTGGGACTGAGAGCTAAATGGACATGAGCAAGAGCTCTGAAGCCGTAATTACCTCAGCCAAAGAGACATTATCTGGGACATCATGATCCTGCCTGCCTGACTTCTGTCACTTTGACAAAATGACTTTGAGTCACTTTGGGCCTCTGGGGGAAATTAGAAAAGCATACAGAAAACATAAGAGCATCAGAAAAAGAAAAGGTTGTGAGGAAACTTGGTGTACATCTTTCTGAGTCCAGGTCTGCAAACGCTTCCTGACCTGGGGAGGACAGGCCCGTGGCCAGAGCTCCATGCTGAGGAAGTATGTACACTTGCATGCCACGTGTGTTTGGAACAAAGGCTTGTTCAGGTAGCACTTTATGGACTTTACAGGCTGAGTACGACTACCATGCAGGTACAGTGATAGCACTGACCAAAATTTAGCCAAACAACCTTAACATCTGATAGATGTTAAGCATGATGGCAGCATTGTCTTACTCTGGCTATTAAATAAGCAATAGTAAGACCAGCACTGGCCTCCTCACCTTTAGTTAAAATATCATACTTGCCCAATGGCTCTGGCAGCATGTTTCAAAGGTACCGTCACAAAACCACTAGCTGCGTTTCAGAAGTACCTTTATGAAGGTGCATGAATGAAGATCCTACTTGTTTCTTAAAAGGCTTATTGATAAGTTAATTAATTACTTTTGATGAAGTACATTTAGAGGAATCAGAAAAGGTGTTGTATTATTTTTACATAATCTTTTCACTTTTCTACTAAAAATTACACTCACATAGTGAAAACATACACCACTAAGAGAGAACTGTAAAATCATAGCGTCAAAGAGAGAAATGGACTTCCAAGTTAAATTCTTTTCATAAATTTCAGCCCCACACTTAGTTGTTGCTGTTGCTAGTCATGTCCACTGACCTGTCATGCTCAATCCTTACAAAAATAAGGACAAAAGACAAAGTCTGTCCACTGAAGAACTTGTAATTCAAGTTTTAAGTATCTGTAGAAAATGAGCCTTTTTTCAACACATTTAAAAGTGCAAAAACTAATTTCAATATTTTTATTTGCTTCAAGTCCTCATTTTCTTTCTTTTGATTATCTCTACTTCTTGCATGTTTCTAGAGCTTTTTATCTGCACCTCCACCTTTTAAAAAACCTACTGATGCATGGTTTATAAATGGCCTTTAGTAACAGGAGTACATCAGTGCTTTCCGGGTCACAGGTCAGAGCTGACACTCCATAGAGGTTGAAGTGCAGGCTGCATTTCACGGAGAAGGAAGCAGTCTCAACAATACTGTGTTGTTATCAAAGAATAAACGTCTGAGTTCCCTGCTGGGCACCATATATCAAAGCTGCAGATCATTTCAAACGAAGCATTTTCACTCTTCACCTTTTAATAATGTGTACTTCCAAATTCAGAACTTTATCTGATTTCCTGGTGGATAAAAATAAGTTTACTATTCATAAGGGAGTTTAAACATATTTTGTACCTACTTTGCAGTACCAGGAAACCAATGGCTCTCCAAGGACTTGATAGATGGTGATGAATAACTAAAGAAGCAGGTGACTTTGCTAGATTTCTTCACTGATTTGTGTTCTACTCTCCGTACAGAGTTCACAGAAAATATGTGAACAAGTACAATTCCTTTCTGAACTGTCAGTACTTTGTGTCCTTTCCCATAATATTTCTCTAGAAGTCACAGATAATCTGCTTCTGCATGTCATCTGCCAAAGTTTAAAACACAAAACAGCTGAATTATTAACTGTGGGAAGCTGAGAGCTACAGCGAAGTCGAAGAAGTCCCCTCATCCCAAGCTGGGAACAGGGCTGGTCTCACAACGGGAAGGGTGTGAGGGAGGCTGGTGGCCCTGTACCTCATTCTGCCTGCAGCCCCATCTGGCAGGGCCTGAGCTCACTGCCCTGGGGAGGGAGCACACTTCTGACCACGCTCCTTCCCCATGTACCTAGGCCATGGCGTAGGCCTTACCAACTTGCAGAAACCACGCTTTGCGCTTCAGGAGGGGCCCGGCCTACTAGAAGTGCACTGTTCAGCTGATCAGCAGAAGCAGAAACCTGGTATTTCTAGGAAGCCATTGCTAGAGCTATTGGGCTCTATACAGGCTGCCCACAGTGCAGCTTTGCCTAAGGACCAATCATGCACTGGGGAAAGGCTCTCAGGCTCCAGCTTTCACAGGCACGTGTCCTGTTTGGCGAGAAAGGCTGGGCACTATTAACTTCCCTCATCCATTAGTGTAGTTGGAACAATTATTACAGTTCTGAAATAGCTTTAAGAAATCAAGCAACACAAACACATTGAAAATAGATTTGTGATGCTTGTTATCTTTTGCACAATTTTTGATATTTTTACCACAATATAGATTTTCAAAAAATGTTACTGGCTTCTACCCCTATGGAGGAGCTAGCACAGACTGAATTTATGTGCTTTTCCATCCAGCATTGCAAAACACTGCATTTAACTGATAATAGCTGCAATCATGGTAGAAGCCTCACAAAAAACTGAAATACTAAGACTGGAATATAATGAAAAACTAAGGAACAAATACTAATCAGGCACCAGTTTCAAAACCTATGTAATTAAATTCTTTGAAGATTTTTTTGACTGAATGACACAAAAAATACTAGAAAGTGAATTTGAGATGAATCTTTACATCCCACAAGGGAAAGGGCACAGAGAGCATGAAGAACTATTAGGAAGAGAAAAGGTTTTTTGTCTGAACAAATCCATTACTTAAAACTACATGCTGCAGTATTTCTTGCATCTTTGAGTATTTCTGCAAAATTACGATCCAGCTGACTTTCTCCACTATCAATCTTCATTCTTCTGACTTGTCATTTTCCAATAATCTGCTCTGTTTCTTTGACTATCCTTTAGGATTCATTTCTTTTCTTTGCACAGGATCTCACTGATATCTTTCAGAACACAGCAAAACACTACTCTCCTCCTGTGCTGTCTCTGCATTTTCTGCTTTATACATTTCTCTCCCCTTGCCCCTGTCAGAGATGCAGAAATTTCTCACTGGATCTCTTCCTCAACTGTTTGATTTGCCAAAGCGATCATATGCTGTCTTCTGACTTCCTTCCTCCTTTCCTTTGCCTTTTACTTTCCTTAATCTGTCCTGTAGTCACCTGGCCACAGAATCACAGAATGGCTGAGGCTGGCAGGGCCCTCTGAATCCATCTGGCCCAAACACTAAAATCTCTTTGTCTGATACCTCTTTGTGAATCACTACTCTCACTTCAGTATCAGTAAATTCAGTGTTACCCTCCAAGACCTCTCTGCTGCTTCTCCCAGCCACACAGACCATGCATGCCTTTTAGTCCTGCTCTTTGGGCAGCCCTTTTCATTCAGACTTCATAGTAGGTCCACAACTTTGTGACTTGCAGATACATTTCACATCTCTACCCTCTCTGCCCATCCATGCAGATAATTGCTGTATCCACTCTTTCACACTTCATACACCAGTTATTGCAGTGCTTTTCTCCAGTCTGAGCAATTTACCTAACCTAACCCCTTCAAGGATACTGTAGGAAAGGTAAGCTTCATAGCCTTTCAGTTTGACGGTACCACTTTTTGCTGTGCATCAGTACAAGGATTTTCTTTATCCAGCTGTACACAAATTGTCTTTATTTTCTAGTATTTAAAAGTTGTTCCTTATCACACTGCTGATCAGACTTGCCCCATCATCCTCTTGTGATATTTTTAGTAAGCAACTCACGTTTTTTCCTCAGTGCTTCTAATGCTTGAAAAGAGCTCTCCAGAAGCATTCACAAAGCTAGCTTATTTTCTTTCTTCAGATCTCCCCTAAGTGCTCCCTGTAGTCAAGATGTCCCCAGCCCTGTATTGTAACCATCTCCTGCAGGTGGAACATCTCTTAATTCTCCTGTCGTCCCTGTGCTTGGAACAGAGCCCATATTCTTCTTCTGTATTTGAACAGCTTGTAGCACGGTGAAATCCTGTTCTGTGACCACAGTTGTGTGTATTGATATGAGAAAACCAAACTATCATGGTTATTAGAATTAAAGTTTGGGATTGTTATTTAGAAAACAATTAAGGAAGGTCAAAATGTAAGGCAATCTCAAACAGATCTCCTGCAATAAAAATGCTCACATAATAGATCTAAAGACGGCTCCTCTTGTCCCTGATATCATCAGGGAGCTGGAAAAAGAATAATATCAGATAACTGTACATAAAGAATTTTTAAAAATTGCAACACAGAAGCTTGATTCATGCTTTCTGTTTACTAGCATGCATTGCCAAGAAAGAACACAATTATGATTTCACTATACATCAACCATATGCCAATTTTTAGTTTTAAAAGGTTTAGTGAAGGCAAAATCCTTCTCTGCATCTATTTCTGCCAAAAAGATTCATCAACTTACTATTGTACTCCCGTGCTCTAAAAGCTAATGTAGTTTATTGCACTGGGGGACTCTTTAAAATAGGCTTGGGATGCACTCATGATGGATATCTATCTTCGTGGTCATTTCACCCACCTATGATCTCAGCAGCAGACTGAAGCCATTAGTGTGACTATTAGCATTACTCATAAAATGCATAAGCATGGTGGCTTTGAAACATACAATATCAAGAGATATGATGTATCCTTAAAATCATTTTTGATTTTGGAGTGATTGAGAGCAGCCCCTATGTCTCCCAGTTCCCCAGAGGAAAGGTGGCTGCTGTTCAACTAAAGATATACCTGTGAAGTACAAATACATGCTGAAAATTCCCCTCTTTACTACAGCTTTTCTTCATGCCCTGCATCTCAGGATCTAGAAGATAATTCTCTAGTGTTCTTTTCTGGATGAGATGTCTGCTTTGGTTCTGTTGGGTACTCAAATATCTATTGATATAGTTAATTATGAAATGATTTGTTGACTGTTTAATATTGGTGTTGTGTATGAAAACGTTTTTGGAAAGCTGAAGTTGTTAACTAGCAATAAGCAGTTTGTAAAAGCACTTCAAGATGTTTAACTCCACTAATATTTCTACAAAACATCTGTACATACAGCTATCACACATACGGAGTTTTCAAAGAGTTACTAATTATTAACATTTTCATTTAATGAAGATTAGAAGAGATACTGTTAATGAAAATCTAGGCATATTTTCAATTGTCAGACAAGCAAGCATAAGGCACTGAATTTATAACAATACTTTGGACCTATCCTGTCTTTTATTCGACCGAATTCACTAGTTATTATATTTCAGTATGCTAGTGATACAAAATTGTGTCTGTATGTAATGTATACATACACATATTCCTATAGATACATGTATACAGAAGTCAATCTGTGCTTTCAGCTTGTTTCTTACCCTAGAAGACTGTCCATATTCTACTGAAAAGGTCAGCACTTAGCGTACCATGAGAAATGAACGTGGATATAGAGAAACTTCCCTTTAATGGGCAAAATGAGAAAATGATACTAGGAGCTGATTCCCATGTTGGAAACCAAAATCTTACACAAACAGAAGTCACCGCACAGCAATCACTTACTAATGTCTTGTTTCTCTGTAACTTGAGGCCGTTACCTCTCGTCCTGTCACTAGTTACCTGGGAAAAGAGGCCAACCCCCATGTGGAAGAAGAAATTCCTTCCCAAAGAGGATTTTATTTTCTGTGAGGGGCAGCATTTCCAGCTGAAGGTTAACCAGAATGAGAGCTGAAAACCAGGAATAGGGTCCTGCTTTCTAAAAGGTAGGACTTCACGATCCCACTAAACTGGGAACGTAATGGGATCCAGGAGGGATAAATGCCTTTAAAATACCCTTTCCCACACTACCAAAAGGTTTGATTAGCCGTGCCTGAAGCAAGCCAAGGTAGTCCTAAAGACAGCTGTTTCTAAACAGTTGCTTCTCCTGAGATCTAAAATACGCTCACATGGATGAAGGAATAATGGCACCAAGTAAAATCAGTAGAAGTAGGCTATATTGCCCCATACCACCCCAGACTGAAAACCACACATTTTGACTCTCTTTTTTATGAACATTGCTCCGTTTACCACAGGTGAATTGTTTTAGTTATCTCCATTTAGAAAAGTATATCAGAACACTTTGTGTGAGTAATTATTTGTTTGAAATAAAAGAAGTAAGTCTCTGTGTGAGTTTACGTGTTTGTGTATGTACAGCCATGTACGCATTTATGTAGGTAGGAAATGGAATGCAGCAAAGCACTTTTTGATTACCCTAACATATATTTTACAAGCTTAAGCTATCTATGGGTAGTGCAGCATTAGCAGGTAAAAGAACGTATTTTTTCCTGAGAGTTTCTGAAGGGTTTCAGCAAATCTCAAAGTCCTTTGTTACTAATGAAGAAGGAGAGAACACTGTAATTCTCCTAATGCAAATTAAATGGATTTTGCAAAACAAAATGTCACTCATTTGCATTAGAAGTCACGGTTCAAAGGAATTGTGGTAAAATGTGTGAATCTAAATCTAGAATGCAGTCTGATAAAACGAGAGCCAATTGGGCTGTGAAAATACTTCTGGACACAATACAAAAGCAGAGCTACATAACCCCTCCACAATACAGCAACCCACGACAGTTATTCATCTGCAGTGGAAGAAAAGGAAAAACTCTTTGCTTATCCACGTTGATGTCTATCAATACACACATTTATCAGCCCACATGACGAGGATTACAAAAAAAAATCCAAATGCTCTTCTTTCTTACTGCCACAAACAAAAAGTAAAGATGGTTTTGATACTGATGAGATATCACTCAACAAAAGATTTTTCACTGAATCAATAATTCAACCAGGGAATATAAACAGGCGTCTTACAATTTCTATTGTTTATTATAGTCAAACTCAAACTCTAGTTTAAAACAATTTAAAATAATGTGCTGTAGTTGCATACAAAATAATCAATCAACTTAGTTTGCTGCATCATTTGGTATGCAGAACAAGTTCACTGAAGCTGAGAAAGAAACGTTTAAATACAAAAACATCACATTGAAAGCAAATGAAGCTGCAGAAAACATAAACAATAAATTAAGCAGAGGAAAGAAAAAATAAGGAAGGCAAGCAGGGTTCAGGTACAACTGGAAGACTAGGTCTATAGGTATATAGAAACAGAAAAGTTTTACCTGTCATCCTCTTTCCCTTCCTCAGCTTGGTCCTCTTGAGCTTTTTCATCTTGCCCTAATCCTTTGACTTCTTCCTTATCACCGTTCTCTGCCACCTCTTGCCCTTCCCCTTGCTCATTATTTTCTTGTTCCTTTGCTTTTTCCTCCTCCTCCTCTTTTTCCTCCTCCTCAGGAAATATTTCATCCTGTTCATCCCCTTCCAACCCTCCCTCTTTTTTTTCCTCTATATCCCTTGTCCTTCTGAAGCCAACAAAAAATTGAACAGGGCATGCAAAAGAAAAAAAGAAAAGAATAAAGTAAAGTTAGGGTCATGGAGAGAAGCATGCATGAACTCATAAGAAAGGAAAAACAAAAGAAACGAAATAAAAACCAAAAGACGGAAGTAGTCATAAGGTAAGTCATGCTGGCTAATCCTCCAGCCTACACTACAGAAGCTTTAAACTGGGATGTTTTCTTAGGACAGTCTCCAGGTCTCTCTTTGGACAGAAGTAGCATGGCAATATATCTCGTTTATAAAGGGACACATAACCATATGACAGAAACAATGTCCTAACAATGCTCATAGAAACAGATGTCCAAACAATCTTATCAAACGCATCATTTCTCTCCAGGGGACAAATTTTTGAGGATTCATACAAGCTGACATTGAATTTTGCTGACAGATGCAGGTGGGTTGCACCTTCTGAGAAGAAAGATCTTTCATTCCTTCTGCAGTCAAAGCTCCACTGACTGTGCACAGGGTGCAGGCAAAGGAGATGCCGAGTTTTGCTTGCAGATACACTATGCACATCCTGCTGGAGACCAGTTCGGTGGAGGTATGCCTACAACTGAATTGGACCAGGGTCTGCAGGAGTATTAACTAAGACTTCTATAACAGTTCAGCAGCTCTAGTTAAAAAAGTAAATTAAGATGCCTCTGATATTGCCAGCACAAAGTTTAAACTGTCTTTTCAGCCATGTATTTTACAAAACTGTTTTCAGAAAGTGCAAATCTAAGCGTCTCTCATGCCTGCTGACAGCTTACATTTGTTACTGCAATACCTGCCAGCGTGACTCAAAGCAACAAAACTTTTCTAAAAACAAACACTATGAAGAATTCAAAAAGCATGAGATGAAGAAGACTTCTAAATCAGTATTTTGCACATTCCCTGCAAATTCCAACTTAGGCAAAACATTCTCTTCAACTACAAATACTGTTCAGTTACTTAAACCACACGGCTATGGCTGGCCCCATGGCTCCTCTTGCTCACCTTATTTTCTTGTTCCCCCTTGGCCGCTCTGACTGCACAGACATGTAGCTGGTGCTGCTGAAACGAGACGCGCTGCTCGTCCGAGACACAGCTGAGACATCGCTGACATCGCTGTCTGAGGACTTATTGGAAACGTTGTCTGAGCCTCTCTGCGCATCCCTTCCCGACCGATACTGTAAGAGGAAAGGGACAAAGACATTAGTCAGTGGCATTACCACAGCTCAGCTATGGAGATGGTCCCTGATGATATCTAAGCTGCCTGTGTCACTCAAATCTTTAAAGTGAAGTTTTTAACTAATAGAGAATACAAAATATGTCTTGGTTCATACTAATTTTATTCTGCTTTGATATCCAGTTCAAGTTATTAGCTCTGTGGTTTCATCCATAGGCTAACTTGTACCAAACATCCAACTCTTCAAGGGCTTCACAAACCTGAGCAAAGATGTCTGACCCATTGCAGAATTCGCCCACCACAGCTCTTTCACCAGTGCACAACAGCACAGCAGGGGGACTTGGTGACGAGCCCACAGCTGCTGGGCTCATGAAAGATTGACCAGGAAACAGATGTGCTTCATGCTGCCTACAAAAAGTGTGTCTCTTCTGGGGCCTAGCCTATTTATAAGAACTTCTGGTTGACAAATGATAGCACTTTTTTTTTTTTTTTTTTTTAAGTGAATAAATAGATGAGATTATCAAAGGAAAAGACAACATGATGTTGCAGCTCTGCAAACAAAACCCGTAACTGAGTCCAAATGGATGTGAGAACAAAAGGACAGGACTAGGGATAATTTCTACCAATAATGTACAAATGCCTCAGAAATTCAAAACTGGCAGTGATGTTCTAGCTTGTTGGCAGTACGCTCTCAGCTCAAAACCAGCAGTGACTGGCCATCAGCAGTAGGCCTATGCAACATTAAGCAGAGTTGTGCAGAGGTATTTCAGTTAGATCTGACCAAAATATTATGGCCATTTGTTCTTGTTACACCAGCTAGCTCTAATTAAATGCTAAGTCTGTGCCACTCTGCATTGCATTATGTGCCTATAAAATAAATTACAGAAAGAGATTTTTCCTTCTCCTCTTCATATGCAGACATGTCTGTGTACACATCAATGCAGTGGGTTACTATTGATAATCTTTTCAGAAAAACAGGACTGCGGGACAAACTGTCAATGACCACCAGGCTGACGCTGAATGAAGACAATATGAAAAGTTGTAAAGAACAGCATAGGCAGGATTTAAAGAAAACAGTGGGAGAAAAAATCTGCCTAATGTGTCAGTGGCTTGTTGAACTCTTGGAGGTAGCAACATTGGGCTCAGACCCTTTTTTACAATTTTAGAAAAACTCTACTTTGTGAAGTACATAGATTGTTTGCTTCTGGTCTCTTGCAAGGAATGGCAGTTCTGAAAGGCTACAGTGTCTCAATAGCATTTCAGAATATCATTTGAGTACCTATTTAACATAGGTGGATATTACACTTCTTAGAAATAATGAGTTATCTTGCCTGTTTTAAGACAGGTAAATGAAACAAAACCAAAAAAAAAAATGCTCAAGGAGGCACATCTGCACATCTGCTACAGACAATGACCAAGCACAACTTGGGCTGCACGTTTACCTAAAACGGTTGCAAATGCTGCAGCTACCTTCCTGGCCCATATTGATTTGCAGTACTTGTGTCCAGTCACAAACCACTCACCCCTCCCTCCCCAGCCTTGAGGTGTGGGAGTGCACTTAGCCAGGCCTAAGCTCACAGGGGACCTCTGTGATCACAGCATTTAAATGACATAATATTTATTGATCATTTTTATTGATGCTATTAATATTTTTGCTTCATATAGAAGACAGTATGTATTTTTATTGATTTGGGAACATAAAAACAATAATTTAATAGCTGTTCTGACCATCCAAGATGGGGGAACATTAAAACAAAAAATTACTATTTTGCAGCAATTCTTTTCAAAGAGCAACTGATCAGTTCTTCGGAAAAGACAAAACAGTGTGTCTGGTGAAATGTGCCTGTATTCACAGAATCACAGAATTACAGAATATTCCGAGTTGGAAGGGACCCACAAGGATCATCAAGTCCAGCCCTGGGCTCCACACAGCACCACCCCAAACCCAAACCCTGTGTCTGAGAGCGGTGTCCAAACGCTCCTTGAGCTCCGGCAGCTTGGGGCCATGCCCACTGCCCTGGGGAGCCTGTTCCATGCCCACCACCCTCTGGTGCAGAACCTTTTCCTGACATCCAGCTGAGTCCTGTCTGCTCTGTTCCACCCACCTAACTCCCTAGAACTCTGCTCTGACCAGACTGGCAAGTACAGCCTGCTGCACAGGGCTAGCGCCAGGCTCTAGGAGAGGCAAGGCAGAGCTCCTCCAGGACTCCAGCACCTGTCCCAACCCCAGCAGCCATTCTCACCGCACTGGGCCGGGCGCTGGCTCCCACTGGAACCAATGGGGCCACTTCGGCCTCACCGTGGGCTGTGACACAGGGAGACATGCTGTTGGCACTACAGTCCCAGTTCTGTGGGGATTGACTGTAGTGTCAGGTGTCAATCATTCATGGAATTGTTAATTGCATCCCAATCAGGGGACAGGTGATTACTGCTGGTGATTCACAGAATGACGGATCTTGACCTTCAGATCCCGCGCTGAGCTTGCCACACAGTCAGTGGGAATGAGCCCTTCTGAATTAAACACAGACACAAAGCAACAAATGGTACCAGCACTGCACAAAGTCATTCTAAAGCCACTTTGTGGCATGTTCACAGGTTCTAAAACCTACGGGTTTGGTTTTATCTGCTTCATCTCCACACCTGGAGAACCCCAGTCCTTAAAAATACATTTTCTGGTAGAAAGGTACTGTATATAACAAATCAGACATTTTGATAACTAAAACAACCTTACTGTATTTTTATTTTTTTTTAAGAAGCTAGCACAGTAGTAATAACCTAGTGATACACATTGAAGACTTGCTATGGCAACAAAAGAAAATTCAAAGTCATTCTGGAAATATAAGGGGAAAATCATTACTTTGTCTCTTTTTTTTTTCTCTGTTGTATGTAAAGGTACCTCCCAGCAAATATTTTAGATTGGGTCAGAGGGCACAGAAATATTATTTGACCCTCAAAATTTCAGTATGTTTTAGATGTGAAATTTTGAAATTTACCCGATATTTTCATTAAATATGCATCTCTTAATGCGTTTATTTTTAAAAGTCCTACTAAATATTTGCACATTCTCTTGGTTACAGTCTCACATCTGTTAACTGCCTACCAAAGTAACATCTAGAAACTGAAACTGAATTGCGTACCTTGCTGGATACCTCAATAAAACATCAGATCTCTCCAATTCATCCACCAGCTCTTCTCCAAACTGTTATTTATTCTGCTGGTTTCTACCCCACAGTGTACTTTTGGCCTCATATCTAACTTGATTTGGTTTAGGAAACAGATTATAATTTTAAGCGTATTGCAGGTTAGTGTTTCAGAACCAGCCACACAGAAGGCCAAAGGAAACACACTGCTTGTCTGAAAGAAGCCAGTATGGTATTTCAGTTTTACGTTTGTTTCTGAAATTGCAATTCCATATAAGGCAGTTTCCAAACTGCTTCTCTGCTCTCTACCTCAAAAGCAAAATGGCATTTACATTGTGCGAATATTGATTTTTATAAAGTATCCAGTTCACTGACTGTAAAATGCAGCTTTTTTTGCACAACTTTGCACTATTCTTTCTTCAGTTTTTGTGTGGCCAAAGTTGCCCAAGGGCATTACAACTTCAGACAGTTAAGATGTTTCCTTGGGTTTATTCCTCCGAGTTTCAATTTATTTATCTTTTTTTTTTTTTTTTTTTTTTTTTTTTTTATTTCACCAGCNTTTTTTTTTTTTTTTTTTTTTTTTTTTTTTTTTTTTGCTAAATGTCACCAGCTGTACCACAAGACCAACTGTTAGACTGCAAAGATCATTAATTATTAACCAAGCACCAGCCATGCACTGTATCTGAGACACTGCTGCCACTTACCCTCCTGCTTCCCTGCTGTCCCCGTGCCCTGCTGCAGCAGCAAGCAGGCTGGGAGCACCCCACAGGGCTGCCACCATCCCCACAGCTCACTGCTGGCTGCAGTAGGGCATGCGCTGGGGTCATCAGATCCAGCAGCTCCCCTCTACGCCTCGGTTTCCATCAGAAGAAAGCATGGGCAAGGGGACAGCAAGGAAGCTTCATGTGCTCCCCTGGTTTGGACCATCAGGAGGGCTGGTCTGCAGAGAAGCACACCCACCTACTGCACAGGCTAATTAAACACTGTTTCTTTCTATTCTTTTTATTTTATTTTAACAACAGCCATTGCAGTAGAAAAATCATGTCCTGACTTTCCCCGTTCTGGAAATGTATGTCTTTCTTATTTCAGTCAGGACCCATATAATACAGCCAGGATTCCAGGCCCATAATGCAGTAAAACTTCCCAGCCTCTTCTAGATGTTCCAACAGCAGGAAGTGTGCTGCAAACAGAGGCTTGATGAAAAGTTACTTTGGCATCTTTAACAGTAAGATGATTTTGTCCTATTTTGCTGCACTGACAAAAAGAATAAACTTCATGATTACAGATTCTAGCAAACAAGTTTTAGAATTACTTAAAATCCTTTCTTCTGCAGTAGTAAAATCATCATTGGATCCAGTAAAAAAGTGGCAAGTTCAGTGCTTGTGCCAATACTTTGTAACTGCAGCACATTATTTTCCTGCAGTGATGAATTCAAGACTGTTAGAGCTGAAAAACAAATACCTGCTCTGCTTCCTAACGCAACAACCCCTGCAAGCCTCCCAACCTCTCGTTCTGTGGTCACACCAAGCTACCACTGCTCTCACACTCATTTCTTGAAGGAAACTGCTTTGGGACTTCTAATTCAAAGTGTTACAAGTAAGTGTTACACATTACTTTAATCTATTGTTACCAGCCTTCCATCCGGGATGATACACTCATGTAGTTTCCAGGCAATTGAAATAGTCAGTGATTTCCAACTGTTTTTCTATTTTATAATCTTCNTGTTGTTTTTTTATTTATATACCCCCCCCCCCCCCCCCCTTTTTTTTTTTTTAATAGCCTACTCGTCAGTTTTTATTTGCTAGCACTTACATAGAAATATACAAATCTGCTCAATATTTTTACTGATCAAAACACTGGGAAGATGTTTCAGACAATTGTCCATTGTGCTACAAGAAGATGAAAGAACCACTCTGGACTGTTTCAATAATTCTTTGCCTTGCTGACAAAAGCTTTTGAGCAGCCAGAGCACAGCAATTGTGTGAAATGTTCTGTAATTTTAACTGGAGCTTCTGGTTCAAGTTCCCAGCCTTGAGAGGCACTGCAAATTTTAGTTACCATACATCATTTGAAGGAACGCTATTAGATTGTTTTAAAATCCTTTGCTGATGGCTGCACAATGAAGTATGCCATTTGAAATAAAACTGAACACTTATAAATGTATCATTACACTTACATAAAGCCAAAGATTCTAAGTCAATTTTTTGCAAAATGCTGGATACAAACAAGTATGTAGAGATAACAGGTTTATCTTTATCTTGCACACACGCAAAGATGAAGGCTGTGCTGAGGCCTCAGTAAGCAGCACTTAACACCTGGCAGCCTCCACCAGCCATGCTGGAGCAGGCAGCTGCACACGGCAGCCCTCAGGTCCTCTGCAGAGCAAGAGGAGACTGTCCTCTTGGACACTGGGAGGAACTACTTCAAGGAAAAGGTGGTGAAGCATTGGAACAGGCTGCCCAGGGAAGTGGTGGAGTCCCCATCCCAGGAGGGATTTAAGAGACGTGTGGATGTGGCACCAAGGGATGTGGTTTAGTGATGGGACTCGGCAGGTGAGGTTAATGGTTGGACTTGATAAGGTATTTTCCAACCTAGATAATTCTATGATTCTAAGCTGGAGCAAGTGGAGTGGAGGTCTATGAGATGGCTGGGGCTGGAGCACTTGCCCAGTAAGAAGAGCCTGGCAGACTGAGCTTGCTCTGTCTGCAGAAGGGCAGATTTGGGTGAACCAAGTAGCAGCCTGCCAGGTCATACAAGCAGGATGCCAAAGGGACAAAGCCAAGCTATTCACAGGGGTTCCTGGTGATATAAGGAGAGACATTTTTACCAGTGCCACCAGTGGATCACTGTCCAAGGAGAACTGAAAATTTAGAGAGAGGTAATCTGGAGGCAAACCAAATCAAAAGAGAAAAAATCGTGTGTTTCACATATTCTGACATATGGTACGTTTTTTAAAGAACTCCCTAAGTGTACAATGTAAAATAAATATAGCAGGACAATAAAAAATATGCTGGGATTACATCAAGAAGAACTTACAGGACCTGAAAATATTTGGTAAATTAAAAAGCAGTAAGGCAGCACTTAAGTATTTGGCTCCTTTAGTGCAATTAACTTGCCTGCATGCTTTTCTGCAGACAAAAGATCTGCTCCTGCAGTCAGTTTCAAAAACTTACGCAGTCTCTTGTTCTTATCTTCTTTTTCAAGCAATATGATGTTAGGGAGATCAAGATAAATTTGAATTTCAGGTGCATTGATATCTGTTCAGAAATCAAGATGTTACTGATGCAGAGTTCATTCAGTATATTGCCAACAATTTTTGAAGAAAAGCAAAGATGTTGAATAAATATGAGTCTACCTAATATGAAAGTAAACAAACAAGAGCTTCAAAAGAAGAATCTTTTCATGAGAATTAAGGATAAAAGGATGTGTGACTATCAGTCCTCCTCTTCTGACATGAAATAATTCAGAAAAGCAGGAAAAATGGAAAATAAAACAAGTCTCTTTCTAAAGACTTACTTGAAGCAGTTGCTATCCAAATTGCCTTTCATATTTCTGACCTCCTGAGTTTTTGAGTGCTGTTTAAAACTGGGCAGTCAGTCACCAAGTTTCACTTTGCAGGAACAGGTCCACAGCCTGGCTTTGTGGCTGAGTAATCAGCTCTTGATGGAACACTTCCTCTCAACGTTCCCAGCATTTTTTTAATTGTGACACATTAACTTGTTGACTGTCTTATATAGAAGGAAGAAAATTATTTCAAATGGAGATCAGCAGTTCTCCAGTATTCCATAACACTGTGCCAAGTCCCCAGAAAATGCACGATCATGGACGTTGTTAATTGTAAAAAATTTGAGCTGTTCCAGCCAGGGTGATGACACAAAAGTAGGTGCCCATGGCTTCACAGTCTACTGTCCAGTTCCATGTAAGAGCATCTCCAGCACTTTGGATCTCCAGATGAACTCCAGCATGTTTGTTAGGACAAACTGGCAAACCTCCCTATGGCTATCTAACCTGTTCAGTGTTCAGGGCTCAATTTCGATGATAGGTCCTAATTTTGTTTCTGATCCTTTCTGGTCGTCTGTCTCTAGTGAATCCTATTTACATGGAATAAACAGACTCAGAGTGTGCGTCCTGTATTTGCTTCGGTTCCTCAAGTGGTTCATACATCACTTCTGTCATTACTGCACTCAAAATCTCCTGCACTTCCTACGGTCCTGCCATCCAGGTGGTAATTACTGTTTAAACAGCATAATAAGGCAGGGCTTTTCTTTTGTTTAAGAAGTGCTCAGGTCTCTGGTTGTTCTACCTAACTTTGGCTTCTCCAAGATGTTACTGTGCAAACTCAAGATGTGAAGACAAACAACATGCATTTTAGAGAGTTCCCACTTAACATTTCCATTATTTGTTTTTAGTCCTTGTGCCTCTCATAAAAACAAACCAATAAAAAAGAGGGAAGGGCAACCATCTTCACTCAGTTTACCCCAAAAGCCTGCTAAATATTTCAACAATCCTGATGGTTTGAGAACAAGGGTACAGAAGTTGTCCCTTTAACAGCACTTTCTCTATGTAGCATCTAAATACGACTTCCAGCAAATTTGTCCCGGGACACAGCACCATCAAAGGAATTCATGCTGAAGAGAACAGCTGGATTGACACACAGGCCATCTGGTGAGTGCTTATTCCTGTAAGCAGAAGTGCCTAAGGACCATGAGTTACACAATTGCTCAAGAACAGGATATAAATATATCTCTGTATGACTTGTCTTTGTAAGTCCTTAAAACCACAGATATCAGAGGGTAGCTTCAAAAATCACGTGAGATTTGAGCGAAGGTCCTGTAACTTTTTTTTCTTATCCTTTTGTTTTCACCGATCCGCAGAATACATTTTAAAAAATTCAAGTACAAAAACAAATGCATAAGCTCAGCCAAGAATTTGTCTACAAATTTTCAGCTGATTCATGTCTAGCTAAAGGGGAAGCAAATCTGAAAGATGCAGATAGCACTGTCTCCTCATCTCTCCATAGACAAGTTAAACTGCTTAGAAAACATTACTTTTTCCTAAAATGTATCTCCTTGGCACCTTTATCCCTGTTAATTTGAGAAACTAGGGAATAGCAGGCTGCAGGGAGATACTGAGCATGCAGTCTTCTCCTGGGGAATGGAAAAACTGAACTCTCTCTTTTCTTCCTTATTCGTTATACTTCAGTTCTCAAAGACAAATTAAAAAATATGTATCACTTCCTAAATATTATAACCATTTAGCTCTTTGCTTGCTTTTAAGGCCAATTTGAATCCACTTTTACAGATAATATGCAACATCTATTACCATTAACTACAACTTCAACTCCACTGCATAAAACACTTTAACAGCAGGATACTCGTACTTAACAGTTCCAGAAAACAATGAAAAAATAATTCAGGTGAAACTGTACAAGGAATGTGGATAATTTCACAAGGCAGTCACCTATATTGCAAGTATTCTTTGGCTCAAGAACATTTCTGAAGATCTTTAATTTTGATGAATTTTAAGAACCTTGAATATTCCTTTCATTTTACAGATGTTTCCGTAGCATAGCATTAGCATTTCTAAATTCATGTGACTGCAAACCAGTTTACAAGTGCAAAAACAAACATTGCTAACACTTCCCCTTAAAAAATACCCAAGCTACTTCCTGATAATTCCAAAAATTATCCAAAAGTCAGCCTGTTTACCAGAAATGAATTGATTTTATCTTCTCTTAGGTACAGAAAACTGTGTCAGTGTTTTCAATTTTGTTTTTAGAAAATCATATGCAAGCTCAGTAACGTGCAGGTATTAATAATGAGCTACTTGCTTCAGATTAAACTGCAGGAGTACGCAAATCACGAGAACTGTTTTTCACCTGATGTCATCTGTCATTCTCGGGAGGAAAGAAACAAGGTGATGCATCCTGGTTTTGTAAAATTTAATAGATTTCAGCTACTGTATGTGAGGAAACTAACATAAATTCCATTAAAGATTTGACATAGTTTGAAGGCAAAAGATATACCAAAAGATATACATGACAAAACTGTCTATGTTTGGCTGCACGACAGATGATTGTTTTTCTTAACATAAACTGGCTACGGAAGAAACAGGATTTCCAAACACCTTTTCAGATATGATACTTAAGGTTGTTGGATGCAAATGTATAGATTCAAGGCAAAGATTTGGGAAAAGATGTTCTTCTAGTGGAAAAGAGGAGGTTTTGTTTATGCAGACTAATTTATTTGATAATTTTATCTTAAATTTAATGTTCTGCTATCTCAGAGTGCTACTAGTAAAATAGGTTTGCTTCAATAATTTAACTATTTTACAGTTTATACTGAAAAAATGGAACACTTTTTGGGTACATCATTACTCTGTTCAGAAGTAGGGCTTGAATTTTTAGAACTTTTTTTTTTTTCTTTTTAAATTCCCTGTTATTATTCACTGATTCCAGACTGTCAGTGAAATCATTGGTAAAACAACGACTTCCATCAGTAGGAGTAGGATAATACTATTTCTTATTTAAGACTAAGAAAATATTCTATTGCCTAACACTAAACCAATACTAACTCCTATATGCAAAGACTCTACTTCCCGGTGAAAGCCAGAAATAACATAAGTTAGAATGGCCATGGAGATAATTTCATCCTTTAGTAACATTTTCACCAAAAGTGGTGCTGGAGGCATTAAGTCTTTACAAAGGAAATACTTCCCTACTCTGAGCCTCCAAGGTGCTGATTCTACTTTGATTAGCTCAGTTGTCCAGCTTTTACAAACAATTGCGTTACATCCTCAAACTCAAAAATCTGTTGTTGGGACAATGGTTGGTGAGCTGGCAAAATTACCATTAATTTATTTGGGGCTGCTGTCAAAGAAAAACAACCCATATAACACAAAGGTGCACTCCCAGAGACTAGACCAAAGCAAATGCTGGGTGAAAGTTCTGCTGTCCTTCTCACTTTGAATCCTAGATCCTGGGCATTTAAGCAGGCTCCATGCCAGCACTGCACTGGAACTCCGTGCCCACCAATTCCTACTGAACGCAGTACTTTCCTAGATTTTTCAAGGTCAGTAGCCTAGCAAACTGATCTAGCAAATGTCTTTCTGACAGAGCTGGAACAATGGATCTACCCTTGTCATCTTCCAAATGTGAATCATGGCCTATTCTGCCTGGGATGGAATTCAGCAGCAGAAACTGCTGTCTGGTGTGATGCATATTGTCATAGATTATTATTCTCTTTACAGAATATAGATTATTCTCTTTATTCTCTTTTCTTGGGGCTTCCTGACCATGGCAGCAATTCAATGAACTTCCTATATTCCTCATTTTTGAACATCACTATGGCAGCCAGATATTTAGTACATATTTCCCAGTTGATTTTCTGTTTTTTTTTTTTTTTTTTTTTTTCCCCCATAAATCTTCTCATCTATTATCTGCATAACATCAGTTTAAGTTCATCTTAGAGAATTAACTCAAGACAGAGTCACACTATTTTATACATTAACTGTTATTATCTTGGAACTTTACTGCTTAAATCGAGGGAAAAAAACAAAACATAAACAGAAGTAATTGAGTTTACTATGAAAAGATAGTCGTTCTGAACCCAAGTAGACTAACAGCTTAGCAATTCATGGATCCATATAAAACAGTTCTCAGAGGAAAATGCCTTTTATTACAAAAAGGAAAAAAGGATAAATTGCAGTGATTACTTTGGCTGGAAATTGGTCAGGACAGCACCCACGTGATTTTTAAATGTGATTTTTAATGGAATGGCTGCAATTAACTTACTGAATTTGGCTTTGATGGAAATTTTTTACACATGTTTTGATACATCTTTGATATATACTTTTGATAAACGCTTTTTCTGGAAAATATTTGCTTTTTGCAAAAGTGTATTTAATTCATTGTTGTAAGAGTAAAGCCCAAGAATTTGTTATGTTGACCATTCTCTGGTTTGATTTTAAATGAAAAAATAATAATAATAATAAAGTAATTTTCAGCTATTGAAACTCTCTCTTTTTTTTTTGTTTTTTTTTACAATAACTTCTGAAAACTAATGAACATGCAAAGCCAAATTAGACTGATGATTTTATTTTTTTACTTTCAGGACTCGTTTTCTCTTTGAAATTCATCCTAATGTTACAGGGTGCATTAACCACATTTTAGAATGCATTTAACCTCTGCTTTCTAGTTACACAATTAGCAGCATAAGCTTACACAAAACCTAAGAAAATGACTGCCAGCACAAAGCACCTGCAGACAGATCGAGGCAGCCAGAATCAGTCGATTTTTGTCTGTTTATATTTCAGCCATCATCATGATGTCTGATACAATATTTGTGTTAACCATGGCATAACATTTCAGACTGTTCTAAACCTCTACTAGAGACACAGCTACTCAAGATTCCAAAATAAACTAGAAAAGCATCAAAATGTAAATAAATTAAGAGACCTTGAATTAAATGAAGGCAAAAGACAGCTTGGCACCACTATGCAACAGAAATAATTTCTCAGATTTTGGATATCACTAAAGAATAAAATACTGTGAATTACACCAATCCCCATCTATATTCAAAGTCGCTGAATTTGCATCAGCAAAATACAGGAGTGCAATAAAACCAAGAATGAAATAAGAGATGTTTTCCATATTACCATGTGCATACAGATAAAATCTAGGATTCTGAATTTATTTAATCTAACTGCATTTTTAGTCTTTTAATTAAACTTTATATCCTATATTTCTAGGAACCAGAACTGCAACATCAGCAATTTATCCTATAAATATTAAAAATATTAAAATTGCAATAAAATACTTGATTGAAAGTGTAAATCCTATCAACACTATAAGCCACTCTGTCCCAGTTAGCAGAAGTCCTCCCAGATCACAAATGAGCACGACTGATCAGGTAACCTGATCAGCACGACAGGTTAGCCTGTGCTTCCAGACCAGGCGGCTGTGTTATCTGTCTGCTTTCCTGACCAAAACTGCAATTACCGACTGCTCCATAGGGAGAGCCATGGGACAGGCAACCCCTAAGCAGGCTTCTCACATGGAAAATCCTTTCTTAGCCTAGCTGGTGGTTGGTTTACATCCTGAAGCAAAAATCTTCTTGGCATGGACATGGGGAAGGGAAAGGCGAAGGGATCCGATAAAACTGTGCTCAACTATTTCCATTTATAAGCCTAACAAATTCTACTGACTAAGCCTTTAGTTTCTTATAGTTATCTTACAGTAAGAAATTGCATGGAATAACTGTGTGTGGCTTCATTAATGTTAATTATTGCCTTCTTAATTATTTTTTAGCATAGCTCAATTCTAATTATTTTTCATCTATACAAGTTTTACCCAGATATATTTTAAAATTTACAGATGTATATTAAAAAGAAATCTCTATGAAACAGACTTCCGATTTCTACTCTGCTTTCATGGAACATCAAACCTAGCCTCCATTTTTTATTCAGTATTATAAATATCTCTAATTTACACCCTTAACAGCGGAACATGTAAGAAACAATTATAGTGTCAAGAAGGTATATTTGTAATAGTCATAAATTATTGAAGCATTACTGGGCATATCATGATCTTCCCCAGTACCCCCAAACTCTAAGTTCAAACTTCAAAAAAACCTGCCAATAGATATAAATCAAGCACAGCTTACATACATCAATAATACCAAAGTTCTCAGCACCCTGTCAGCTGGGACGTGTGTTTCCACCAAAATGATCAGAGGGCTGGAGCAGCTCTCCTATGAGGAGAGGTTGAGGGAGTTGGGACTGTTCAGCCTGGAAAAGAGAAGGCTCTGGGGAGACCTCATTGCAGCCTTCCAATACTAAAAAGGAGCTTACAGGCAGGAGGGGGACCGACTTTTTACACAGGTGGATAATGGTAGGAGAAGGTGGAATGGGCTAAAACTGAAAGAGGGGAGGTTTAGGTTGGACATCAGGAAGAAATTCTTCCCTGAGAGAGTGGTGAGGCGCTGGCACAGGCTGCCCAGAGAAGCTGTGGCTGCCCCATCCCTGGCTGTGTCCAAGGCCAGGCTGGATGTGTTCCTGGGCAGTTTGATCTAGTGAGCTAGTGGCTGGCAGCCCTGTCCACGGCAGGGGGGCTGGAACTAGATGGTCTCTGAGGTCCCTTCCAACCCAAGCCATTCTATAATTTCTCTCTCCACTCCACAAGCGATTTGAGAAGAAAAGGGCCAGCCACGTATTTCTGTTTGCAATCTGCTGCTCTGCAGACTGCTGTCCTTCAGGTAGACTTGGTTTTGATTTGTAAGGAGACAGTGAACTCCCAAAACACCTTTCCATCAAATGTTTCAATCAGCAGTGCAGGTCAAAGGATACCACAAGCAGCTGTACCACTACCACAACTGCTCACTGCAGTTTTCAGAGCAAAAAGCTCTTGAACAGCTGCCCACCTTGCAGCCAGACCGGGAGCTAAGGAGACCTACTTCAGACTTGACTCTTCCACCTGCCAGGCTGCAGCTCCTACCTCTTGCACATTCTCACACCAAGGTATGGTCATAAGGAGGCTATGACCATGCTCGATTCATTGCTGCATCAAAGTGGCTCCACCTGAAGAACTGCAGCTTTTTGGCATCTGCATGCTCCAAGGGTATTTTGGCTGTGTCTGTGCTAGACGAATGAACTGAACACATGCTCAAGCCTTCTTTTCCACAGGTTAATTTGTCTTGGCCTTGATAAGAGTTTAGAAGGTCACAAAAGAGCATTCTACTCTGTCCAGTACTAGTCTCCTACACCAGACACAGAATTATGCACATATATTTATGACGTACAGTATCTGACAAATCTAAATCTTGAATTGTGATTATTGTTTAACAGGAACTGCAGCACTACATGCAGCTGATGATGCAGAAGCTCCGTCTTACCATCAATATGAATCATTAAAGCTGAAGTTGGAAATTTCTCCTTGGTGTTCTGTATTACTGTCTGATGTTCTCTTTTCTACATTTGGTTAAATAATCTCTTCACCAGTTCTGCTAAAATTTCAGATTTTATCTCTTTTACTGTTTTTACCCCAACTTTGTTTCTTGTCATTATATCCCTAATTAATATATTACTAATTACTAGACTATATAACTGGATTTCTTCATGCCTATTTGTAGGTCATTATTCTCCCCTAGTAAAAGAAATAAATAAAATGAGCCTCATAATACTTTTTTAGATTTAAATGTATCATCTAGTTTCCAGTCTCTGTTTTACATTTGGTCCTGAAGAAAACAACCTCTTTGCACTATTCTAACTCCCACATAAACAGCCTCCTTTAGTCTGACATGCAATACTTTTAATTACTCACACCCCCTTGGAGTGGCTAATAGGGCTTCAGTCGATGGAGTTCTCTCTTCACCTGCATTGACTGCAGATGCATACAGGAAGTATTTTTTTTGCTCAGTAGCAACAAGGTTCTTCAGCTCTGTCCTGTCAACTCACAGGGCATGTCCTAGTCATGGTGGCAAGGAGGCAGGAGCGCTATGACTCCTTCCACCCTTTTCCCTTCATTTGTCAGCAGGGATTCATGAACCCAAGCAGCAATGAGAACGGCCAGACACAGCACCATCAGTTGATCTGCTTGCCAGGAGAGCTAATGGCAGCAGCACCAAGCAAGAAGAAAGGCAGACAGGCTGTAAGAGGTAGTTTGGTAGTCAGCTTCAAAAGCGGGAACCAAAGGACACTGAGCATGTTCCTCGCTCAGCTTCTCTGGGTCCTGATCCTGGCCCTTCCCTCTTAGTGCTTCACCTTGCTTAAACTCTTCAGAACTGGGAAGCCTAGTTTTTATGCAAAAGAATAAACTAGCCCCAGAAATATTCTTGAGGAAAATTACATACAGCACACTAGTGTTGCAGAATCACAGTATGGCAAATAGCTTTTTTTGTTTTGTTTTGTTTTCTGGTAGAATGCTCTCGTGCTCCCGTGCTTTTTCTCTGTCTCACCAGAATTCAGGTATTCCTGCATGTCAGCTTCTACTAGCCCTGAATTTCAGACTTCAGTATCTATTCCAGTACAATTCTACTTGTACTCAATATTGAGAAATAATCATTTGTTCTAATACCAAAAATACTTTTCCCTAATCCTTTATACCTCCACTATTTTTCCTCTCATGACTCCTCAGTTGTAAATATGTTTCTATGAAAATCAAATATGCTGTTTGTTTCCTTATGCCTGTCGTGAAACCATATTAAAGTACCTTCTGCAAGAAAGGAAAGAACTCTTACACAATGCATGACCTGCTGAACTCATGTGTTCAAAATACTACAGAAGCAAAATACTTAGTTTTCAAAAAATGATAAGGCATGCATATGAATAACAAAAGCACAATCTGCTATTATATCAGTCATAAGAAAAAATACAAAGGAAGGCCACTTTCTTGTTTTAGCTGCTTCTAAGAACACACGTCAGAATAAACTTCTCCCACAAGCTTCTTAATATATGACTATGCATCACACTAGTGTATAAAGCTACCAATACTGACTTCCAGAGATGGAACAAAACCAGATAACTATTTTAATATTGTCCTACGTCTGCTACTAAATCTTTTGCTTTCTCAGCAAGGAAGGATGTTTTTTTCCTAAAAGTAATTACGAGGGACACTCAGTATTTATTTCCATTTAAAGAAAGACATTAAACAGAAATATAAAACAAAATTCTGTTTGCTAGCTGTCTTGAATGTCAGCTATTGCTTAGTTAATGATATTCTTCTCAGGCATGACACACTTGACTGCCTGCTGCGCCAGCTGACAGCTTCAAAAAAATCAAAGCCGCTGAACATGAGATTTCACTCAGCATTTTACGTATGTGTTTCAGTTCAAGATTCCAGAAGAATTTTTGTAGAAACCATGTAGATAAGTTGTACATACTCATTTTCTGTCTCTAAATGATATAAGCACTCACTTAAGGAAATTGAAGCAGTGGTAGTGAAAAAATGAAGACAGATCTCTCATATGGCAAATGAGAGTTATGGTTCTGATATGGCTTAAAAGCTAGAATTTGAAGAATGTATTTGGAATTAGTACATGTATGTGAATATTCAGTGTCTAGTTCCATGAGTTCAGTGATAGAATAAATAATTCATTTTCAAATACTGAAACTACACTTTGGCAGTAGATTAACTGTTTATTTCTGGAGACAATTTGTTTGATGTGTGCAATAAATAAACCACCATTTTCATAGAAGAATTCCATTTAAGTTTTCCTCTTTAATACATTCCAGTAATATCAAAGGTAAAATTTTAATAAAAATGGTAGAGATGTGTAGTGAGGCCCAATAATATGGTGTGGGTGAAATGGAAAAACAAGGGTAGGAAATGTTTCATTAAGTAGTTATATTCTATTCAGCTCCCTCACATCAGAGGCCATTTATTCTTTTTACTCCATTACCAGTCCTACTTCTGACTCAAATTTCAGTCAAGCATTGAGGGAGCAGGAAAATCACAGAATAAGTCTGATTATACATACAATACATAAATTCATACTTTTATGGTACATACAGTCATAACACTCATGAGGTCTGCTGACAGTATTATGCTCACCTGTAAAAGGTAACACCTTCCAAAGCAGACAATATAGGCACATATGAAAATAATTTTGCCATAAATGTCAACAGAAAACAAGCATCTAGACATGTCAGTATTCCAAGTCCCTCCTACGTGTTCATAAAAATGACTTCTGTAGTAGAAGCTACGCGGGGAAAACACACAAATAATCATGCAGCACACCTATAGAGTTTACATCTCAAACCACTTTCACAGGTGTTTTTTTTTTTAGTTTTGTTTTGTCAATTCTATTTACATAAATAGCTTTTGAATTGAATCCCAAATATGAAATGTAGTTTGTTTTTTTTTTTTTTCCAAAAGGAAAAACATTAAGTATGTTAGTCTACATAATCTGCAGAACTAATGAAACAATATATTAAATGATTTACCTTCAAATCTTAAAAAACTCCGTTTAAAATAACTGCTAATCCATTAAGAAAAGGAAGTACATCCTGGAAACGGAAGTCTAAAACAGACTTCTCTTCCTCAAACAGCTTTTATAGGTCAGAAGTCTCATGTTTCCCACTTACAATATGACCTCAATTAATGAAGTCTTTTGGAGGACACTAAACTATTTTTGTATAATAGAACTTCAAATTGAAAATATCTTGGTTATTTTAATTAACACACTGTATATGACATGACCCTGTTCCAGATAGCAGGAAATTTTGGATAATATCTTTGGGGCTAAACTACTACCTAATTCAGATTTTTGGCAAATTGCCACAGCTGCGGTAGAAGCCTATGTTGATGTTTAGAGCACCTTTCCAGGAGCTAAACTGCCACTATTAAACTAAGTAACACTGTCACTTCTCATTTTCGATAGACCAAGATAACCTTTTGTTCAACTGTATGAAAGCCATGGATGGGTTTCAATAGCTCTCACTGCATGTGCCACTTCAATAAACCTTTTTCTTCCTGCTCTTTGAGCTTTTAAATCATGATTCTACTCTTCATTCCAATGGGTAATTACACTGCCACTTTTATTTAACTAATCCTTCTTAAATTTTAATAATTAAGAACACTCTGTGTTAAGGGTTTTGCTGTACTTTTCCAATAATTTTATTACAGACAAGAAAGAAACTTTTAGAGAAGAAACAAGCTCCCACTCATCTACTGCTTTCTAAAAGGGAAACTGGATATTTCAATTTAACATATTTTGTTGCTTTTCAAAACAAAACTCCCTTGCCTTAGAATGATAATCTTGTTCCAGCCTGGAATCTGATCCTGCTACCTGTTTGTACTTGCTCATTTTCATCTGGCGATTCCTCTCTTCTACATCCATCGAACCTGTTAAGTTAAGAAAAAAAAAGGAAAATAAATACAGCAGTCCTCAATTCCAAGTTTAAAATAATGCTCATAAAATTTTTAAAAGAAAGAGATGAGATCTGATTTACTTAAATTATGGTGTATACAATTTTAGTTTCTGAATTACAATTTTGCAGGAAACTGAGAAGTTGTAAGAAGATAAAGATTGTAGATAAGTATTTCAGCAGAGTCTTAGTAAGCTTTGAATTATCTGCACAATTCAAATGAACCCAAGATTGTAGAAGAAATGAATGTAAATGGAATAGAATGTTTCTATAGAACAGAATTTTACTACAAAAAATATTCAAGATAAACTAAGTCTACAAAAAAAAAAAAAAAAAAAA